>CM060951.1:22045560-22273060 GCA_030765055.1 Mantis religiosa | reverse complement strand
AAAAGGTCGAGAAAATATCAAGTTATTTCTTAAAATTCTATAATGTTATTTTACTTAAAATACACATTTTTCAGCTCCGTGAGTAAATAAAAATTCATTTTAAGTATACCTCAGTATCTTTGTGTGCATAACTGAGGAAAAAATCGATATACAGTGCGATTCATATTACTCTTATTTCAATGCGTCATAAGTTTTGAACTAATAATAGGACACTCGTGCAACGTGTGCCTCCATCTCACCAATTTACATTTTAAATACAATACCATTGTTTTCGGACTAAGTGCAAAAATCTTTCTAATATCAATACAATAAATGTATGCTCTTTTGAATGTTAAACATTGCATTAATTTTGGTTAATTGACGGAAATTAATCATTTCTCCACACTAGCCGTATTTAGGCTAAGGCTTTTGATAGATAGAGTCAACATGACAAATTCAATGCCATGACCGGGATTTGTGGTTTCCGTCCACTCACTCTAACCTATTGAGCTACCATGTCCAAATTGCCGTCATGACATAAATTCTACATTTTACTCGTATATTTCCCCGGTAGATCACTAGGGGCTCTCGCATTCGAGATACACCGTTTGTGGTGATTTACTGTTGTAAGTATTTGAGTCCCAGGCTTCATCATTTAACTCTTATTATTTTAGTTAATTGATGGAAATAAATCATTTCTTCGTACTAGCCGTATATAGGCTATTTTTTATAGAGTCAACATGAAATATTCAATGCCATGGCTGGGATTTGAACCACGGATCTCCTGCTCACTTTCTTCCTGGGCAGCCAGCCAGGTGAAAAGATGATTAAAAAGATCACCTGGCTGGCTGCCCGAGAAGAAAGTGAGCGTACTCTTCGCCAGGAATACTTCAGGTCTTATTTGACGGATCTCCTGGTTTCCGTCATCCAATCGCTCTAACCCATTGAGCTACCATGAGCAACTTGCCACCCTGACATTAAATTTCCCATTTTACTCGTATATTTCCTCAGTAAACCACTAGGATGACGATGACGGAACCCAGGAGATCCGTGGTTCAAATCCCGGCCATGGCATTGAATTTTTCATTTTGAATCTTTCTAGTACCTATTTTCTACTGCCGCAAAGTATTGCTATTAAAATGTTTTTCGTTATTCTTGGTTGAATTTAGCAAACCAAACATCTGGACGGTTGTTGAATTGTTGCATGAAATATAAAGCTTCTATGGATGTTTTGACAACAGCCGTTTGACTTGGCGGAGCTTCGAATTTTAAGGTTGTACATTATTACGGTCAGATATGTAGTGCGATCCAAATTTACCTAAACAATTTAAATAGGATATAAATTCCCTTTGAAAACTCCGGGTATGTAGAAATTTGTTTTAATTATCTCAATGGCTTTAGGAGAACTGACAACACTGACAACTGATGTTAGCTGACAGTCATAAATTTACCGTTTTGTTTGATACCACTGTAGATACAGCAGTTTGTAACGGTAATTATAAATAGATTGACAAAATTAATAGTGAAAGTGAATAAAGTGCTATAATGTAGAGAAAAGTTTATTAAAGTATTCTTCTGTAATAAATTTGATAGCGATATTCAATAAAGTGTTAAAATGTACGGAAAGGTTTATTAAAGTATTCTTTATTAATCAATTTGAAAGTGATAGTGATTAAAATGGTAAATGTTAGGGAAAAGTTTAAAAAATAATTTTTATACTTATTTGTTTACATAATAGTGTTTAAATTTCTTTATTTATTGCATGATGTTTATATAATTTTTTTTTAATTTAAGTATTATTTCTAAAATATATTTATAATTATTATTTTGAAAAATAAATATATTGTAACTTTGGTGGGTTCGTGAAATGAAAAGTCCAATTACACAAACTCAACAATGTTCTATATTTCCACCGACTTACAGTTGAACACTTGCCAATTACACAGAATTACAATTTAATGTATACAATTACAATTTTGCCAGTTCGTCTTTACACGTATGCTCAGCGCGACTATACGTCTGCCCGCCGCGACTCGCTCAAATCAACTGCCCGGCTCACACTCACACAACTCCGTCGCCACGCTTGTTTCGATCGGCCCCGAAGCCTCTCGAATCTTCCGTTTATGGAGGGGGAAAACATTCTCGAAACTTCGTGCAGCTTCGAGTGGTAGGAGGAGGGGTAAATGAAGACCCAGCCACCCCTCCTGTCTCCCTTCCCTCCGCCGGCCTACATTCACTGCTCGGCATCACGGGCTTGCCGTTTGGGCAACAATATATTCTGTATTTTGCACTTATAAAGGCTTATATTTGTTTGAACATTTTAATTAGTCACTGATAAGTGTAAATATTTTAAATAATATTATTTCATTTTAATATTAAAGCTGTTTTATATGAAAAGGCGATGTTATAATATTTGTATTATTAAATTAAATTATTAATTCTTAAATTTAAACGAGTTTAATATTTATATAATAATAAATTAAATTTTTAACTCTGTTTTTCTAATTTATTGTATTAAAATTTATAAATTTTAATTGAAAATGGAGATTAATTTTGTGTATTAAAATCATTTTTTAAATTTTAATAAATTTTGATGTGAATTTTTCAGACAGTGTTGATGAACCAGCTGTAGTTATGACCCCACGTTCAAGCAGTAATAAACATAGAAAAATTGATGCTTTATTTCGAGAGTCAAGACAAATGAACGTTTAATGTTAAACCGGATGTGAGATAAGCGATACAGAAAACTGAGACAACAGAAGCTCGCTGTCTTTTTTACTACCGACTAGTTTGTGTTTTAGCTGAAAGTGTGTGATATTGATTTATAAATTCAATTAGAGCTATTTCGATGGTATTGTATGAGGCATGTCTGCCGCACGTTCAAGAGGTCCCTAATTCGATTCTCAGTCAGGGTGAGTTACCTAGATAAGCTTTTTTTTCCGTTGTTTTACCTTGTCCTTAAAGACGAATGTCGGGTAACTCTAAGTTCCATGGACCCCGGATGCATTGAGCATCATTTCACCCATAAATTACAACCCGTAAATTATCTACAGTAGGTTTTGTAAAGAGCTACTAGGTTTACCAACATCAGCACCTAGGGACGTGGCTTTAGTAGAATTAGGAAAGAGAAGAAGAAACGAAATAATAATGGAAAGAATAATACAATTTTGGTATAGATGTTTGGCCAAAGAAGGGGAAATTATGAAATAATGAATGAGACAGCAAAACAGATTACAGAGCTCAAATAGTTGGTGGGCCGAGTTAGAAAGAATTGTGGAAGAAGTAGGAATGGAAGATACATGGAGATTAGAGGAAAGGAATACAAGCGATGTAGGTAAATTGGTAAAAATGTAGAATAGAAGATATAGAAAGACAGGAAATATGTGGAAGTCTAGAAAATATTAAATCATTACAATTTTACAAGCAAATAAAAAGAAATTGGGGACGAGAAGCATATGTAGATTACTGCAATAGACAAAAGAGAGAAGGGCTAGCTTGGATGAGAACAGGAATAATATTTCTAAGAGGGATAAGGGGTAGGAAAAAGGTAATATGTGAATTGTGTGGGGGGAAAGAAAGCATAGAAGACTGTGTAACGGTTTCGAGGAGGTTGCAGTATGGAGAAAAAGCTTTAGGAAGAAAAATTGGGAGAAAGTGGAGAAGAGGATAGTAGCTATAAAATATAAACGGGCAGGGAGGAAAAGAAGGTAAAAGGTGTTGGTGAGTTTTTGCAGAAAGTAAAAGAAAAATGGTCCATAAATGTAAAGAATATAAGAAAGGGAGATGGTGGGGAGGAAAGGGACTAATTAAGTAAGAAGGAGGCATGGAGGTTATTAGCTAACTGACAGAGCAGAAGACCTGGGTGTCACGTAAGCCAAGGTAGCAACAAGGTAAAGACAAATAAATGTAAAGAATATAACAAAGGAAGATGAGGGGGAAGAAGCAGACTAATTAATTAACAAGGAGGCATGGAGGTTATGAGCTACCTGGCAGTGCAGAAGACCTGGGTGTCATGTAAGCCAAGGTAGCAACAAGGTAAAAACAAATTAAGGTAAAGAATATAAGAAAAGAAGATGAGGGGGAAGAAGGGGACTAATTAAGTAACAAGTAGGCATGGAGGTTATGAGCTACCTGGCAGAGCAGAAGACCTGGGTGTCATGTAAGCCAAGTCAGCTACAAGGTAAAGAGAAGTAAGTGTAAAGAATATAAGAAAGAAAGATGGGGGGGGGGAAAGGGGACTAATTAAGTAACAAGGAGGCATGGAGGTTATGAGCTACCTGGCAGAGCAGAAGACTAGGGTGACATGTAAGACAAGGTAGCAACAAGGTAAAGACAAATAAATGTAAAGAATATAAGAAAGGAAGATGAGGGGGAAGAAGGGGACTAATTACATAACAAGGAGGCATGGAGGTTATGAGCTACCTGGCAGAGCAGAAGACGAGGGTGTCATGTAAGGCAAGGTAGCAACAAGGTAAAGACAAATAAATGTAAAGAATATAAGAAAGGAAGATGAGGGGGAAGAAGGATAATAATTAAGCAACAGGAAGACATGGAGGTTAGGAGCTAGCTGACAGAGCAGAAGACCAGCGTGTCATGTAAGCCAAGGTAGCAACAAGGTAAAGACAAATAAATGTAAAGAATATAAGAAAGGAAGATGAGGGGGAAGAAGGATAATAATTAAGTAACAAGGAGGCATGGTGGTTAAGAGCTACCTGGCGAAGGAGAAGACCAGCGTGTCACGTAAGCTAAGTTAGCTACAAGGTAAACAATAATAAATGTAAAGAATATAAGAAAGGAAGATGAGGGGGAAGAAGGGGACTAATTAAGTAACAAGGAGCCATGGAGGTTAAGAGCGACCTGGCAGTGCAGAAGGCCAGAGTGTCATGTAAGCCAAGGTAGCAACAAGGTAAAGAAAGGTAAGTGTAAAGAATATAAGAAATGAAGATGAGGGGGCAAGAAGGGGACTAATTAAAAACAAGGAGGCTTGGAGGTTATGAGCTACCTGGCAGAGCAGAAGACTAGGGTGTCATGTAAGCCAGGTTAGCAACAAGGTAAAGACAAATAAATGTTACCTAAGGTTGTAAATTGTAAAACTTTGGAATATACACAATACATATATCAGGCCATGGTCCCAATTAATCGAGGCAAACGATGTTTTACTGTATGTTCATAGTGCCTGTTGACGGGAAAAAATTCAATTTTTGGGAGGTCACTTGAAAGCGAACCGTGCTCGAGGCGTTGCTAACCTAGAGGTTAGAGTTTAAATGTGAGAGAATATGGATAGCTGCCGTTTTTTGTCTTGTTAGGAGATCCTAGCTTTCTCGCTGCAGAGAATGGGGACGTATAAAATTATATTAAGTAATCTTGTGTTATTGTTGTGCATTACTCTGAGAAGGAACACTGCCCCAATTATGTCAGTAGCTTGTCTTGTTATACCAAAGCAATGTTGTTTTGGAGCGGGTATTATATTTCTTATTTCTCTAATATTATCCGACACTCCATCTTCCTTACTCACCAGAGACGCCATAAACAGGAGGCAGAGTCCGGCCATCACACCACATCTTGGGGAAACATAAACCCAAAGTTCTCGAGTCATAAAAATGTGGGACACTTCCCAAATCCAGCTCTGCCATTAACGTGAATGACGATAGCAACGCTCGTGGTGAGCTGCAAGTGAAATCACAGTGGTACCACCATAAACTGCAGTACAGCTTCATATCCGCTTTATAGTCGATTCTCAATGCAATGTAAAACCGCTTACTGGCACATGGGGATGGTCCAGACATTACATGTGACATGTGACTGCTCCAACACTGGCAGTTTATTTGTCTAGTGATTCTTTTTTGTTAACTCTGAATAATTTTAAATTCCAGTATACAGTATGACACTATATTCATGGTATTCAAATTTATTCGTTATTTTCCACCCTCCGATTGAGCAAGTATGACGTCATAGTTGACTGGTTGAGTCTATCTTGAAATTATAGTGCCCTCTACAGAGAAGAAGCGGTAACTTTTGCGGAACATTAAGCAAATTACAGCGCTCTCTGACTTACAACCGGCTTCCCATGCATATGGAAAAAAAAAAGGCCGAGATCTTGCTCTACAGAAAGACCACGGCCTCCTTAATTCTGGGAGTCTGGTGCCTATTTTACAAACCAGACTGTGTTCCACTCTTTATTCAATTTGTGTTTCATTTGTTTTATAATGAGTATTTTGAGGTACCCTAGGGCTACTTACAATTAATTTTACATATAAATATTAATTTCTAACATTAACTTATCCTAATTCCTAACTTTAGCTTAACCTAATTATTTTCTGTCATCTCCGGTAATTTGTCCTTGTCGAGAGCGTTCTTTAAGGTTGTCTTCCATTGATGAATTCTTCCCTTGTCTTAACTGAGAAAGTGTTTGCCGCTTTGGTGAACCAAGTCCAGAGTCGTTTGTTTCTTATATTTTCGTAAATCGACTTGTCCTGTACGTAGGATATCGCTGTTGTCCTGTGTCGTATTGTTAGCGGACATTCCCATACAGCATGTTCCGGTGTTTCGGTTGTTCCACAGCGGCAGTTTTCTGTGTCTTTCAGGTGGAATCTGTGGAGGTAGCTGGAGTATGGGCCATGACCAGTCACGTAATGTATTAGGCCTCTGGATGGTTGTAGGAATTTCATTTTCAGGCGTTCCTCGATGTTTGGTAAGATGTCAGCCGGTTGTGCTCACCTCCCATTCTTGTTGCCATTCAGCAGTTAGTAATGCCTTAATTTCTAGCTCATCGCGGACTACTCCGCCGGCTAATTGTGCTGCCCGAATGTTGTTGTTCTTACGTAGCCAGTAGCATGCAGCTCTCCGGCGAATCTCCAGATCTAGAGGAATTAGCCCTAGCACCACGAGGAGAGCGTCAGTTGGTGTCGTAGCAAATGCTCCTGTCATCATTATTAGAATTCTGCGTTGGAGCTTCCGTAGTGCTTTACTGGCGGTTTTCAGGTGCAGCCTGTGTGCCCGGGCACTGGCAGCGTGTCCAACGATTGAGCTAAGTAGGTTGTTGTTGTATAAGACGACGGCTTTGAATGGGATGGTGCCGTAGTTTTTGCTTAACCTCGCGATTTTGGCAAGGACGTTGTGCGCCTTTTGCGTAACACAGAGCACCGCGTCTTCATAGTTAAATGCTACTTTCGTACCGGCATTAAAATTGGTGTGATAAATAAATATAATTTATACTGGTCGCCAATCTAGAAAGTGATTGACATTTCTTACGGTGAAAGAGGCCACGTTGCTACTTATTGCTGCCACGTGGAAAGCACGATAGGATTACGCGTGCGTATGTGATTCAGTTGCGACTGCAATTGGTATTTTATTATTACTAATTATTTATAATGCTGTACACAAAAACAATAGTACAGTCGTGGATCTATATGCAAACGCTAGAACATCCAAGAACACATCACTGTGAAGATAATCGTAACAAAAGAGGCGTACCTGTGACATTTTGATTCTTACTGAAGTGGGAAAATGCCGCTTACACAATTTTTTCCGGGAGTTTCTAATTTATACCCCAATGTCTAGCTTTCTTCTTTAAAATACTTTTCTTTCCCAGTCTTAACCTTAATGCCCTTACTGATACCTACGCACGTGAAGTCCTATCAAGCATCTTAGAGAATGGAATACTAGACTCCCCTTTAAATTTCTCCTCTTCGAAGTATTCTCTCACAGAGCATATTATTTCCCGTGTATGTCCTTTAATTGGAATACCTACAGTTTTACTTGGTTCCCGAGCACGTTCAGGTTTTCCCTTGTCACTATATTTTGACATAATTAAACATTCATTAAACTCAATTGCAAACGATCACAACACACACACACACACACACACACACACACACACACACACACACACACACACACACACACACACACACGTAAACCAAGGCAAATTGCCACAAATAAAATGCAAAGTAACATGCCAGTACAGGATCTCTAACTGTGACGGCATTCTGTTTATGCAGCGTTATCAGAAGAGAAATAAAAACCAAGGTATTGTATTTACTGCAGCGTTTGCGTAACTCGCTTGCACGCAAGTCATGCTAAGCACGTGTTAGAATATCGGCAACCAAGGTTTAGCGTCTACCATTGTCATGGAAACGTCTCGACGCTAATTGGTCCCTCTAATCGTTACCATGACAACCGTTATGACGTACTCATCCCCTCCCATTTATTTAGAAAGTTCGTCCATGTGGTTACTGTCAATCACTTTCTAGTTTGGCGACCAGTATAAATCACTGCATAGAGGAGTTTACTTACGCCGGCAGAGTTGGGGGATCATCCAACCGATACGGGGAGGAGATGTGGTCAGCATCTCGGCATCCCTCAGCCGGAACGTTGGTTTCCGTGACCAGGGCGGATTACCTAGCGTAAGCTCCTCACTTTCGTCACGATGCTGAGTGGCCACCGGTCCTATACCCGGGGCCTAAAATCCCCACCACATGGGTGGGATCGAACCTGGGCCGCTTTATGACAGAAAGGCCTCAAGTAAACCTTCTCGTAATACAGACAATGTTTAAGGGGAAGCTAGAAAAGAAATGTAAGAAAATGGACACATAAGACTATGTACTAGAGATATTTTCTTGTTTAGACTTGGATAAAAGCTCTGTAATTATTGTGACATTCATTTATTTTTCATTCCTAGAACACCTGATAATTTTCTGGTTTGTAATGAAGTTACTTTGGGAAAACTGTGGGTGATAGGGAATGTTATCATGGATGAAGTGCAATAAAAAACCCTGTATCAGCAACATTAAGAGGATAAAATGGCAGATGTTTGCCAAGGAACATCTCAGCAAAGGATGGATAGATGTAAAACGGTAATTTTCTATGACAGGTAAGAATTTAACATTTATGGCTCAGATTGGCAAATTTTAGCTTGGAGACAACCCAATAAAGAATGTGAGGAAAGAAATATGCAGTAAAACACGGACGGAGACATGTTATGGTTTGGAGCTGTATGTCAGCTGAAAGTGTAGGTGAGGTAGCTTTTATAGATTGACATATGAATCACCACCAGTATGTTCAGAATTTAAAAGATAACCTGAAGAAAAGAACAGAAAATATGGGATATGAGACTGTTTTAAATTTTATCAGGGCAAATGACCAAAACCATACGGCCCATAATAGATGGCAGCGAGTCTGCTTCATGTTCAAGGGGTCCCGGGTTTGCATCTCGGTCAGGGTGAGTTACCTGGATAGTGTCCAGGGTTTTCCCTTATCCTGAAAGACGATTGTCGGGTAGCTCTAAGCTCCATGGACCCTGGACACATTAACAGTCCGGCCGCTCTATCTCCGGTTCTGACATTTAGTGGCTGCAGTAGGTGAAGGGGAAAGGTTAATAGTACCAACATATAATACCGAGGAATTGAAAACATATCGTCAGAATTATCTTTATAATGAGAGTATAGGACTATATTAGCTTCAAAACGTTGAAATCCAACTTGTAATTTCATTATCATGCAAGATAATCTTTACAACATCACTCTATTCGAATATTTCGTTCACACACACCAACTGCTTCTGTTCGTGTTACTGTACATCCGGTGTCGTGGTTAGGAAGTTAAAACTGTCTGCTAGCGCCAATCAGCGTTGTCGCTGCTGGGCGTGGCCTGCAAAACCAGCACCGTGTTGCCGCTGCAATTTTGTGTGGACCACGTGTCTTTTAGTTGCTTTTGGATCCCGCGCTGCTGGTTTGTTTAATTGTGTGTGTGTGTGCGTGTGTGTGCGTGTGTGTGCGTGTGTGTGCGTGTGTCTGCGTGTGTCTGCGTGTGTCTGCGTGTGTCTGCGTGTGTCTGCGTGTGTCTGCGTGTGTCTGCGCGTGTCTGCGCGTGTGTGCGCGTGTGCGCCTGTGCGCGTGTGCGCGTGTGCGCGTGTGTCTGCGTGTGTCTGCGCGTGTCTGCGCGTGTGTGCGCGTGTGCGCCTGTGCGCGTTTGCGCGTGTGCGCGTGTGCGCGTGTGCGCGTGTGCGCGTGTGCGTGTGTGCGTGTGTGCGTGCGTGTGTGCGTGTGTGTGTGTGTGTGTGTGTGTGTGTGTGTGTGTGTGTGTGTGTGTGTGTGAATTCTGATTTGTAGCGTCTGTAAGTCTCATTATTATCGCTATTATAGTAATATGGCTACTGGTTCGTCAGAATTGAAGAAAAAGTAAAGTAACCGTTTTATTTCTCCCTCTAGTTCAAATTAGTTTGAGCTGCTACTTGAGTTTATATGTTTAATGGAAGACTCAAGTTTATTTTGTACCAATTATATTTAGGTATAGTTATTCTGCGTAGCTTTAAAATAATATAAGCAATACATATTTTTACGTTCGAATACTTTTTTCTGACGCTGTATATGCTACTGTTTCAACTGTTTGTAAACATATATTTTGAATAATGCTGCTCCAGTTTTGTAAAGTTGAAAATCTTACATTCTTTGAATTCGTATACTATTAAATTAATATGTATCATTAATTAGTTGTTAAATGAGCATCCAATATTTATATTAAATATTCTAAAGTAGTAAAATTAATTAAAATATAATTTTTGAGAAACAAAAAAAAAAAATGTTCCCGATATGTGGCACTGAATATGTTCAAACATGTTTCTATGCTCTGGTATCCTCGTATATATGTAATCTCATTTTTAATCGTATTTAGCGCAACACTTAGTCACATTAGAAAACACGAAAATGAAACGCTTTAACTCCGTCTAGAACACGCAAACAGAAGGAGTCGTGCGCTGTGTTGTTTGAACTGGCATTCGCATGCAGCGCTCACTTAACATGAAAATAACACGACGAGAAACGAGTATGTCAACATGATCCATTATCACATCGATCTCTAGCGAAATATACATAAGATTCGAAACAACTGTTCGGAAAAGTAAACCTCCTAGTTCACTGGATTTTCTTACTTTGTTTCCTTGTTCCGCCAAGGAATGATACTATCATATTTAAGATACCTTCCAAAAGCAAACAAATAAGTGACAGCTAAATACTCATGAACTTTGTTGACAAATTGAATTTCACACAAGTATAGGCCACGCAATGGTCTTTGAACACTGGAATATTTAAGTAAGACCTACATGCGAATGTCCTTTCGTTCGGAAATCAACAGTCTTGGAATCCATCGCGCACAAACACGTCTCATGTGTAATGTTTCTGTCACCAACGTGTAGGTGGCACACAATGAAATGTTCAGTATTTTAGAAAGTGATCTTAAGGGGATTTGTCGATCTTCTCTTTCAATGGCAGCAGCAGTGTTGACGTTTTCTTCCATAAGAGCAGTAACTGGAGCACCGGTTCCACCTGATACCGAAATTAAGGTTTGCCATAAGTAAAGAATCATGATGGATGTCAAAGGAATGTTGGTTCTTTGTTAGAACACGTGCAAGGCCAGTTAAGTCGAATAGCATTTGGGGGGAAGGTAGTTATAACAAAAGCAATGTAAGAAACAGTGTCCTTAGCAGATTACCAAAGGGGCTCACTTGACTTGTTGAATAGGGTATTCTTTGAACCATTCGTAATGGCGACAAAACAGCCACAAAGGGATCTTGGTTGAAAAGAGGTCTCCAGAAAGTGAAAGTTACATATACACCCACCCGCGCAGCTGTGGACAAGAGTCTTCGGCGTGGAGCCGATTAGAGCACTCCGTGGCTTGCAAGCCATTGAAACAGTCTGAGGCGTGAGGGCGATTAGGGCAGTTCTCTTGTTCTATCTTGGATATTTGTAGGTTCATATATACGTGAGGAACGAATTAAGTTTATCGAGTAATAAACATTCTGCCGTCAGTAACTCCAAACAGGGATATTGGTAACCATTGGTCGGCAACTTCAATTTTGATGTTCTAAAAAAAGAAGCAGTGAATAAATTAGTTGGAAACGGCATGCCAGTCACGGTAAATATCCTTCTCACGCACATCCACGCATACCCTGAGAGAAACCTCATTGCTCGCCAACTTATTTGCACGCCATTAAATTATTTGTACCAAATTGGCGTCCCAACGTGGAACTGTGTGTCACCCGTAAACATTATTGCTTCACACCTTCCTTTGAAATTGATTGTCTCCTCTCTTCGAGGTGTACTGTAGGGAAGAACAGACTCTCCATAGGCCTCCTGTAACATTGTATAGGCCTCAACTGAAGATTTGTTGAGACGAAAGCGGAATTTCAAAGCCGTATATTGTTCCTCACGTGTTACCCCATTGCAGCGGTAGGCGATACTGAACGTATCAGAACTTGTCTAGTTCTCACAGGTGGCAGCCAGGAGTACCAACAATCAAACTACTACGGAGTGTTTGTTTCACATTTGGCTAAAAGTATATAAGAAGGTTGAATTTTAGTGCAAAAAATTATGACCTTAAAATAAATTATGATCATTCTCTATGGAACAGCCCTCGTAAGATTGTAGCTCCGTTGATAGGAGCCACCGAAATGACAACTGAGGAATTACGGTTCAAGTCCCAGATGGTACTTACCCTACACGCATTGTTGCAAAGGAACAATTCACTTCTGCTACAATGAAGTACATATAAAAACTTATATTAAAATATCCAATAATAAATGAGGGGGAAAGACTTTTCAAAGATACCTTCGTTGAGTAATGGACCAGTGCAACACGTACGAATATCGTGCTCTAAAATCTATAACACAAAAGTTCACGGTGCCATTTTACAGCTTTAGTTTTGAGGATATAAATCATTGCGTTTATTTTCGTACACCCATCTGGCAAAAGCACTGTCTCCATGTTTCTAATGACGCTAATTAATCATTTTGTGCAATTATTTATTTTAATGGAGCGAATATTAATTGTTAGTAGCGGAGATAATGAAGGGTAGCATATATATTCGTGCAGGGGGCATTGTTTACACTGCACTTGTATCTTGTCTCTGGTTATTGTTAGTTACATAGCAACGGGAAAGGGTGAAATAAAACAATATACGAACTACGCCAAACTCTACCGTTATAATGAAAATGAATATCCACTAATGGGCTTTATGTACTTGAAACCATTCAGTGATTTATTTTAATATTATTTTATTTATTTTTCTATGGATTCTTTAAGCTTTATTTCATTGTTAGAGCAGAAAGAGAAATGGGAGAGAATTTACAAGTATAGAAAGTTCTGCTTTCTCTCGAAGCATATTTCTTTATGGCGGACAAACATGCTAATTCATAGAAAAGAAGTTATGGGTGTCAAAAATGGAGTTAGAAATTCAGAATATCAAAGAAATATAAAAAAGAACATAGAGTTAACCAGGAGTCAAGTAAGAGCTCCAGCAGCTGTAGCAAGGCAAACCTGAAGCGAACCTCAACAGACTATCGGCCAATACAACAAACATCCCAAAATAGGAAATATGAGGGTGGTCCGAAAAGTTTCAGACCTCAGAATGAAGATGGCAGCACTCGTAAATAAAAGCTAGGAAACCTTTTTTCATCTGCTGACAATTACTGCCCACAGTTTCAGTCATTTTGTAAGCTCAGTTATGTAACAGTAGTTTGAGTGAGTTGATGTGAGTGTTTTTTATGAAAATGGAGAAAATTGAGTATCGAGCAGTCATTAAATATTTGTTTTTGAAAGGCAATACGCACACGCTAACCAAAGACGAGTTGGATTCTGTGTATGGGGACTCTGCACCATCATTTACCATAGTGAAGTTTTGGGCAGTGGTCGTAATAGCTTGGGAGACGATGAACGTCTGGACGTCCAAAAATTACAACTACTGACGAAAACAGTGTCATAGTTCAACAAATGGTGCTAGACGACCGCCGAATTAAAGTAAGAGCGATAAAGTGGCTATGATTATGTGAAAAAGAACGTTTTTGTGACATATTAAATCAACATTTAGACATGGGAGAGCTGTCCGAACGTTGTGTACCGCGCTTGCTCAAGTTAGACCAAAAACGTGTTCGTATGAACACTTCCAACGCAGTTTAGGCGCCCATTAATTACTGCGGATAAAATTGAATCACCTTTATATGCCCGAAACAAAAGTACAGTCCAAGCTGTGGACTGCAAAGGGGGAACCGGCTCCAAAAACAGCAACAACTGCCTTTTTCGGCTGGGAAAGTTATGGCTACTGTTTTTTTTTTCTTTTTTTCCGAATAGTCATGTAGTTATTTTAATCGATTATCATAAAAAGGGAAAAACCGTTATAGGAATATACTACGCATCATGACTTGACAAGCTGAAGGCAAAACTTGCGGAAAAATGGCCACATTTGCAGAAAAAGATAATCCCATTTCACCAAGACAACGCACCGTCTCACAGCTCAGAGGTTGCAATGACGAAAATCCATTAGTTATCTGGATAAGCTTTTCCTAGGATTTCTCCTTATCCTGAAAAATGAACTGCAGGTAGCTCTAAGCCTTATGGACCCTGGACTCATTTGAGTATAATTCGCCGATGTCATCTATGTCCAAAATGTAAGTTTAAAACAGGGGTGTACAAAGATCTGTCTGAACAGTATTTGCGAATGTGGCAGAGTATTTTGTCTGGGTATTATTGCAAAGTATCACCAAATACAATTTTTTTAGATTAGTAATTGTAGCCTGCTGCTAAAATATTCTGTATACATAACTGACCATAAAGCTGGTATGTCATAAAACTCCATCGTGTTCTTCCTATAGCAATACTCAGCAAAAGTAGGGTGAAACTAAGCTATGTAAGTTGTAGCACACCATTTTCACAATGTTTTTCGCTGTTTTCCGCTTGTCCCACGCCATTGTTCTTCATCTCTCGTGATTCTGCACCTCTCTTGTTTTCACTGTGTTGTATTTCTCTCCTCCAGGTAATTCCGGGATGATCTCCTCCTTTTCGCCCCTTACTTCTAGTGAGGTTCATCAAATTTTCGGCTTGAATTATTCTTTCTTGCAATCATTTCGATTGTTTAATGCAGATATGTTGTAATCCTGTGTATATTAATTATATCATTATTTGTTTGACTACTTACACCTGTGGTACCACTAGTTCCACTCATTCACGAGATCGCAGTGTGGAATACCTGTATCGTGCTCTTCTATTTTGTTTCTTCGTGCTCTTACATCTGCCAATTGCAGGAATGCTGTAGTGCTTAATATCATACCAAGAATACTCTTCGCGTGCAAGAGTTTGACTGCAGAGTTTTCCTTTTCTGTATTTATTTGGTAAATCTAAGCTCTATGAACCCTGCACTCATTTGAACATCATTTTATTCATCATCTGATATGACTTAACACTGCAGGTTTTCCTTTATGCTGAAAGAAGAATGGCAGATAACTCTAAGCTCTATGTGCCCTGTACTCATTTAAACATCATTTCATTCATCGTCCGATATGACTTAACGTTGGAGGTTTCCTCTTATCCTGAAAGATAAATGTCTGGTAACTCTAAGCTCTATGTGCCCTGTACTCATTTGAATATCATTTCATTCATCGTCCGATATGACTTAACGCTGGAGGTTTTCTCTCATCCTAAAGGATGAATGTCTGACAACTCTAAGCTCTGTGCATCCGGCACTCATTTGAACAACATTTCATTCACCGTCCGATATGAGTTAACGTTGGAGAGTTTCTCTTATCCTGAAAGATGAGTGTCTGGTAACTCTAGGATCTATGTACCCTGTACTCATTTGAACATCATTTCATTCATAGTCCAATATGACTTAACATTGGAGGTTTTCCCTTATTCTGAAAGTTGAATGTCTGGTAACACTAAGCTCTATGCATCCTGTATTCATTTGAATATCATTTCATTCATCGTCCGATATGACTTAACGTTGTTTTTTTCCCTTATCCTGAAATATTAATGTCTGATAAATGTAAGTTCTATGGACCCTGTACTCATTTGAACATCATTTCATTCATCGTCCGATATGACTTAACGTTGGAGGTTTTCTCTTACCCTGAAAGATGATTGTTGGGTAACGCTAAGCTCTATGTACCCTGTACTCATTTAAATATCATTTCATTCGCCATCCGACATGACTAAACGTTGGAGGTTTTCCCTTATTCTGAAAGTTGAATGTCTGGTAACTCTAAGCTCTATGCATCCTGTATTCATTTGAACATCATTTCATTCATAGTCCAATATGACTTAAAGTTGGAGGTTTTCTCTCATCCTGAAAGATGAATATCTGGTAACTCTAAGCTCTGTGTTACCTGTACTCATTTGAACAACATATCACTCATCGTCCGATATGACTTAACGCTGGAGATTTTCTCTTATTCTGAAAGTTGAATGTCTGGTAAATCTAAGCTCTATGTACCCTGTACTCATTTAAACATAGCTTCATTCAACGTCCTACATGACTTAACGCTGGAGGTTTTCTCTTACCCTGAAAGATGAGTGTCTGCTAACTCTAAGCTCTATGTACCCTGTACTCATTTGAACATCATTTCATTCATAGTCCAATATGACTTAACGTTGGAGGTTTTCTCTTATCCTGAAAGATGAATATCTGGTAACTCTAAGCTCTATGCACCCTGTATTCATTTGAACATCATTTCGTTCATCGTCCGATATGACTTAACGTTGGAGGTTTTCTCTTATCCTGAAAGATGAATATCTGGTAACTCTAAGCTCTATGTACCCTGTACTCATTTGACCGCCATTTCATTCATTGTCCGATATGTCTTAACGCTGGAGGCTCTCTCTTATCCTGAAAGATGAATGTCAGATAACACTAAGCTATAAGTACACTGTACTCATTTAAACACCATTACATTTATTTCGTTCATTTCCGATTTTTCCTACTTCTTTTTGTATTAAAGAATTCTCAAAGATATATTTCTGCTGGAATCGCTGTATTTAAATTCTACCTGTAGCAGAGATAGTAATAACCATGTCATTATTAAAATGCCAATCACATGCATAAGTGACTCTAATGCTGCGGCATGCAGAGAGAATGTAGTTCCATTATGAATCAGGTAGGTAACAGAAATAACGAGCATTCCAGGCATACATAAGCCAGTGAACAGTTGGATCGACAAACCTATGTAATTGAATTATAACGTTCCCCTATGAAGACATAAAAAGAATAGATAATTGCTTCCATTCAATTATCCAAAGCAATTCCAAACACCTGCGAATTCTCGTTAGAAATCATTAATTCCAGTCTATACATCTAAAGGCTATTTAAGCCCAGTGCTGTAAACCAAACATCAAAATTATTTATGGCAGCAATCGCGCTTCTTTTAACAAACAAACTGTAGCTTAATTAAATGATATACCTCTGTAAAATAATAGAGTCGGATGTGTTTAAATATTGAAACTTTGTATTGGTTATTTGGAGAAATGTGTTTCTGTGACAGTAAATAATGTTTTTGCGTACAGGGTCTGTTTCACAAAATGAGAAGAGTATAGAATCGAGGCATTTACTATCTGTTTCAAATGGGATGATGCTCGTCCTTGAGCGCTGTTAATCTCTGTTTATATAACCCTGCCCCGCTGACGTGTATCACTCCGCGTGCAACTACAGATGCATTTTTTATCTTGAAAAGTGCAGAGCGATGCGCAGTGGTATGTGGACGAGTCCACTTCAGAACGGTTACAGCTGGAGGGGAGGGCAGGTCAGTTGCGTACCAGTTGCGAGCAACTAAACACGTGCAGTGCTACTCGGTAACACTACAGCTTGTTTCAAAATGTGCTTGTCTCCTGGTTCCAAGAGAGCATTTATAAATGACGCCTCCTAGCAGCACATTAGGAAATAAAGTCCTACATTTAAAAAAACGAGAAGTAATAACCAATATCCATAGATTTATAAAGAAGGAACAATGGTCTGGATCATCTATAAAAATCTGGGGAAGGGTATCTGAGGCAACAGTTGTGTATGAAAACAGTTTAGGAGAGTTATTAAGGAAAGAAAAGCCATTGGTGCTAGTGCAACAACGTCCTTCTCTATGTCCAGTAAACAAAGATTAACGACATGCACAAAATTTAATTTGGATGTTTTAATTCAGAAGTAGTTAAGCGAAATAATGAATAATTCTTAAAGCGCAGAAAAACGAAGACCAATTTTGAAGAAAGTGCTTATGAAACTAAAAATTCTACTGACTTCCAAGGCAGTTTCTGAACATTATGAAGACTTCTTTTGAAGCTAGTATTATTTGAAATAAAAAAACACTAAGCGTGACAGACAAATTTTAATGGAACATCGCACCATACGTACGAAAGGCTTAAGTATTTACGAAATATTCGGAGATATCGAAATGAAGTTTATATAGTTTATATGGATGAAACTTATATAAATACAGCACATACTGGACCATATGTCAGGTGTGAAGTACGTTATAGGGACTCTGCAGCGATATTGAAAGGCCGACAGTTGTTTATCATGCCTGCTGGAGGAGAACAGTGTTTTGTTCCAAATGCCTATGTACTATTTAAGATCCAACAAAAGCGTGGAGGTTACCATAGTAAGAATTACAACTTAGCTTATGGGAGCTGCAAAACTAGCTTCGAGAAGGAAATTTGTTTTTAGACACCTTATGCACTGCCCTCCCCTCTCGTAATCTTGCGCGTGTGACGCATTGTGACGATAGGTGCACTATACCCAACACATTTGCTACTCATCCCTACCGCGCAGGATTCCTGTCAAGATAAAATAATACATCTGTACCTTCCTCCTCACCCTAATCGGCTAATGCTTTTGCGACACAGGCCATAGGCGGTGCCTTCCCGTCACATTTAAACGTGCAGTAAACGTCATAATTGACAAGAAGATTGATAAAATCAAAGAAAAAAGAATATGAAGGCATGCAAAAGTAGTGAGGTTTAAAATGAAACTGATCAGTTGTTTGTATTCCGTGTACCCTTCAAATATATTTAACCATATTAACACCACATTAACCGTAATTAACACTAAAATGCATTCAAAAGAGTTGTTAATGCTTTGTAGTCTCAAAATTATAGTAAACTGTTTGCAGTAAATTCTAATAAGGTGGGTCAGAATACCAGAAAATGCCATTCATAGAACCTAGTTCAGAGAAAACCCTGAGAAAATCAAATCCAATATAACCCTCGTATGCTATCGGCTCTGGAAAACATATTATTTATCTGGGGTCTTTTTTCACCCCAAAGTCATTCTATGTGGCAACAAAGTATAAAATAGTTCCACAAAAATAATCATGACTTTATTTTGGGACCAAAGTACATCTTTAAACTAAAACTCCATTGAATTTTTCATTCTGGCTCTACCCTTTCATGGTGCGTCCTACACTCGGCTAGTGTGAAAGAACAATTAATTTCCATTAATTGTACCTGATAGTGGTCCGAACTATAAAGCCTGGGCCTTAAAGTACTTATAGCATAGAAAGCCGCCATTAACGTAGTTGTCTCATGTGTTTATGAGAACTCCTAGTGGTTTACCGGGAGAAACATGAGTCAGTTGGGGAATTTAATGTCATGTTGGCACGTTGGCCATAGTAGCTCAAATGGTTAGAGCAGCTGAACGGAAACCAGGAGATCCGTGGTTCAAATCCCGGCTATGGCATTGAATTTTTCAATCTGGCTCTACCATTTCATAGTGCATCCTACACACCGCTTGTGTGAAAGAACAATTAATTTCCATTAAAACTCCATTGTTGTAAGCTATATAAATTATGTGCTGGTCAGGTCTGAAATATGAAAACGTATATATATTTTAGTTGAAAAAGTATATACACCATTTTAACACAGAAATGTTCATTTACATCATACATTACTTTTTTTTTTTGGAACATACTGAAGGTATTAACTCGTTATCTTTGGTTTCCTTTTTTTTCATTACATCACGCACACATTCACACTTACAGACTCTGGGGAAGATGGGGAATTATAACATTACTTACTGATTATGATGTGCATTATCACTTTACAAAGATCCTGTTATAAACAGACTTCTATTCATTCTCCACTTGGAATGATGAACACTCATTGCAGAACACTTTTAATCTTGCATGTTCTTTGCAGATAAATTTTTGAGGCTCATCTGGTTGTATCTTCACTTTCTTGTCGTTTGACCTTGGGCAGGAATCACATCATTTTCGTTTCAGGTTTGGAACATCTGCATCCTGGTCCTGTTGGTTGCTAGCTTGAGTTATTACTGTGGTTTGTTCTGTAGGGGGGGTGGGAGAATTCGCCTCTCAGTGTGAGGTCTGACTAGTTCTTTTCCCAGTTCTGAGAGGAATTCTCTTCTTGCAATTTTATCTCTTACAGGATGTAAAAATTTCAGTACAAGACGTAAGCATAGAGGCATGGTAAGTCAAGTATATCAAGAAATAGAGCAAGTGGCCGCTTTGTTGTTCTATGTTTCAGTGAACAGTGCCTAGCCATGTTATCAACACCTGACTTTGTTGAGTTGTACAACATTATCAGCTCAGGTTTTGTATTTTTTCACGTCTTACTTCCACAAAACGCAATTCCTAGATGTGCTTGTATTTTATAATAATTTGTCACAGTAGTGCATGTGAATTTATTGTCTACGAATTTGTAACAACATTGGACATAAAAATGAAGATTCAGAAGTTGAATTTTTGTTAATTATTATTGAAATAAATTTGTGATATAAAATGGAAAATCACATGTATAATTGGGGTATTTTCTTACCCTGCTACAAAAAATTCAAAATTATCTGCTGTAACAGATTTTTGGGTTATGTTCGGAGAAATTATGAAAGGGTTATGAATTTATAAAAATATATGTAGTTGTGTGATTGGCCGAAGTAGTAATGGTACGACGTAATATGACGTAATGTGGTGACGTGCCATTAGATCGGCCTATCACAAAATTAAGTAGAAGTAACGATAGTTACGATAAGTGAATAATCTTTAGGAGGAACATATGTTCTTCGGTCTTGTTAAGTTACGATAAATCAATAATCTGGCTTCATGGTGGAAAAATGACGCGGAGAAGATAAAAGTTTTGAACAGTAAGAGATAAATCAATAATCTTTGGGAGGGAGATATGTTCTTCAGTCTTGTTAGGTGACGATAAATCAATAATCTGGCTTCATGGTGGAAAAATGACGCGGAGAAGATAAAAGTTTTGAATAAATTTGACTTCTTTATTCCGAACCATGCCTTGAAACGCAGATGTCTCATAACTCTTATTTAGAATATGATGATACCATTGGTGACCAGAGGAAATAGATAGCCGCAAAAACTCATACGAGAAGAAAAAGGATTTTGCGTCCAACATAGAAATCAATAGTAAGAGATAAATCAATAATCTCGTTTTAAAGAGAGAGAGATTTTTTTTGTAGTGGTGGAGTGTGATGTATACCGCTGCAACATCAAAAACGTTTTAAGTTGTAGTTTGAATCCGTTTAAAAACAACAAACTAATGAAGGAATATATCATACAAATTTTCTCGTGGAACTCAATTGATACTTCAAAATAATCATGAAAGTGAACATATGAACATAATTTTGGAGCCGATGTTGGCGTGGATGCCTTGTACAGGAGGATCCAAGAAAGAAATCAGAATAATATTACGTGATTCAAATTCCTGTTACACTGCTAATGACCGTCATATTACCATAAATATTTTTACCAGTTATAATAAAAAGTACACAAGAAGCACATGTGGAAGATGAAACGTCTACGTTCACTTTAAAACAGTTTCTATGTAGTTAAAGCAGCCTTGGAGTCCACAAAGACTCCAGACACCAAGCTAGGGATAAAGAAGGAAACATACGTTTTGAATAAGCTAAGAGTGGTGTTAATTGGTGCATCAAAATGTCTGCTAAAGGAATAGTGAAATTTTGCTGCTGCTCTCCAATCGGTGTGAGGCTAAATTTGTGATTTAATTTGTGTAAAATTCGTACTGTAAGCTTGCATCATTTCAAAAGTATATTTAAAATAAAATATTTAAATGTATGTACCATAAAACTGCCAGTTCTACTAAATTAGTGTTCTTACCAAATTTTTATTTAGTCTTTCTTAATTTTTTAAAATAATTTCATAAATTCACAAAAATTTAAAAGGGAATCATGAAGATATTTGTTTTCGACACCTGTTACTTCTGTGAATATTATCTCCATTCCACCTCAGTGAATAATCTTGTTAGGTGTTGAAATTTTCTATAATAACAGTATTAAGAGAAACATAATCTATTGATAGAGTCGACATGAAAACTTCAAATCCATACTCGGGATTTGAAACACGGATCTGCTTGTTTCCGTCCAGTCGCTCTTACCCATTGAGCTACAATGGCTAATTTGCCGTCATGACATTAAATTCGCCAGTTGACTCATTACCCCGTTAAACCACAAGGGGCTTTCACATTCGTGTGTGTGTGTGTGTGTGTGTGTGTGTGTGTGTGTGTGTGTGTGTGTGTGTGTGTGTGTGTGTGTGTGTGTGTGTGTGTAGTGTTTAACGCCCGCTTTTACTACATACGGCACCGCAGGGGGTGACACTGATGATACATGAGTTGAAGATGGAGCACCAGTGGAATGAGATGGAGGGGGAAACCGGAGGTCCCGAAGAAATCCCGCCCGAGCGCCGTGTTGTCCACCACAAATTTCACTTTATGGTCGCCTGGGATCCAACCCTGGCCGCTTTGGTGAGAGCCAAGCGGTCTAACAACTGAGACACGGCGCGGCCTACTCTCGCATTCGAGATACAGCATCCGAAGCGACTTACTGTCGTAAGTACTTGAATCCCAGGCTTCATCATTTAACTCTTATTAAAGTTAACTGATGGAAGATATTCATTTCTTCACACTAGCTCTATATAGGCTAAGGTGTTGGATTGATAGAGTCGACATGAAAAATTTAATGCCATGGCGGAGATTTGAACACCGGCCATGGCATTGAATTTTTCATGTCGACTCCATCAATCTAAGACATTAGCCTATATAGAGCTAGTGTGTAGAAATGAATAAATTCCATAAGTTAACTTTAATAAGAGTTAAACTTAATTGATGGAAATTATTAAATTTACTGATAATTACTGTCAAATTTCTGTAACTGTATTACTATCACTTAATTTTATTTTTTTATTTTCTCAAATTTCTCTAAGAAGTTGAAGTGTAGGGAAGGAATAACTACTGAAATACACAGAATGCTGTAGTGGACTGCAACTAAGGATCTGGCCTGGCCCTTCCTTTCATACACTGACCCCTCCTTCATAGCTTTACAACGCAGTGGGGCGAAATGAAAGGGAAATAATTCAGCCCAAGTCCTGCTCCAATAAACTGGCTTTCCTTTCTACTGGAACCTGCTAATATAACAGAACTCACCTCATCAGAGAAGATGAACTTGAAAACTACTTACAGGCTCATGTACAGTGTCAAGCCTTTTATTTCTTAGAGGATAATGAAGATTTCTGCAGATGATTCATTTAAAGTCTTGGAATTGTTAAGCATCAGGCTGATGTACTAACGACATAATTTTAACCAAATTATGATTTAGGTGAGTTTACAAGGTCACTTTAGATTTTTGCGCGTAGCGGTGTCACGTAACAAACCTGAAATAGCGTTTTGTGCTTTACACTTTCCTCAGAGGACATTTCCGTCGCTCCTTAAAGCTCCAAAACTAGCTGAATAAACAGGACACATTCGGTTAGGGCAGACGGACAAGTCAGCAGTGGCAGAGCACTCTTTATTATTTGGCCCTGACATAAATACAAGGACACGACGGTCTCTCGAGGACAAGCAAGTACCAGGCTCGCTTGACGCGGGAAGCGATAGAAAATTTTAAACATGAAAACGTCTTTAATCGTAAAGATGCGAGGCAACAGATAAGCCGAACATGGATCCCGGCTGTGAAATGAATGGTAAGGAACTCGGAGGTTTTTTTTGGTGGGGGAGCGGTGAACGGGAGTATGGGTAAAAAGAAAAAACAACAACAAGGTATAATGGGTATGTGGGTAGGAAGAAGAATGTGTATTAGGAGGGATGCTCTTCTGCGGTGGTACTGTTTAATTGGACTCTATGGTGCTTATTTATTGTGGACTATGTTGGTGAAGTTGTTGGCCGGTACCGCCGAAGCAACCCGGCTGTTCGTGGGCGATAACTCAAGTGTTGTGGAATGTCCGCTGTGGTGAAGAGGTAGCAGCCATGATCCAATGGACCCTGACTACGATATTGGTGCTGTGGTGAATTTTGTTCAGCAGCGGTGACTGCTCACTCAATAGTCATTGTGGCAGTCTTCTTGATAATTTGTGGTGTCTAGAAGGTATCGGCGAGGCTAGTCTGGTAGTGGCGTTCCTCGGGCGTGGGTGCCTCTGCGTGGCTGAAAGTGTGGCCAAGCCAAGAGCCAAGAGAAGGTGCAGGTCGCCCGGGTTCTCTCGGGCGGAGGGTTAAACGCCATGGTACTCCGCTTTGCGGATTTACCCGTGCGGTATAAAAGATAAAGTATTTTGCGCTAGCTTGCGTGTCATTTGGTGAGACGGCAGAGTTGGCCTCTACCGATGTTTCTGGTGCCGGGATATGCCCCCTTGGCGGGGGAACAGTGCCCGTTCCACCTCGCTTTGTATGGTCACTAGCGATCCGTCAAGCAGAGGGGAGAACCAGTAGGGAGAGACCAGATGGGAATTAAGGTATTTTGAGGTTTAACAAGGCCAGGTCTTGTGCGCGCCCCAGGGCACGACTGCAGGTGTAAACCGTTCAGCCGTGGCCAAGGCGCAAGGTGACCTGGCGGTGATTGGTATGGGGCAGAAGGAGAAGCAGACTTTACAACCCAAGGGCATCCTTGGGTCAGCGATATCTCCTCCGTCTCCTGGAGAGACGGTAGTCGTATTAACCTAGTGAATTCACCAGCTGGTTAGGGTGAGGAGTGATCTTGGCATACAACGTGCACGTTCGTTCACACACGACGTCTACTACGTATGGTATGCCAGACTGGGTGTGCAGGAAGTGAGATGGGAACCTGCGGTCGGTAACGTAGATCGTCCTTAAGGCTCTGTTCTGCACGGCTTGCAGCCTGCGGAGGGTGGCATTAGCCACCGAACCCCAGACCTCGCATTCATACAGGATCAGAGGCGGGACGATCGCATGGTACGTCCGCAGTTTGAGGCGGGTGGGCATGGTGGATCGAAAGATGGGGTAGACTTGCCTGAGCGCAGCGTGGCCGAGGCCGGCCTTTGCCCTGACATGTGGAGTGAAAGTGAGGCCGCGGTCCATTTGGATTCCCAGGTATTTGGCGGTTCGAACCCAGGGGATTCTTCTCCACCGGAACTGCTGGTCTCCTTCTGGGTGCCAGCTACGGGTCTTAGCCAGCATAACAGCCGAGCTCTTCTGCGGGCTAATGGCCATCTTCCACTTCTCACTCAACCTGCCAATGGCGTGGAGCTGACGCTGTAGAGGAGGGAGACAGTAGAGGACGTTCTTGTTCTGCGCCAGTATGAGGACATCATCGGCATTGTGACACAAAACAGTGCGCGGTTCCGTGGGTAGGTCAGACATGTAGGTGGCGAAGAGTAGCGGGGACAGAACACTGCCTTCCGGGTCTCCAGCCGCTATGGGTCTGAGAGAGGATAGCTTCCCCTCGACCCGCACTCTTAAGGTGCGGTCCTTGAGGAAGCTGCTGAGTATTGCCAGGTAGGGAGGGGGAAGTTGTGCTTCTTTGAGTTCGAACAACAACCCCTGGTGCCACGTGGTGGCGAAGGCTTTCTCCACGTCCAAGAGCACAGCGATCGTTTTGAGGTTGTCCTGGAATCCCAGGGCAGCCTTCTCCGCCAAGCGCAGTAGCTGCAAGGTGGTGGAATGGCCCCGACGGAAACCGAATTGGTGATCCGGGAGTAGGAGCCTTTCCTCAAAGAGAGGAGTTAGGCGGAGGAGGAGCAATCGTTTAAAGATATTTGAGACGATTGGGAGCAAGCTAATGGTTCGGTAACTTTCTGGAAAGACTGGATTCTTGCGCGGCTTCAACATGCATACCACTCTTGCCTCTTTCCAACAAGTTGGGAAGTGGCGCATGCGTTGTAAATCCGCGTCAAGTGGATCACAGCGTTGCGAGGAAGGTGCTGGAGCGAAAAGTCGGATGTTATAACAACTGGACCACGGCCTTCAAGCCCGGAAGATGTATTTAATGTAGCTAAATACCCGTCCAAATAGCAATATATATGTTACCACCTTACTGCATGTGTAATGAGAAAAGGATAACGAATCATTACTTCAAATTCTGTTGATTTTAATCGAAACAAAAGAGTAGGCTACTTCAGTATGTGACTTGGGATTGAAAAAACACAAATCAAAGCTGAGCTAATAAGGACAGCAATGCTTACTTCACTGCAAAATCTTCCTGATATAATTAGTCATGGCACAACTTACAGAAAGAAAACGAATATGGCGATAGGATATGGTGATAGGAGGAGGATCTAAGAAGAGGTTTAGGTCCTGTTTAAGGAAATGCATCCAGAACGAAGGCTTTCTCACTCTACGGTAAGCTAAGTATTGAAAAAAAGTCAATGAAGTTGGAAGTGTTAAAAATAATGCAAAGTATGGAAGGCCAAAACGAGTTACAGATGATGATAAAGTTCCTGATGTATTATCAGTGAAATAATATCCACAATTATCTACTCCCAGCATATTATGTAAGGCAGGTGTTGAATTAGCTAATCATGAATTTCCAGTAAGACGAATTGGTAGAAGAGAAATTATTGAATGGCCGCCAAGATTTCCTGACCTGAATCCTTAAAACCCTTTCTTGAATATTTAAAGCAAAGAATTGGAAAAGAAGTGCAACTGATCATCCGAACAATGTTGCTTAAAATATTAACTAATTTCAAAGAGAGATTTTCCATTGTTTGGCAGTAAATGAAGACCATTTTGGGCACTTTTAGATGTGAATTCATCATGTGTTACAATAAAAGAGCATTTTGTTATGAATGTGTTGTCTTGGTTTAAATGTGATGTGTAGTAATATGTCCTAATAAATAAAAATATTTAGTAAATATTCTTCACTTAGCTTAAGAAGCCGATGACAATACTTCTATTATGTTTTTGCGAAATTAATTTCGTGGACATTTGCCCACATCTTCATTCAACACACTTCGTTGTCAAGGATACCATGTATTTACGTATTTACGTATTACCAACATCTGAAGACGAAACAAACCTAAAAACAGAATAAATTGCCGGTATACCAAAATTCATTACGCGATTTTTATTTTTTAGAATAAAATATATTGTTAGATATAAACAAATTGATAAATCGGCCGTGGCAGACTATTTTTAGTCATTTAACAATGAAATAAATTCCGAAGTTAAATTATAAATGCAATTAAATGTTGCCGTAGATTTAATGGTTTGGGAAAAATATTTATTCTAAAAAATAAAAATCGCGTAATGAATTTTGGTATACCGGCAATTGATTCTGTTTTTAGGTTTGTTTCGTCTTCAGATGTTGGTAATACATATATACGTAAATACATAGTGTCCTTGATAACGAAGTGTGTTTGACAACGCATTGTGTTTGCCTGAAGATGTGGGCAAATGTCCACGAAATTAATTTTGCCAAAACATAATAGAAGTATTGTCATCGGCTTCTTAAGTTAAGTGTAGAACATGTACTAAATATTTTTATTTGTGTAGTGTTTGTTACTCCACTGTAAATAGCTTCTTTTTCTTGTAATGTCCTAATAAATTTAAATTTAAGTTCAAAGGAGCATCTACCTGTACGTTCCAACACCACAGGACAAAAAATATAGAAAAACAAATAATGCGATTAAAAAAGTGACGCCCTATTCACTCATAGTAATATGAAAACATGTTGATATCTTATAGCGTTTCTAAAAATGTCACTTCACAAAACTATACTAACCAAGCTATAAGCATTGTTACATACATTTTGCTCACCCCGTATACTAATGATGATAATTTGAAACAAAAGAGTAAATATATGTTGAGTTTGTGTTGGCTTTTATCACAGATACTATAGCATTTGCCACAACATTGGAAGTAAAATAGAGGGGCCTGTTGTGTTGTTGATTATTACAGTTCTATTTGTGGAAAAGAGGAACGATTCAGTCGCTGGAGTTCTCAGAACAGGTATCAGCAAGCTGCCAGTGGCAGTGCATATCGCAAATACAATTGTGGTACCTTGAACAGCATCAGAAAGCGGAATGTATGCCATTCATAGGAGCGGACTGACCACACATGATCAAACACTAATTGCTAATAGCAGTAGCAATTCCTGCTGCTGGTGCAAGTTCATTACGGGATCAAAGCTGTCAACACTTGTGCGCTGTAAAAGGTCATTTCATCTGCTTTTAGCCGCGGCCGCAATGTGCTTCAAACAATGAAATGTGTGCGAATTGCTGCAATACCACTTTACTTTGATGTCAATTAAGAATACAGATATGTGGAATAAAAAGGAAAATTTCCCAAAACTCATAAATATTCATTCAGTGTTTTAAACCGCTAAAAACCTTCTAGTTTAATTCTATGTAACTGTTATAGCTGCACATTTTTAAACAGTTCAAATAAAGATTTAACTTCTCCCTCTGGGCCTTGCTTCCTGTAGACTTATAGGGCTAGTTGACATAGGTAATGTTGCATGGATAACTTTGTTAATATCTGATGATGAATTAATTATTTTAATTTCTATTCCACGTCCTTTATGAAGTTATTCTATAATGCTCTTGAGAGGATTCTGTAATGAGGAGCGTCTTTTAAGCACTCGATATAATATGCATAATTTTCAATTTCAGCATCGTTCTCTGAAATCAGATTTTGAAAAATTCAATTCATGTCCTGTGTACAAGCTAGGGAATATTAAAGTTTCTTTTTTTATTCTTTAAAAACCCTATAGATGCACTTGCTCAATTAAAACAAAAGTCGATATGTGCAATCTGTAACGGCCGGCCCAGGCCGCGTACTTCACACCGTAACACTCCCTACACAGGCTAAAATTACGTGAGGAATTTAGGCCCTACAGACCCTAAAGCTCAGAGGTCCAGGTAAGGGTACACGACATTCAAAGAACTAACTCAGTGTTGCCCCCAATAAACAATTCAATTATTAAAATCCCTGGTTATAACAAACATAACTTATGCATTATAACAATATGTACTCCCCTTAAATAGTACAGAGAAACAAAGAGCATCACAATCTTTATAAAATTACTCTGCACAGAACATTTACTCCTGAAAAAAAAGAATGAAGGTAACCAGGGTCCCAGAGAACATTTAAATTGCCGATGATGCTAGCCAGAAAGCATTTACTCAAACAAATGACTGAGTAGAACATTTACTGAGTAACATTCCAAAACCATTGAATACATAAGTGACTTCAGGGTAAGTCGACAGTAAAATTCTCTCCCCCATTTAATTATGTAGAAATTGTAAGCAGCTAGCAGCCACCCCTTTGTTTTTAGACCCAGAAACATAAAAAAGAAAAAAAGTAATAAAGCTTCTGGTACCGGAACTGAAGGGAAAAGCCCATAAAGCTATCACGGCTCACCAAAGGCGATCATCTAAGCACATAGAATTTTTAGCAAAACCCGAAACTTGGAGCACTTACCCTCAGAATTAAACCCGTCAAGCACCAAGCACCAACTACCTTCCCGGTTCGAGGCAGTGCACATAAGAAGCTTCCAAGCGAGCAACGGCGGGAAGCCGAAGCGAACCCCTGAAAGACAAGCGCCTCGAACCGGGAAGGCGAGGAAAAGAAAAAGTGGTGCCGGAGGGGAAAAAAACCGGCACAAATTTTATGATTTTATGATCCAGCGTTTAGCAGTCTCAATTCCATGAAACGCATTTTGGCATTGATTGCCATCTCACTACAGCGATTATTGGAATTTTCAATCATTTCTGCAGCTTTGTACACTGCTGCGCCGTTAGCAATGACGAACTTAGATTGTACGCTTGGATTTCACATTCATTTCTGAAAGCTTTGTTATATACTTGTTTATCCACTTCCAGGTCAGCCACAACGAGTTATGACTCCACAGAATATTGCAGCAGTTGAAGCCATAGTGAAGGGAAACCGCCGAGTGACACTGAATGACATTGCAGATTAGTCATGGTTCAGCACACCATATTGTGCATGGTGTGCTCCAGTTTCACAAAGTGTGTGCAAGATGGGTGCCATGGCAGCTGACTCCTGAAATGAGAGAAAGACGTGTTAATGCTTGTAAAGAACTTCTTCGGTTCTTTGAATGGGAAGGTGATAGCTTCCTTGCAAGAATCGTTACTGGGGACAAAACCTGGGTGAACTTCCACCAACCGGAAACGAAGACAGCGAGCAAGGAATGGCGCCATCTCTCATCACCAAAGCAAAAGAAGTTTCGAACATAATCATCCACAGGGAGGGTTATGCTGACGCTCTTTTGGGACGAAAAAAGCGTCATTGTGGAACATGACATGCCTAGAAGGACCACTGTCCCCAGTGCGTTATATAAAGATCACCTTAAAATAATGTGCGGCCTGAAATCAAATCAAAGTGACGTGTATTGCTGTCGACAGGTGTCCTTTTGCAACCTGACAATGCAAGTCATCACACTGCCCGTATAACATTTCCAAAAATCACAGACCTGCATTTTGAGTGTCCTTCTCATCCACCATACTCACCAGAAATGATATGTGTAGTGTTTAACGCCCGCTTTTACTACATATGGCACCGCAGGCGGTGACGCTGTCGATACATGAGATGAAGATGGAGCACCGGTGGAATGAGATGCGGGGAAACCAGAGATCCCGCAGAAAACCCGCCTCAGCGCCGTGTTGTCCACCACCAATCTCACTTTGCGGTCGCCTGGGATCGAACCCGGACCACCTTGGTGAGAGCCAAGCGGTCCAACCACTGAGCCACGGCGCGGCCCCCGTGTACTCACCAGACCTTTCCCCAAATGATTTCCATATGTTTAGATGCCTCAAAGACGCAATTAGGAAAGAAATTCCGTTCCAATGAACAGGTACGCCACGCGGTGCATGATTGGTTGCGCGGACTACCGAAATAATTTTTTCTAAAGGTATTTATGCTCTTTGTAAGTGCTGGAGGACCTGCATTGAGAGTGGGGGAGATTATGTTGAAAAGTGATTTGTACAACTTCTGCACAAAATTTTAAGGTTTTCATTTGACTCATCCTAGTACATAAAATTTGTTGTGTATAATATAATTGATATAATATTATATAATTCATAACCTGACTGTTAGGTATATTAAAAACCATCATCATCATCATAATCATCACGTCATAAGCCTTGTGGCCCGTTCCGACTTCAAGGAAATTGATCGGACCATCTCATTCGTGGCCAGCCAACATTTCGTCTACCTACAGGTTTATACTTGTATACTATTTGTGGTGTACGGTCTTCGGTCATTCTCTGCACATGATCTTGCCAGTTTTGTCTGTATGCAATAATTGTTTCATTTAGACTCTGAATTTCCAATTCTCTTCTGATATCCTCGTTTCTTTTCTGGTCTATGAGTCTATAACCTGCCACCTGTCTCAGAAATTTCATCTCAACAGCCTCCACCATCTTCTGTTGTGAGATAGTCAAGACGCAGTTTTCACACCCATAAAGCAGGGTTGATATCGCCAGTATTTTATACAGTTTTAACAAAGTTTGACGATTACAAATTTTAAAAGTTCTTTTATTTTACCACACATTGTTTGGAATTTGTTTATTTTGTTTTGTATATCTCTATTACTGGTATATGGAACAATATAGCCAAGATAATTAAAATAACTTTGTTGTTGGATGGGTTTATCATTTTTGCAAATTTTTGCTCTCAAAAGATTCGTTCCTATAAAATTCATTATTTTCGTTTTTTCATATGAAATTTTAAGATTATATTCTCTAGTAATATTATTTAATTCAGGTATGGTTCTTTGTAAATTATCTTCTCCATCTCCGCAATTAAAATCTGGTCATCAGCAAACAGCAATGTGTCAAAAATTCTCCCCTTTATTTTAAAATGTGTTCTGAGCATAGTTTGCCATCGTACAACTGCGTCATTAATATATATATATATATATATATATATATATATATATATATATATATATATATATATATATATATATATTAAATAGGGTAGGTGACAATGGATACCCCTGTCTTAGTCCTAAATTAATCTCTACTAGGTTATCTTTTTCAATGGATTTCTCCAATTTAAATTTTGTATTTATATACATACTTTGTACTGTTCCTACTAAATGTTGAGGAAATCCATTTTAATCATTATTTCCAATAGCAGATTTCTTTTTACTTTATCAAAAGCTTTTACATAGTCTATACAAGCAATTAGGGTTGGTAGATTATATTCTCGTCGTTTCTCCATAATCTGTGTTATTGTGAAAATACAATCATTGCAGGAACGCAATTGCATATAAAACAATTGAATTAAGTTATGGACTTTAAAAAAAGTTGAAGCTGAATATGCGTAGAGATTTTAACGCCGTAAAGTAAAGTTGTTTATTCTGTTTATTTGAATAAAAAGAATATTTTGAATGTATTATTCCGTGAATCGATAATGGGTAACTAAACAGAAATGATTCTGTGGTAAACCGCAGAATGCGTTGCTATACATAGAAAAAAGGGAAACAAATAAGCATTTAAATTTATGTTTACCACTGAACCACAACTGGAAACTCGCAGTTCTGGTTTGAATGTTCACTAATGTACCAGCTAACAACGTGCAAATCAGCACTTACAGTATAACGTACATTTACTCCTTCATAGGGAGATAATAAAAGTTGTTACTGAAATTATGAGTTGGTAAGATTAACCATTTTATAAGGAAAGGATTGGATATAACAGTAATGATAGATTGCTGAGTCTGTATGCATCTCTACTGATGAGTGCACAATATCCTGTATGAAAAATTGACAGTGAAAAAGCTGTGTGCAAGATGCGTGCCGCAGTACCCATCTGGTACACGACAGTGACAACACCAGTCAAAACAATGGAGATAGGCGGATAAAAATGCAACATATAATGCAAGGACCATTTTGTCAGCTGGTAAGGTGATGAGCACTGTTTCTGAGATTCTCAAGCAATAATCGTCATAAACTTCTTAATTACCTTTATGTATTTTTTATTTTTTATTTCTTATTTATATTACTTTATGTTTTTATGCTTTTTATAACTTTTATTCCTTCCTCATAGATTACTTTTATGCCCACCTATTTAACGGGGAATGTCTTCTTCTACATAGTCATTATTTACCAAAGACTGAAAGGCTCTGATGTTCTTACTCGTGTAACAGTTTTACGTGGAAGTGGTACGTCTCTAATTAGTTAATGCCGACAGTATGCGAATGTGGAATAGAAAGTAGTTTGACGCAGAGAGATACAAATTGCTACCCTTAAGGTGGTTAATCAAAATGACAGCATTATCTACTGCCTGTTTCATTTCATATGCGTGATGTCAGTGTTCTCAAATTTCTGAAACGTATTAAAATGTTGTGACACGCAATATGGTAATTTGTAACACCTATATGCAGGTGTGTATTGATGTGCCCGCCTCTGTAGTGTGTCTTCCTCACGTTCAGGAGATTCCGAGTTCGAATCTGGATCAGTTTCTCACTTGATTTTCCCTTATTCTCAAGTTAAACTCGGGTAAAGCTCTCTGTAACCTGTACTCATTTGAGCATCATCTATTTCAATTCATCGTCCGATACGACAAAAATCTGTGCATGTCTCCTGTATAGACCAGGAGTTCTGACTTATGCAACGATGTTTTGATTATTTTATGGACCCTAGTTAAATTTTTAAAAATAATAAAGTATTATAATTTAATATAATACATAAAATTGAGTGAGAACATGCTAGAATTAACGAATTTACTTTTTTGTGTGTGATAAACCATTGAGTAATATAAATCCTTAGTCAGAGCACCACAATCACATTTTAACCAGTATTCATTCCAGTCGTTGATGATAATCTCCTTTAATGTTTGCCCCACATAAGAAATAGGGCATAGAGTGTATGACTCTGGAAGATTTGAGGTCGCTGCTCTCTTTTCAATTCATCGTCCGATACGACTTAATGTTGGAGAATAATTTCTCCAATCTGTAAGACCATATTATACTAATGTCGACATACACTCCTGGAAATGGAAATAAGTACACATTGACGCCGATGTGTGAGACCCGCCATACTTGCTCCGGACACTGCGTGAGGGCTGTACAAGCAATGATCACACGCACGGCACAGCGGACACGCCAGGAACCGCCGTGTTGGCTGTCGAATGGCGCTAGCGGCGCAGTGTTTGGGCACCGCCGCCGTCAGTTTCAGCGAGTTTGCCGTGGCATGCGGAGCTCCATCGCAGTCTTTAACACTGGTAGCATGCCGTGACAGCGTGCATCGTGAACCGTATGTGCAGTTGACGGACTTTGGGCGAAGGTGTACAGTGAGCATGCGGGAGGGCATGTGGACGTACCGACGAATTGCTCAACACGTGGGGCGTGAGGTCTCCACAGTACATCGATGTTGTCGCCAGTGGTCGGCGGAAGGTGCACCTGCCCTTCGACCTGGGACCGGACCGCAGCGACGCACGGATGCACGCCAAGACCGTCGGATCCTACGCAGTGCCGTAGGGGACCGCACCGCCACTTCCCAGCAAATTAGGGACACTGTTGCTCCTGGGGTATCGGCGGGGACCATTCGCAACCGTCTCCATGAAGGTGGGCTACGGTCCCGCGCACCGTTACGCCGTCTTCCGCTCACTCCCCAACATCGTGCAGCCCGCCTCCACTGGTGTCGCGACAGGCGAGAATGGAGGGAGGAATGGATACGTGTTGTCTACAGCGATGAGAGTCGCTTCTGCCTTGGTGCCAATTATGGTCGTATGCGTGTCTGGCGCCGTGCAGGTGAGCACCACAATCAGGACTGCATACGGCCGAGGCACACAGGGCCAACACCCGGCGTTATGGTGCGGGGAGGGATCTCCTACACTGGCGGAACACCTCAGGTGATCATGGAGGGAACACTGAATAGTGGAAGGTACATCCAAACCGTCATCGAACCCATCCTTCTACCATTCCTAGACCGGCAAGGGAACTTGCAGTTCCAACAGGACATTGCACATCCGCATGTATCCCGTGCCGCCCAACGTGCTCAAGAAGGTGTAAGTCAACTACCCTGGCCTGCAAGATCTCCGAATCTGTCCCCTATTGAGCATTTTTGGGACTGAATGAAACGTCGTCTCACGCGGTCTGCACGTCCAGTACGATCGCTGGTCCAACTGAGGCGCCAGCTGGAAATAACATGGCAAGCCGTTCCACAGGAATACATCCAGAATCTCTACGATCGTCTCCATGGGAGAATAGCAGCCTGCATTGCTGCGAAAGGTGGATATACACGGTACTAGTGCCGACATTGTGCATGCTCTGTTGCCTGTGTCGATGTGCCTATGGTTCTGTCAGTGTGATCATGTGATGTATCGGACCCCAGGAATATGTCAATAAAGTTTCCCCTTCCAGGGACAATTAATTCACGGTGTTCTTATTTCAATTTCTGGGAGTGTATAACTAACGTAAACAATAAAAGCGACGATAACGCCCGTCTCAGTAGGGTAGATGGTAGCATGTCTGCCTCACGTTCAAGAGGTCCCGAGTTCGAATCTCGGTCAGGGTGAGTTACCTGGATAAGCTTTTTTCCAGGATTTTTCCTTATCCTGTAAGACGAACGTCGGATAACTCTAAGCTCCAAGGACCCCGGAATCATTTGCGCATCATATCATCCATTCCATTCATCGTCCGATATGACTTAACGTTGGAGCACGTAAATTACAACAACAACCAAAAAATTAATGTTGGAGGACGTTAATTATACAAAAATCTGTGCATTTCTCCTGCATAGACCAGGAGTTCCAACCTATGCAACGATGATTTGAAAACTTTACGGACCCTAATCCTTGTTTCACATAAGTTTGCCCCGTATCTCTTAACGGTCACGTGACCTTATCACCTCTCATTGGCTGCTGTTGCTGTATAGACTGTTGTGCTGTAAAAATTATGTCGTTATTTAACATGGTGATCTATCCTTATATGTTGGAAGAGAATTGCCAGCGTTATATTCTCGTAACTGTTTTAATGAAATATATTACGCAACAGAGTTGATATATCTGAAGTGCAAGTTAATTCTTAAACTTAGTAAAGAGGAGGTTCCTTTTTTCCCAAGCCCGCCTTTCAGATTGCACATTAGCAGGTGATTTAGCGGTAGTGGTGGAATATTTGTTTATATGACATATCACTGACGTTGCTTTGAAATGCATTAGTCATATCTCGCCAATTGAAGGTGTGTCGTTCCGAGTGCGAGAGCTAAACTACTTTTTTTATCGTTTATTGCGCGTGTACTTATTATATGTATAATGGCAGAGTCTACCGTCAGATTTTCGTTGAAGCATTGCAAGGGAAACCTTTACAAAACAGCGAAAAAAGAATTGTGTTTCATGTGTTTAATGCACTCACAGAGAAGAATTCGTCTTTGTCAGTGAGAGAAGTCGAACAGCTGTGCTCTGAACTTACAGGTGTGATGAATGTGTAGGAACATCGCAACATGAAGTTGAGACAACAGGAAAGCTTACCACTCCAGGGGCGACAGTGCTGTGTGGCGAAGGACAATCAGACCGTACCGAGATGAAGTCACAAAATATACTACCTTCACGAGACTTGGGTGAATGAAGCACACACGAGAATTATGTCGTAACACGACTGACAGACGAGTATTTTTGCAAGGTATGTGTGCTGGTTTTAAAAAATCGCAGTGGAAAAGGCCGAAGGCCTTTCATTATAAACTTGTTTCAATTTCATTGCTCATTGATTCAGTTTCAACTTCCTCAGTTTCATTATAAACTTCATTATTTTTGCATGCCTTCATATTTTTTACTTGTATGATTTTTATCTATCTTTCTGGCAATTAAGGATTGCAGCAATAATTCAAGTTAGTATCTTTCAAAACAGAAAAACGGGCAATCAGATAAACTGTGAGGGACATCTTGAAGATGATTTCCACTAATACAGGAGATGTGGATTTGATTTTGAATCGAAATAAGTAAGCTCAAAATTTGCCATGTCCTGCTAAGAATTGAGTGAGAACATGCTAGAATTAACGAATTTACTTTTTTGTGTGTGATAAACCATTGAGTAATATAAATCCTTAGTCAGAGCACCACAATCACATTTTAACCAGTATTCATTCCAGTCGTTGATGATAATCTCCTTTAATGTTTGCCCCACATAAGAAATAGGGCATAGAGTGTATGACTCTGGAAGATTTGAGGTCGCTGCTCTCTTTACAAGCTCATCTGGCAATCCCCACATACCCTCTGACCCATGAAATACACTGATGAGAACCATTTAATAATTGACTTCTTATTTCAGCTGCAATAAGACTGCTGTATTTTGGTATCTTTCAAAGCTACAATTGCTGTTTGTGGGTCACCGTAAAGGCGAGTGGTACACTGTAAGTTGTTGCACCATTTCAGTGCTTCGCGGATTGCTAATAATTCAGCTTGAAAGACTGAACACTCCTTAGCACCTCTGAACATGGAAGATTGGCATTCTATGGAGCGAGACAATATTACAAACGCACATCCTACTTTAGCATTTTTACTAAGAATGAAATAAATCCAGAACTTATTAACACAGTTAAATGATCCGATAGATTTAATGGTTTGGGAGAAGATATTTACTTTAGAAAAAAATATCGCGTAATGAAATTTGAAATACCGGCAGTCGATTCTGTTTTTAAATTTGTTTCATTTTCAGAGTTTGATAGTACTGATAAAAGCATAGTGACATCTAGAGATTGTAACTATGACAACAGCTTTATTTTTTGTTGTGGATATGTAAAAGTTTTCATGAAATCGCGATCCCGGGAAATTTATAAGAAAATCATCATTTCTTATAAGTAAATTTTTAAGTTACAAATTATTATATTTGTATATTTTTGTTTGCTTCACTCTTAATAGCTTCATATTTTACGTATTTATTAATAAATTTCTGTACATTAAGCTCTCAATTCCATTTAAACGTTTATCTGGATTAACATGAAGCAGATACTTCTGTAAGAATAGCAACAAATGAAAGTGAAACTGTCAAGCTTTTTTCCCTGTATCTGTTACAATTCACTTTTATTTTCATGATGAGAGCGTTTTCACGGACTGCTTTAATTGCAATGATGTGACTGGTAAATGGACATTCATGCGTAAAGGCTTGAGTAACAAGAGAATGTAATTCCTCAGTTGCCCCGATGGTTTTAACGACCCTCCCGTTAAATGAGCAAGGGCTGAATGAGTCCTTTCATAAAGTGTTGGCATAGTGACACCTTAATGTCGGGGGCACGATAAACTAAGTTGAAGCAATAAAGTCTGCATTCCTCGCATACCTGTTCCCTTCCTTTCATGGACAGGAATCTCAAACCGAATTTATCCTCTTCTCTGACAGAGACATTATCAGCATCATTAACCCTCAACTGCGTTCCTCACTACGCCAGGTGCAAAGTTCTTGCATTTGTTATCTCTGTCCCAAGTAATCGAATCTGCATTTTTATTTCTGTAATTTACGAAAAATTGGTGACATTTCCAAAATTAGCAATTCAAAATGACACAAGATAACCGACACATTGGCCACCCTTTCCGGAATGTACCTGCATTGCGTACATTAACAGTGAGCCGCGCCGTGGCTGAGTGGTTAGGTCTCGCACCAAAGCGACCGCAAAGGGTATTATGAAATATTTAGAAACTTTACTGTTTGTTGCTGCTCTCTTGAGGGAGTGCATTGATGAAGTCAAGAAAGACTCCCATGATGTACCGAAGTGACAGTTGACAGCTTGTTGTTGTCATTTCACTCGCTACAGAATTGTACATTAATGTTAGTTGTAAGGTACACTAGAAGAATTGTAGTTCGTTATTCGAGGAGCTGATAATGGAAAGAATAATGAAATATTGGAATAGATGTTTGGCCAAAGAAGAAGGTGAAATCATGGAATTATCCATGACACAGCAAAAAAGACCAGCGTACTCAAATAGTTGGTGGACAGAGATAGGAGCAATTATGGAAAAAATAGTAATGGGAGATATATGGAGATTAGAGGAAAGCAATACAAGTGACGTGGGTAAATGAGTAAAATGCAGAATAGAAGATATAGAAAGACAGGAAATATGGGGAAGTCTAGAAAATATGAAATCATTACAATTATACAACCAAATAGAAAGAACTTGGGACGAGAAGCAAATGTAGCTTACTGCAATAGGCAAGAGAGAGAAGGGTTAGCTTGGATGAGAACAGGAATAATATTTCTAAGAGGGAAAAGAGGTAGGGGAAAGGGAATTTGTAAATTGTGTGGGGGAAAAAGAGAACATACAACTCTATGTAACAGAATCCGGTGAGGTTGCAATGTGGGACAGGATTTTGGGACTATTAGTCGTTAATTTGTCTTCATCTTAATCAGCCACACGTTCGGGCAGAATTTGATACGGGATTTTTATGTTTGTGATGGGATGCACGTTGACTGTTTCGAAGATCCACGTCGAGAAGCCAGAAATAACAAATTCGTTGTATTTTGATTTGTTTCTTGATGATTGTGCTTGATTACATAAGAGTCATGAGATTGTTGGATTCAAGGCGTGGTTCGGAATAAAGTTTCGGAGAAGTCAAATTTTGTAACTATTTGATTGTATTATTTGGATTAAATTTTACTTGAACTTCCTTTCCCAGTCACTTCCAACATATCGATAAATTCTTAATTTGTTGTATTTAAACAGATTCAAACTATTATTTAGATGTTCTTGATCTTGCACCACTATTCATTACACTCCACCATTACAAAACATCTCTCTATACCAAGATTATTGATTTTGTCGTAACTATCGTTACCCTTATCTTAATTTTGTGACTGGCCGATTTGATTCTACGTCACAATATTACGTCATATAATTATTGCTACGGCCAATCACAAATTACATATATTTTTACATATTTAAATTATTAAATATATTTGCATAATCACGTTTCTTTATAAATGTATAAACTTTTCATACCTCCTCCAAACATAACCTAAAACTACTGTTACAAATGTCGAGAAAAAAGGTTTGGCAGGAAAAATGGGAGAAAGTAGAGAGGAGGATAGTAGCTATCAAATGTTAACGCGCAGGGAGGAAAATAAGTTAAGAAATATTGGTGAGTTCTTGCAGAAAGTAAAAGAAAAATGGACGAGAAAAGTAAAGAATATAAGAAAGGAAGACGATGGGGAAGAATGGTACTAATTAAGTAACAAGGAGGTATGGAGGTGAAGAGCCACCTGGCAGAGCAGAAGATCGGGGTGTCATGTAAGCCAAGATAGCAACAAGGTAAAGACAAATGAATGTAGCCAAAATTTGTAAATTGTAAAATTTTGGAACATGCACAATAAATATATCATATCATTTAAATTACGACCCTTAAAAAATATTATAAATCGTTTGTGTTGATATGTGCTTGCTAGTTTTTAATTACGTAGTCACCATCCAGATTTACACATTTTTCACAGCGGTTCTTGATCTTCGGTATACCTTGATTGTAGAAGTCTGCAGAATTCGCATTAAATCCCTCTTTTACTTCACTAATGACGTCATATGTGTTGTCAAATCGGAGAACACGCAGCGCATTCTTCATTTCCGGGAACAAGGAAAAGCCATTCGGGCGAATAGAACAGAAGCTGTGAGATCTCAAAGCTACATTCCCTTGTTTTGTCAACTGCAACCTGAGATGAATGAGCTGGTGCATTGTCAGACAAAAGACGAACAACTTTGGAGAGCATACCGTGTCGTTTCTTATCAGAGCTGCTCGAAACTTGTCCAGCAGATTTCAGTAGTATCTGTCTTTAATGGTTGGATCCTTGGCAAGATAATCTGTAAGGATGACTCCAGCACAGTCTCGAAAACCTGAAAGCGTAACCTTCACAGCTGTCTCTTGCACCTTTGCCTTTCTGGGAAGGGGGAATCGCTATGCGTCCATGCCATGCTCAGGTATTTTGTATCTGGATCATACTGATAGATCTAGGATTCATCCATGGTTATCAGACGGTCAAAAAGGGATCTTCATCCTGTTCCAATAGCATCAACATGTCTCGAAACGTCACGCCGTGTTTGCTTTTGGAAAGGTGTTAGCAAACGTGGAACCCACCGTGCAGAAACCTTAGACATGTGCAGTTCGTCATGAATAATTTTCCACACACTACCATAACTAAGATGTGTCTCATTCATGATCAATAGGATGGTTGCTCATCTGTTTTCCAGTATTAAACAGTCTACTTTCTTCACTGTGACAGTTGACGGTCTACCAGCTCTTGCCTCATCTGTCAGGGACATGTGACCAGTTTGAAAATTCCTTTTATACCTCAAAATAGTGTCATACAATGGGCAATCATTTCCATAAACAGTCGTCATCTCATCATGAATTTCCCGGGCAGTTTTGCCCTTCAAGTGCAGGAACTTGATCACTTACACCTCAGTCCTTACTGGCACTCACTGTAAAGAAACAAAAAGACACAAATCATTAAAGCTACCAACATTATGTCCCGAGAGATCAGTGATGACAGTGAAAAAGTTTCATCACTCTAACATAAAAGCTACCGGGTAATAATTAAAACATTACCAGACACCCTCTTAGATGCTTTGACAATTTAAATCAACCATGTGTAAGGTATTATGAACTCAGATTAATTTTGAATGTTTAAGCTACCTATTCCATAATACCCGACTACTTCATATTGAATAACACTTGTAACACTTTGTAGCACTTTCCAAAATACATTGTAGCTAGAGTTTGACTGAAAAATTCAATGCCACAGCCGGGATTTGAACCATGGATATGCTGGTTGCCGTCCAGCCGCTCTAACCCTTGGACTACTACGGCCAATGTGCCGACATGACATTAAATTCTCCAACTGACTCGTGTTTCTCCCGGTAAACCACTAGGAGTTCTCATAAACACATGAGACAACTACTTTAATGGCGACTTACTATGCTGTAAGTACTTTAGGGCCCGGGCTTTATAGTTAACCACTATTAGGTACAACTAATGCAGAGTCAGCCCGCCTCGTTAGCGCAGATGGTAACAAGTCTGCCTCACGTTCAAGAGGTTCCTAGTTCGAATCTCGGTCAGGACGAGTTACCTGAATAAGGTTTTTCCGAGGTTTTCCCTTATCCTCAAAGACGAATGTCGGGTAACTCTAAGTACTATTGACCCTGGACACATTTGAGCATCATTTCACCCATTTCATTCTTCGTCCGATATGACTTAACGTTGGAGGACGTAAATTAAAAAAAAAAATGGAAATTCAGTTGGACAATTTAATGTCATGTCGGCACTTTGGCCATAGTAGATCAAGGGTTGGAGTGGCATGACGGCAACCAGGAGATCCGTGGTTCAAATCCCGGCTATGGCATTGAATTTTTCAGTCTGGCTCTATCTTTCCATACTTTAGCCTACACACGGCCAGTGTGAAAAAAAACAATTTCCATTTCTAGCAGTGACGTTTGATCACAGTTAATTACAGTATGTTTATGTTGATATGGTGACTTTAATTTAAAATCCAGGTAAGCTATTTATAGAAAAATAAATGTTAATCCTTAACACCGACATCTCAACTGTTTCAGTTCATTTTCTGAGAAATATAAAGACTCTTAAGAGTTATAGTGGTAACTGCTTCGTTATCGATATTATCTCAGTGATGACAACTAAAGCATTTACCATGCCATTCAAACAATAACCACGTAGACAAAAGTGTATTGAAAATACGGAATTGTTGTTCAGGAACAAGAGAGCGTAGCTATCGGAAATGGAGCGGGGGTTGTGTAACGTACATCTATGGCCTTCTGGAAATGCCTTTTGTTCGTAACTGCTCTTGTGGTGTGAATTACCTCAAGAGGTTTGTTGACTCCAAAAGAGTAGGAACAACTGTCATTAAGAGTTAAAATCCATAAATTCAGTTGAAAAACTCCGCCTCACTCACTCACTTACTCACTCAATCCCAACAAAACTCTCACCACACTCTGCAGATGAGCAACCGTAAACTCTCCGTGCCGAGGGGGGCGTGGAGAATCAATATTAAGTCCACAAGCTCCTCCACGACCCCTGACACTTCGTGTTTCCTGCAAATAAAACACCTGCTCTGTATTAATTAAATGCCAAAACGGGAAACAAAAAGGTTAAAATATAATTAAATGTATAGTTAGCTGCAGATATTTTTAATATATCTGTGCAGAGCTGAATATTTATCAAACCAGTTCATTATTTCTATGATAAGTAATCATAATAATTAAATTGTGAATTCCAATAGCATTTCGGTAATTAACTTTTAAACATAAAATATACAAACGAAATTAATTAGCAGATGCAAATTCTCCATTGTTTTAATTACATTGTTATTTATAATATATGAAAATCAGGCAAATGTTATAAAGAAAGAGTTGAAAACATAAATTACTACATTATGTATGACAAAATATTTAGCAGAAATGAGTCAGTGTACTGTTTGGTAATGTCGAATAACACAAATAAGGCCCTACGACGATATAATTCAATTTTAGTTAATGAATGTTAATGTAAATGATGCAAATGACATTGGAATCGAAGCTGACACAAATGATACGGGAAGTTCAATAATTAGGAACATATTTTAAACATATGTTTTAGAAAAGAGACGAATTATCTCTGTCAGAACGAACATGGGACAAAAACACATCATTATGTGATACGTTTGTTATTGAAAAGTAGGCCTTTTACTGTTAGACATGTTTAATCTCTACAAAGTGTCGGACTATCTCTACCAGAGTCAATGTGAGACAAAAACATAATTGTGTGATACTTTTGTTACTAAAAAGTAGCCCTTTTGCTGTTAAACATGAATAACCCCTGCAGAGATTCGAATTTTCTCTAACAGAGTCAATATGAGACAGAAAGTACCATAAATATATGCATACATATATGATGCTTTTGTTACTCAAAAGTAGGCCTTTTACTGCTAGACATAAATTATCTCTGTAAATGGTCGAATTACCTCTACCGGAGTCAATACTAAACAAAAACACATCATTACGTGATACTTTTGTTATTGAAAAGTAGGCCTTTTACTCTTACACATAAATAATCTCTGCAAAGAGTTGAATTATCTCTACCAGAGCCAATATTAGACAAAAGCACATCATTACGTGATACTTTTTTATTGAAAACTAGGCATTTTACTGTTAGACAAATAATATTTGCAGATAGTCGAATTATCTCTACCAGAGTCAATATGAGACAACAAAAACACCATTACGTGATACTTTTGTTATTGAAAAGTAGGCAATTTACTGATATACACAAATAATATTTGCAAACAGTCGAATTATCTCCACCAGAGTAAATATGAGACAAAAATACCACACTTACGCGATGCTTTTATTACTCAAAAGTAGGCCTTTTACTGTTAGACATGAATTACCTCTCTAAAGGTTCGAATTATCTCTACCAGAGTCAGTATGAAACAAAAACACATCATCAAGCCATACTCATGTCAGTGAAATGTAGACATCTTACTGTTAGACATGAATAATCTCTGCAAAGATTCGAGTTATCTCAACCAGAGTCAATATGAGACAATACAAAGCATATTTTACGGGATACATTTGTTACTGAGAAGTAGGCCTTTTACCGTTTGACATGGATAATGTCTGCAGAGATTCGAATTATTTCTACCAGACTAAATATGAGACAAAAGTACATCATTTCGTGATACTTTTGTAACTAAAAGTAGGCCTTTTACTGTTAGACCTGAGTAATCTCTACAAACAGTCAGCTTATCTGTCTCAGAGTCAATATGAGACAAAAACACATCATGACGCATTTTTTTTTTTTTTTTTGATATTGAAAGGTAGGCATTTATCTGTTAGACATGAATAATCTCTACAAAGAATGAAATTATCTCTACCAGAGTCAGTATGAGACAAAAACTGACCATTACGTGATAGTTTTATTAATAATAACTGAACACTCTGGTAACAACTTCAATATTTACTTATATTAGCCACAATCTTTTGGGACCGGTTTCAAAGCAACATCTGTTTCATTTTCAACCTGTCAGCTTGGCACTGACACACTGACTGACTTTGTCCACTTCCGGAATTTGAAGAATAGCTCCCTACCTTACTGCCATCTACCGGGGAAAACCCAAAATTATTGAAGACCTCTACTTGAGGAATATCAAAATTTATTACGGGATCTTTATTTTTCAAAATAAATATTTTCTCCCAAACTATTAAATTTATAGGTTCTTCAATTGCTTCGATAATTGAAATGGAAATTTAATTTAATTGGTATTCCGAACCAGCTCGTGTTACCAACACAATGCAGGAGTTTTTTCTTATTTTTTCGTTTATTTGAAAAGAAATTTGTTGGTAAAAGCGGTAACCCGCTTGAAGCATGTCATGTGCTACTGCTTATTATCAGTTTTCATCCTGTGTAACATCGTAATTATTTATTTGAACAGTGATTATTGTGAGAAATGTGAAGTGTTTAATTTTTCATTTAAGGGATTTACAATGAATGGAGTACAGCACTTGTGTTCCAATCTCCAAACACCCTTTTCTTTATGAAAAATGACAATCGTGACGTGGTAAATGTCGGTAGAACAACAACAGTGTTATGTTTAGAAAAACTTTATAACGGAGTATCTTCAAAATACACCACGAAATTTAAGACTCGTTGGTGTGAGAAACATGATTGTGGCGGTTTCAAGGCGCTGGGAAAACACTAATAAAATTGCAGACGCTCGTTGGGATAGTTCAAGTCTATGTATTGTAAAATACAATGACAACGTTAAGCTTAACAGACTTTTCATGCAATATCCAATTAGGAAGGTAGACAAGAAATGACATTTCGTGGACATAATGAAAGCGAGGACTCTTTACATAAAGATAATTTTAAGGAACTTCATACAGAGTTGTGACAGGAATTTGGGAAAATTCGTCGTTAATATGTCTCCATCTTAATCATCCACACGTTCAGGCGCAATTTGGTGCGGGATTTCTATGTTTGAGATGGGATGCTCGTTGGCTTTTCGAAGACCCACGTCGAGAAGGTAGATATAACATATTCGTTGTATTTTGATTTGTTTCTTGATGATTGTACTTGTTAACCAAGAGACATGAGAATCTTGGTTTCAAGGTGGTTCGGAATAACGTTTTGGAGAAGTCACATTTTGTAACTATTTAATTGTATTATTTAGATAACATTTTACTTGAACTTCCTTTCCCAGTTACTTCCAACAAATTGTGACTTTGTGGGTTCGTGAAATGAAAAGTCCAATTGCACCACTCAAAAATGTTCTTTATTTCCAGCGACTTACAGTTGAACACTTGCCAATTACACAGAATTACGTAATGCACACAATTACGATTCACCAGTTCGTCCGTTACAGTTCCACCTGCACTCGTAATTACGTAAATTCCTCCGACGCACGTAAGCAGTCCGTCCCCTCACAGGGCGCTCCTCACAACTCGCCAAGAACTGACTTTCCTCCAGCCCGACGTGTTGCTTATAGAGGTTCAGCTAGCCGATCCAGAAGGTTCTGGATTAGATGAAATATCCCGTAAGTTCGAGAACTCAGGTGGAACGGAAAGAGGCGGCACAGTGATGTTTTTCCAGCCAACCCCCGTTACCGCTATAAGATAAATGAGGGGGCGTGACGAACGCCTACCGTCTCCTGCTGCCGTCTCCCCTATAGGGAGTTCCGATGTTCGGGTGACAATATCGATAAATTCTTACTTTGTTATACTTAAACAGATTCAAACTGTTACTTAAATATTCTTGATCTTACACCACTATTCATCACACTCATCATTACGAAACATCTCTCTATACCAAGATTATTGTTTTTTCGTAACTATCGTTGCTCCTCTCTTAATTTTGTGATTCGCCGATTTGATTCCACGTCACAACAATACGTCATACAATTATCACTTCGTCCAATCACAAATTACATATATTTTTACATATTTAAATTATTAAATATATTTCCATAATCCTTTTTGTTTTATAAATTTATAAACCTTCCATAGCTTTTCTAAATATAACGCAAAACTACTGTTACAGAGGGCAGCCCCATCGAAATTCAAAACCAGTATTTCAGTATAAATTCCGTTTTCGGGATGCTTATGTTTCGAATTTTTCCGAGGCACCTAGTCAATTCGCCCAGAGCCGCGCCTGACGAGCCCCCAGCCCCCCTCGGTAACGTCGATGGTAGGGTGTCTGCCTCACGTTCAAGAGGTCCCGGGTTCGAATTTCGGTTAGGGTGAGTTACCTGGGTAAGGTTTTTGCGGTGTTTTCCCTTATCCTCATAGGCGAATGTCGGGTAACACTAAGCTCCAAGGACCCAGGACTAATTTAAGCATCACGTCACCCATTTCATTCACCTTATCCTGCATGGCAGCTCAATCGTGCGCGGTTCGGTCTCGCTCTTTCCAACAACTCTAGACTCGCTACTCCACATTCGGGTTCCAACAACTTTTTTCGAACTACTGGGTCGTTGCCCTAACTATGTTCCGGTCTTTACAGATGGTTCTCAGTTAGGTAGCACTACGCGTTGCACGTTCTTCATTAACGGTGAGGCTCATAAATTTCGCCTTCTGGACTCCACTTCAGTTTTCTCCGCAGAGCTGTATGCCATCTTCTATTTGCTCCTTTTTATTTGCAAGTTAGCTCCTGGCTCTTTTATTGTCTGCAAAGACTCTCAAAGTGCTCTTCAGGGGTTGCAACAGCACACTGCCGCTCACACCCTTGTTCTAAAAATACAGGCCCAGATCTTGCAAATGCTCATTCGCGGATACAATTTTGTTTTTACTTGGACCCCAGGCCATGTTGGGATTTCCGGGAACGAGGAGGCGGACGCGGCTGCTAAGTCCGCTTGCCGTTTGCCCCGGAGTTTAACATCTACGGTGCCATACCAGGATGTGCAACGTTTTTTCCGTCGCCAACTCCTATGTGCTTGGCAGCATTCCTGGACAGCTTTGGAAGGCACACAACTCCGGGCGATAAAGGAGAGCGTACAAACCTGGCCAACTTCCTGCAGGGATAACCGGCGAGCCGAGGTGATACTCACCCGGCTGAGAATTGGGCACACACGTGCGACTCATGGCCATCTGTTAAGAGGGGAACCGGCCCCTGTGTGTGCTCCGTGTGCAGTACGCCTCACTGTGCGGCATGTATTGCTGGATTGCCCGCAGTACACCCGCGTTCGCCAGTCCTTGGGCCTAAGGACTAACTTGCACGGTACTTTAGGGGACGACCCAGTGGCCGTGGATAAGTCACTGCGGTTTGTTTTTAAAATCGGTTTTAATAAACAAGTCTGAGTTGTATTTTATATTTATTAATTTTAGAGATTTTAAATTTTTAGTACTGGGATGAGTTTTTTATGTGCTTTTAATAGTTGAGTGTTTTTATTTTATCTTACTTTTTAACTTTGTGTAGCTTTTAGTTCTTAGAGTTGACTTCGGGCCCAAATGACCTTGTTGTCGACGGGCCCTAAAACACTACACACTCACTCACTCACTCGTCCGTAATGACAACGTGGGAGGACGTAAATGATAGAAAAAGCAACAAATAAAACTGAGAGCATCCATTTAATCCAACCTCTTTTGTTCTTTTAACGTAATATTTTCATCCAAAATAGAACTGCTATTCTCAGTGAAGTTCGTGATGGCCAGAATGATGTTCAAATCGAATAGAAACAATTGCTAGTGTAGCATTTCTTCCATGTTACTTCATCTATTTTGTTTATTTATTTACCGGAAATGATGCATATATCTAGAAACAACATATTACGTAATGGATTACCTCATCATGACATCAATTATTAGCACGGTTTGTAATTCAATAGCTCTCTGATCTGGAAACACGGGGCAGAATGAGCAATTAATAGGCCCTGCCGATATACTGCTAATAATTGAATGTTCGACAAGCCACAAACATCGCTATGGCAGGAGTTTGCATCTTAGTAGGCGTTTGTGCAAATTAATACCAAGGATATTACAAGAGCCTCGTTCACAGACCATACACAGGAGTTGAACAGCGCCCTCGTATTGCCTTTGTTATCCGGGCGAGAATCGAATGGGGAAAATTGATAGGGGAAGCCACAAAAACCGCATAATGTACTGGAAATAGTACACATTTAACTAACCATTTTAAAAGCTTTTAATGAACATACACTTTCACTTATGAGCAACACCGTTTTATAAATATCAAACCACACTTCATCAGTAACATTAATGTTCGCATACATTACGTAATTGCAATTACACATTCATCTGAGGACATTTATTCCCTCAGCGTGAGAGAGTTTAGAAACGCTCCATATTAACTACTGTGCGCCACAAAATATACAGGATAAATATAAATGTGTATCAGGGTTTAAACTATTTATAATAAGTCATCACATTCAACTGAAAGTTTTAAATGATGTGACAAATGAAAGAGCAACTCAGTTTTACCAAGAACCTTATAAATGTTGAATGTGTCTACCCTTTATCACACGGCACATGTCAAGTCTATAGCCGAGTTCTTCCAAACATTGATAAGTGCGTATTCAGTAATTGTAGCAACAGCTGCTTCAATCCGGTTTCTTAATGCAGGGAGGTCAGCTGGCAGCGGAGGCACGTACAGATGTACTTTTTTATCTTGAAATGTGCAGAGCGATGCGCACTGGTATCTGGACGAGTCCACTTCAGAACGATTACAAATGGAGGGGAGGGCAGGTCAGTTGCGTACCAGTTGCGAGCAACTAAACACGTGCAGAGCTACTCGGTAACACTAGAGCTTGTTCCAAAATGTGCTTGTCTCAAAATGTGCTTGTCTCCTGGTTCCAAGAGAGCATTTATAAATGGCGCCTCCTATCAGCATATTAGGAAATAAAGTGCTACATTTAAAAACACGCGAAGTAATAATCAAAATCCATCGATGTATAAAAAGGAACAATGGTCTGGGTCAGCTATAAAAATTTGGGTTAAGGTATGTATGTATGTATTTATTGACTGCAATTGGGTACTACCCGGTGGCAGAGTTAAGAATACAGATCAAATTACAAATACTAGATTTACAACAATAACACAGTTAACAATACAAACATGATATTATTTTACTTTAGTCACTTAAAACATATCTAATTACTTCTCTATTTACATATTATATACCATTATAATTCAAAAGTTAAACTATAAACCATCTAGATTTTTTCTAAATTTCTTCAGCGACAGGGGACAGCCCTGAAAGACTGCTACAGGCAATTCATTCCATTCTTCAATGGTTCTATTAACAAAAGAAAATTTTCCTACGTCGGTTCTGTATCTTCTACCCTTAATTTTATACCTATGATCGTTTCGTCCATAATAATCCGGATTATCTAACCTTACACCAACGTCCACCCATGCCTTTACACCAGCATTAGCTTTGAATAATGCTACCAACCTATGTTTTTTACGCCTAATTCTTAATTCCTCCCATTTAGTCTCATCTCCTTTTATAGGCCCAAAATACTTGCCTCTTTTTATGAATTTTATTGCCCTCTTCTGTATTTTTTCTAATGGATCGATTTGGTTAGCTCTATACGGGTCCCAGCATGCTACTCCATATTCCATAACCGGCCGCACTAAGGCCTTGTAGGCAATTTCCCTGGACCTAGCGCTCCCCTTTTTCAATATTCTCATTACGAAATGTAATGCCTTCCACGCATTCCTAGATGTGGAATTTACTTGTTCGTCCCATCCAGCAACAGTTGTGTCTGAAAGCAGTTTAGGAGAGTTATTAAGGAAAGAAAAGTCATTGGTGCTAGTGCAACAACGTCCTTCTCTATGTCCAGTAAACAAAGATTAAGAAATACACAAAATCTAATTTGGATGTTTTAATTCAGAAGTAGTTAGGCAAACTATGAATAATTTTTAAAACACAGATAAACAAATATCAACTTTGAAGAAAGTGCTTATGAAGCTAAAAATTCTACTGACTTCCAAGGCAGTGTCTGAACATTAAGAAGAGTTATTTTGAAGCTAGGATTATTTGAAAACACACACACACACACACACACACACACACACACACACACACACACACACACACACACACACACACACAAACAAACACAAACACTAAGCGTGACAGACAAATTTTAATCGAACATCGCACCATACGTGCAAAAGGGCTTAAGTATTTAAGAAATATTCCGAGATATGAAAGTGAAGTTTATATGGCTGAAACATATCAATATAGCACATACTAGACCACATGCCTGGAGTGAAATTCGTTACAGGGACTCTGCAGCGATATTGAAAGGCCGACAGTTGCTTATCATGCCTGCTGGAGGAGAACAAGGTTTTGTTCCAAATGCCTATGTACTATTTAAGATCCCACAAAAGCGTGCAGATTACTACCGTACTAAGAACTACAAATTAGTTTATAAGATCTGCAAAAACTGGCTTCGAGAATGAAATTTGCTTTTAGATGCAGCGCCCTCCCCTCTCGTAATCTTACGCGTGTGATGCTTTGTGGCGATAGGTACACTATCCCCACCACAGTTGCTACTCATCCCTACCGCGCAGATTTCCTGTCAAGGTAAAATAATACATCTGTACACACGATCCTTGATGAAGCCCCAAAGGTAAAAATCGCATGGTGTTAGGTCAGAAGAACGTGGATGCCTTGGGGCCTTGGGGCCTTTGTTGCGTATCCAGCGCTTGGGTACAGTGACGTTTAACCAATCGCGTACTTCGTCATGCAAGTGAGGTGGCGCCCCATCTTGCTGGAAGATGTTCTCTGGCTCATTTTCCTCCAACTCAGGGAAGAGCCATTGCTTTAGTGTATCAAGGTAAGGAGTGCCAGTGACAGTAGATTCACCAAAAAATAATGGCCCATAAACTTTTCGCCGGGATATGGCATAAAAGGCATTCATTTTAGGGGAATCTCGTTGCATTTGTACCATCTTGTGAGGTTTCTGAGCCACAGATTCGCACATTATGAGTGTTAAGATGTCCACTAAGGTCAATGCTTGATTCATCTCTGAAGACAACACGATCCATGAAATCGCCATCATCAAGAAACATGTCGTTTGCGAAGTTGCCACGTAATCCGTGATCTGTCGGATTTAGAGCCTGTAATAACTGTAAATGGTAAGGCCGTAGCCGTAAGCGTTTTCTCAAAACTTTCCAAACAGTCGACAAAGGAACCTGTAATTCACGTCTAGCCTTCCGGACTGATTTCTTTGGGCTACGAGTGAGCGACACTCTCACTTACTCAAGTCTCTTCACTTACCCTTGGTGGTCCCGTGCTCTTCCCTATACAAATGTAGGTGGTATCTTCAAATTGTTGATAGCATCTACAAATGTTATTATCATTAGGAAGATCATAATTGAACTTAATGCGGAACGCACGTTGCACAGTAACTACAGATTCGGTCTTAGCAAACTGCACAACACAAAACGCTTTCTGTTCACTAGTCGCCATCTTTGCTTCTACCGCTAACGGATTGCGGCAGGAACATTGCACGCACACGCACACTGGTGCCAACACACGAAACTGTTTGACTTGCTTGTTCATTAGACGTATCAATTACAACAGTACATCCTGTATTTGTTCTGTATAAATTGTAGATATACAGCTTTGCAATCAAATCCGTTTTAGCCATTTTAAGAAAATGAAAGAATAAAACGTCGCACGTTAACCTTGATAATCAAGTTAAGTAGTTACGTTTCTTTGACACAATTTTCTATGCTCACGTCATCTCCTGACCTGGCATTTAATTTACTGAAAACAGTATTTTGTTCAGTAAGGCGAATTTTGATAGTGTTTTGTGTTTGTTTATATTTCTGTTATATCCAGTATTTCATTAGTGGTTATAACATTTTATAAATATCCGGATGATGGGAGAGATGCACACTCCCGAAACGTCGATATCTAATCGTCTTTTAAACTGGCTGGCTGCCCGAGAAGAAAGTGAGCATTGTTCCATGGTTGTTAGTGCAGTACGGGGTGTTGCATTGTTCTGTTGCAGTATAACTCTATTCCGGTTGTAACAGTATTTTTATGTTCGTGGGAATTGTAAATATATATAAAAATGTATGTAGTTGTGTGATTGGCCGAAGTAGTGGTGTGACGTGGTGTGATGACGTGTCAGTGAATCGGCCAATCACAAAATAAGGTGGGAATTGCTATGGAGACAAGAAAATCAATAATCTAAAAAAGTGTTAGAATCTTGTGTCTTGCTTGAGAACGAGGAAAGATGTTACGAGGATTGTAATTGTAAAGGAAAATTAACAAGATTCAAAAAGTGTTATTCAATATTTATAATAGATAAGAGTGAATCATAGTTCATATTATATAATTAAATAATATATTACAAAATTGGACTCATCTAAATTTTATTTTCACCAAAAATCCGCATCCACACCTTAGAAGGATCTCATGACTCTTATTGGATTAAAACTTGACTTGGATCTTACAAAAAAGTTGGCGTGCTTCTTACTAGTTGAAGAAGAACGAAAATATAATCCCGTTACAAATGGCGCCCAACGTGGGGCTCGAATAGGATAAAGAAGAGGAGATTAAAGCATCGTGCAGCTCCGTGGGAATTTAAAAGGAAAGAAGAAAGAAGAGAGAAGAAAGAAGAAAACGAGAACTGGTTTAAGTGAGTGAAATTTAAAAAAAAAAAAAAAAAAAAAAAAAAAAAAAAATTAGTAGTAGTAGTAGTAGATTTATGTTGTTAAGAAATCAGAAAATAGTTAAAAAGATGGCGAGTAGAAAAGAAATAATAGTGGAAGGAGGAGTTACTGATAGTGTAGGAATGAATAGGGAGAATGCAGGATTAAGCATAGATAATGAGTCAATGTTGGAAAGAATAACGAGAATGTTAAGTAATTTAGATTCTAAAATAGAACAAAATGCAAATGATTTAAAATCAGAAATGAGTAATTTAGATTCTAAAATAGAACAAAATGCAAATGATTTAAAATCTGAAATGAGTAATTTAGATTCTAGAATGAGAGATGTAAAATCAGAAATAGGAGATGTTAAATCTGAAATGAGTAATTTAGATTCTAGAATGAAAGATGTAAAATCAGAAATGAGTAATTTAGATTCTAAAATAGAACAAAATGTAAATGATTTAACTAAGAAAATGAATGATTTAGATGTAGGAGTAAGACAGGAACTAGCACAAAATGTGAGTAACTTAGAAATTAATTTATTACAGAAGCTAAAACAGGAATTAAAATCTGAAATTTCACAGGAGATTAGAGAAGGGAGAAAAGAGTGTAGGGATAATATGGAAAGGCTCATGCAGATCATAGAGATTAATAAGGATGAGAATAGAAAGGAAGTCAATGAGTTGAGAGAGATAATTCAGGAAACTAGGTTAGGTCAGGACATTGTGAAACAAGAAATAAGAATGGAATTAAACAAAGAGTTAGAAACATTTAGGATACAACAGGCAGAAATAACACAAAAACAAAGAGAAGAATTAGGAGATAAAGTAGAACAAAGAATCAATGTAATTTGTTCTGAAATGCAATTATAACATGATGAAAGTAAGATACACCAAGAGGAAATAAAGTTACAAATTGATGAGATAAGTAAAGCAAAAGAAGAAGTAATTTTGCAAATTAAAGAGGTAAAAGAACATTTTGAAAAAGAAAAGGATAACTTAGGAAAATTGACACAAGTTGTAATTGCATTACAGGCTAGAAAAGTAAATAACGGGAAAGAAATGTCTAGAATTACAAATATAAACGATTGTGACTTACCAGGTGAATTAAGCAATCGTCAGAAGTCTGGTGATGTAGTAAGTGAATGTAGTGATTTTGTGAGTCCAGATAATGATATTAATTATCTCAGAAACACACAGAACATGTCCTCACACACAAAACTCCACAGTCTAGGTCAAAATGAATGTGTACATTATTCACTAAATGATATTAGTCCACCAAGTTTTGATGAGGAATCAGGTGATAATCCAAAAGTATTTCTTAGGGAATTGGAAGAATATTTCCGTATTAAGAGAATTCCCAATGAATTTCGGATGGTAATAGTAAAACGCTGTTTGAAGAAAAATGCTCTTGAGTGGTTAAGGTTAACTTTGGCTTCACATGAAACATACAGTACTTTCAGAAATCTGTTTATAAATAGATTTTGGGGACCTGAGAGACAAAGAAGAATAAAAGTTGAGTTAGCAACGGGTAGGTTTGAGTTTAAAAAAGGGATTTCTATGACTGAATATTTCTTAAAATTAGCAAACAAAAGTAAGTTGATCAATCCCGAAATTTCTGAGACAGAAATTGTCAACATGCTAATACGTCATTATCCACCACATATCAGAAATCATTTAATTGTGGCTAAGCCTATCGATTTCTCTGATAGGATTGAATTATTATCCGAATTTGAAGCACATAACCTCATTAATGATACTACATCCTGTGATGGTAACTATAATAACGTCCATATTGAGCGAGGAAGAAATCGACAGGAATCACAACCTACAAATAATAGGAATAATAGGACGAGTTTAAATTGGGGCGGGGCACCCGTGAGAAATCAAAGATTTGAAGGAAGAGGTTATGATCCTAGACGAACTTATGAATCTGTAATTCCCGGAACAGGAAGTGGAGTTCAAAATAATGTGCAAAGGAATTATCATAACAATCAGTCGACGAGAATTGGAAGAAATGATCAAATAAACCATGTAAGATTTTATCGAGGAAATAATCAGCGAATAAGTAATTTTAATAGGGGTAGAGGTACTAGTTTATTTAGTGCAAATCAAAGAGATTTTAGGGGTGTGAGATTTGAAAGAAGTAATCAAAATGAAAGAGTCGAAAATACACAAAGCACAGAGAATGATGTGAGTATAAACGATAGCACCAACCTAACCAACAATGAAAGTAATAATCAGAGGGAGATGGAAAACTAAAAACCAAATCATTTTGTGCTCTGGAAAGTGGTTCGGTGAGGATGACACAGGGCGAATTGAAAGTTGAAGATAACGGAAATAAGCTCACTCTCTTGCAGAAAAATAAGGAATTAGTTAACCCACCTCAGATAATTATTTACCTATGGGATAAAGAATATACAGCCTTAATTGATACTGGAGCCAGTTCTACTGTGATAAGTGAGGAATTGTTTAAAAATCTGTTAGCTAACTATAAAGTGGAATATTTAAATGTGTGTAACGTTTACTGCAGTACTGCAATTGGGAAGAAAAAGGATAGGATTAAATATCAAGTATTAATTAAGGGGCGAATAGGTGAATGGAATTTCAATTTCATTGCGTTGGTAATTCCACATTTGGCAAGAGATGTAATTGTGGGTAATGATTTATTATATGAATGGCAAAGTGTATTGAATTTCGAAATGCATGAAATGAAGGTTAAGACAGAAAATGATTTATTAGTAATAAAATTATTGGAAGAAGATGGAAGAAAAGAAGAGAACAGGGATAATATAAATAATGAAAGGTTTTTTGTGGAAGATATACTTTTGCAAGAAAATGGTAATATTGAATACGATGAAAATGAAAATTGTGGGAAGAATTTAATTATTGATGGATTGTAAAATAATGTAACTGACCTTGAAAAGCATTGTTGCCAATTATATACAATACAAGATAAGAACGGCGGAAGCCAAGTGGAGGAAGAAATAGAATTCCAGAGAATATTACAAGTAAAGTTAGAAAACACATACAATTTAGACCAAGCGAGAAAAGAACAGTTGAAATTGTGTATATTAAAGAATAGAAAAGCCTTTAGTTCAAAACCTGGACTGTGTAACAAATACACACACACATTTAAAGTGAATGATACTGATCCCTATACACATAAAAGCCTTGACAGTAATTGAAACAATATTGAATATATACTATGTGTGTGTTAAATAATAATAAAAATAAAACATTATTAAACATCAATATATTGTTGTATTTTAATTAATGTTAATTTATTGTTGTTAAATGTTCATTTATTATATTTCATCCAATGTATGTATATTGTTATATCTTATGTATGTTATATTGGTATTGTGTAATATTGTTGTAAACGAAATTGTTAATTGGGGCCATTCTTCGAAATATATGGAAACAGATTGTTAATTCCTTTATTTGGTTATTTTCCATATATTTCGAAGAGGGGCATTTGTAACAGTATTTTTATGTTCGTGGGAATTGTAAATATATATAAAAATGTATGTAGTTGTGTGATTGGCCGAAGTAGTGGTGTGACGTGGTGTGATGACGTGTCAGTGAATCGGCCAATCACAAAATAAGGTGGGAATTGCTATGGAGACAAGAAAATCAATAATCTAAAAAAGTGTTAGAATCTTGTGTCTTGCTTGAGAACGAGGAAAGATGTTACGAGGATTGTAATTGTAAAGGAAAATTAACAAGATTCAAAAAGTGTTATTCAATATTTATAATAGATAAGAGTGAATCATAGTTCATATTATATAATTAAATAATATATTACAAAATTGGACTCATCTAAATTTTATTTTCACCAAAAATCCGCATCCACACCTTAGAAGGATCTCATGACTCTTATTGGATTAAAACTTGACTTGGATCTTACAAAAAAGTTGGCGTGCTTCTTACTAGTTGAAGAAGAACGAAAATATAATCCCGTTACACGGTTAATTACTGCTGGGTATCTCTGTCTCAAAGGTTCATGAACTGGTTCCAGTTTTTGAGAACAAAAATGTACATCAATCGCTCGCCCGTTTTGATCAAACTCTCAGTGAATTACACCTTCAAAATTCCACTAGACACACAACATTACTTTGGAATCGGACTGACTTCTTTTAACGATCAATTTGGCAGGTTGGCGGGCATCAAGCCAGTCTTTCGAGGCAGTAGACTTTCGGTAATAGACCCAGTTTTCATCACAACTGACAGTTCTTCTAACAAATCTATCATCTATAAGATTACGGATAAGCTGACACAGATATCCACTGTACATTCAGCTTGTTGAGGTGTCAGTACATGAGGTATAGACCTACAACTTCTGTATCGTTTTCCAAGTGTCTTAATTGGGCGATGGATAGCATCTTTTGATGCACAAAGTTCTTCTGAAAGCCTACGCATACTTTTTTTGCTAATTTTCTCGCATAGCTTCGCGTGTATCCTCAATACTCAATACTTTAGGTCTTCCAGAACGTGGTACGAGCGCTACAGACCACCACTAAATCTGTTTAGAAAAGCAGAACTAAGTGTGCTGTCACTAGGTAATTGTAGCTTTAGTTGTTATTTTCCTAGAATAGACACACATGTTTCATTAAAAAAATGCAACTTGGTGTTGGAGGTGTTATTTGTTACCTTGTCCTCCACAGGAGAGTAAGTCTCCGAGGGACGGACGCAGGGGTTTGGCAAAGGTTCCCACACCCTCCCTGGACAGATTTATGACACCCCATGTCAGTACAGTTACAGACCATTCAAAAACATTCTGACGACTTCAACTTTTGTAAATGAATCTTCTCGGTTTTAGTGTACAGAGTAAATAAGGCGCATGTTTTGTTAAAGGTTCTGATCCTTGTGTAGCAGGCGTTCTCTGCCACACACATTCGCTGTCCTTGTCCCACTGTGTAAAGCAGCACGTTCCTTCGAGGAACCTTCTTTGCGTTGCTGGACAGTACCTTGTCATTGTGTGAGCCCCTGACATAGGTACATTTTTGGTCAATTGGAATTTTCATATTTGGTTTCATTTCTTAGATATTTGAGGTCGCACATTTGGGTGGGACACCCTGTATAATTATACGCAAATCAAATATCACGTATTTGAAACAAAAGACTTCGAAGAAACAAATGCATGGCATGTTAATGCCTGTCAGGTGAGGTGAAATCAGACTGTCTTTACACAGAAACAAAGGAGTAACGTCAACAAGATTTATGGAGCATTAAACGAAAATTCCCCGAAGAAACAAAGCTTAGCTCATGAGTTTTGTATTTTCTCATTCATTATTTATATCCCAGCTCTGGAAACGAGATACCGGAATGCATATTTATTAGGAAGTTGCTAAAGGAAAAGCATTAAATTTTGCAGATAAAATTCAGCTTTGCATTTTCATTACATAACTGTGAATATAAAGGTTACAACTGCCATGGAGAAAATAATATTTATTTTATGCAGAGAGTTTTATAGCTAATAGACGTTATTTTGTTTACCTTCTCTCCGCTATGGCTTAAGAAGGACATGTAGGTTATGTTTTACCAAGAGGAATGATTTAAGGAGCTCCATAAGTGTTTTAGGTTGAATACCGAATGTCGAATGGATACTGAATTTGCAATTCAAGTTCACTATATTACTTTCAGGTTGGCGGGGATCTAATCACTGCTTCGAGGCATAAAGGTGTCGGTAATATATCCATTTTAAATCATAAGTGCCAATTCCCCTGACCAATCATCATCAATCATCAATGGGATTACGCATAAACTGACGACAGATATTCTCTCTACGTTCAGCTTTTTAAGGTGTCAATTCATGAAGTACAAATTATGATTTTTAAAGTTTCTTAATGAGGAGAGTACGAGCACCTATGGTACCTTTTTGTGGATTTTTTTTCGAGAAGCATTTATCTTTAATACGGCATGCTTTAGGTGTACCAGAAGTGGTAAATGTTTAGTGTGGGTGAAACATATGGAATCTGAGGGAAAGTATCTCCTGAATACATGATAGAATCTCCAGAAAGAGTTTTGTCGCTGAGAAGACAATTTTTGTTGATTATTGAGTTGAGCAGTCGCATTTCCATAAAGTCCCTGGCAATGACAGCGATTCCAGTAGGCGAGCCGTCCAGCCGTCACATGTGCAAGACTGTGTTTTCGAAAGTAAGTGTGTTGTTGGTTACAGACGAGTGAAGTACTGTACGGACCAAGCTGTGTGTGGTTATGTGGATGTATATGTAATATATTTGCAATTACAGTTAGTATAATAATTAACTTTTGTATCACACACACGCAGTTCACTGATTCTCCATTTGTGTTGCATTTCCCACTGTACGCCAGGATACTAGTTATATCATCTTTCTGTAAGTAGGTAGTAAGTGAATGCAGAACTGAAGGTTGGTACTGAAACCAATAACTTGAAGTTACACACTTATTTTACACTTCTACGAATAAACAGAACGAACACGTCAGTACTAAGGTCTAATTATGCCTCTTATTCATACACCAACTAGCGCTGCTCGAAACTTCTTGACGCACACTGCTTACATACTTTAACAATTTAACGCCTTACATGCTTGCTGACGCTCCGACATGTGACTGACAAACTAACTGAAGTGAAGTGTTTCCATCTTTTCATTCACTTTTATAGCCGACGGGTTCCGGAATTCGATTTATTGAAATCTAAGCTTCCCGAAGTGCCTGAATGGAACTTACTGAAAGTACATTTCTCTATATTTACCGAAGTTAAACAGAAAATCAGGGGGGTACAACAAAGAGGCAGATACATCGAGCTCGTGACGTCAATCAGTGCCTATCTTTGAATTTTCCATTTTTACTCATTTTGTTTACCATTAAGAAGGTAGTGGAATGGGGTAGGTCAAACTGATTACCTAGAGAGTGAGCATTCGCAGACACCGTGAAAGTACATACGTAAGTTGTGCATTTGTTAGGTAGAGCACAGTAGTTCCTTTGTTTGACGCAAATACACAAATTCAATGGTTAGTGTCCTGAGCAGTAAAACAATCCCAAATCACCTTGATCTGCTTGTCCGACTGAAAATTCAAACCAATGATAATTTTACTTACGTTAGTACGTAGTAGTTACAAAATGTATTAGTAGGATTTTGCTGCAGAGGGAATTTGGCACTGCGATCAGAATAGACCTATTGTATTTATGCCCTATGTGGGGCATTCCCAGGAGGAAGAATGAGGCGGGAGGAGAGAGAGGGTGGCCGTCCAAAGGAGTTAGGAAAGTACAGAGGGCAGGTTACCTAAACTTTACCAGTTGGAAACCCCCGGTAGACCAGCTAATCCTCCTTCCCACCCATAATATAAGCCAGGGTGCTACCGCTCATGTAGAGCCTGGACTTGCCAACCCGACTGCCGGTCAGACGCCCACATACGCAAGGTAGAGATAAGTGATCATCCAACCAATACGGGGAGGAGATGTGGTCAGCATTTTAGTATTCCCCAGCCGGAGTTTTGGCTTCTTTGACCAGGGCCGCTTACCTATCATAAGCTCCTCAATTCCCTCACAATACTGAGTGGGCAGTGGTCCTACACCTGAGGCTTAGAATTCGCACCCCGTGGTTGGGATATATCCCAGCCCGCTTTCCGTGGCAGAGAGCCAAGGCATGCTGCCTTAGCCCTCTAGGCCACGGTACAGGGCGCTATCTCATTCCCGTAGACCTAAAATGACTCACTGGACTAGAGGAAGACAGCTTGGAGAGTTGTGACGTATTTCAGCCAAGATGGAGGCCTCAAGTGCGTGTGACGTCAGGCAAGAGCCGTGTAGTACCAAGTTGCCTATGTAAAAGGCGCTATGAGTACAGAATCTGAGAGTTCAGTCAGGTGTAGCGCACTCATTGACAACGATGTTATTGCCACGTGACAAATGGAACTGTAAAATTTACAGTGTGACAATTAATGGAAGGACAAATATACAGACAAGGAAGACTTGGTTGATTTTTAAAAGAATGTCCCCCAAATCAGATTTCGGAGATTGTATTTACCTACTGCTCGGGCATTGTGTTTGTATGGCTCGACATATGTATCCGAACAATTTTTTTTTCTGTTATAAAATTAGCTAAGTCCAAAACCCTGAAGTACCTTGCCAGTTCACAGTTTAACATGCAGCCTTCGATTACAATTTTTTTGGAAATTAAGTCCTGACACCGATAAACTAGTTAAAGAAAAACTAAACAGAAAGTGTCGGAAATTGTCCACGCAGTTTTGTTCTGATTGGGTCTCCTCTAATTTGCAGAGAAAAGTAATTTGCTTTATTTTATTTACTCTATAGCATGCCAGACCTTCAGATAAACTACGAGTTTAAGTATTTTATATTTTCTCATAGCAAAGAGCCAAAATGTATTTTTTTATAAACTGTGACCAAATGTGTAATTAAAGCAGTCAGCGTTAATATTACAAGACCCAAGGTGTAAGTTGTACATACTAATTATACCCGATACGTTTGCTTTCTTTCCTATGCTGTGAAACTATTTCCTTCCTCTTGCGCAGCAGAAATCAGCGCGGTGACGTCACACGCTAACTTGCCTTTCGTTCGGGAGCATATTTGGCGGTTAGAGCTGACGGAGCTGACGTTACACCACCACTACCTCTCTTTTCTTGCACTAGGCTGTCGCTGAGACAGGAAAGGTCCTACCGGAAGAGGAAGTGTTCATCCGGAGCTTGTTTCTCTGCGCCGAGGTACCCATCAACACTTCTACCCTGAAAGGGACCAACAGATAATGTAAAATGATAAAGGAGATGAAATGGAGGAACAGAAAATTCAGGGGTGCAGTTCTGGTGCAATTAACCTACCCAGCATTCGTTTCATGACGCGGAAAAGACCCCGAAAAACATATATGGGTTAAATTAGACTTGCCATGTTAATCGAACCCAGACCACTCGAATGCCGGCCACAGAGTAAACCGATCCAAAATGGGTTACAATGTATTACTCGACAGAGCGTTGAGACATATTGACGTTCAGCTGACTAGCGCTGCGATCGTCCCTTATCGGGTCTTAGCTGGTCGATTAGAAGAGTGAAATATTAGTAAGTAGACATACAGTAAGTCACGAAACAGAAATAAAACGATTGGAAGCTGCTTGTGTCTATATGATATGTTTTCTCGCGCCTGTCGATGTATAACACATTGCTGTCCAGAAGACATGATTATATCTAAACAGACTATACATACACTGAACTCGCCATGCACACTGACTGCCATAAATAATCGGACAGACTGCATTTCATTATTGAGTGTTCTATGAAGCAGGATAGGTTATGTGTATCAATCTCAAGGTACTCCTAGTGTTAAGAAAAATCAGTTGCTATGAATATCCAATTTTGAGATTGAAAATGTGGTTAAGGAAGAGCTTCCTCATTCAACCTTGTTTACATCATGAGTTTACGACACAAAAAGAATCGGAGAGAACAAATGAAATGCAATACAAAACAGTAGATGAGGTCTGTCAGTAGACAAAACAACATCATAGAAGAAGTACGTTAACTGTACACCAAAAAGAAGGCAAGAGCATAGTATGGGGCCCAGAGGTAAGCAGAATAAATTTGATCAGAGACAATTAGTGATCTATCACTATGAAAAGAACAAAATATACCGAGAAATAGCAGAGATTGTGAACATTAGCAAAAGTACAGTTAGTGACATAATTCACCGGTATTGTATGAAGACAATTGAATATCGAGCAAAGTCATGGAGACCAAAGCTTTTTACCGATAGGCAGGTGTCTTGAATTATGCGGAATGTAAAACGGAATCAGCGTATAAGTGCTCCGGAGATTTGTGCTGACATACCTGAAACGGTCAGAAAGGACCATGCGAAAAAAAAAAGATTTTAGTGGTCGCGTAGCCAGAAGAAAGAAATAAATTTTCAGCAAGAATGAGAGGAAAGTTGCCAAAAACTTTGTTAACAATACAACCAATAGCTATTTTTTGTGACGAAAGCAAATACAACCTTGCTGGTTCCGATGGCAGGATGGTTGTGTGGAGGAAACCAAACACGGAGCTGGAAGACCACAATTTACAAGGCACAGTCAAACACAGCGGAGTGAGTGAAATGGTATGGGGCTGTATTTGCTCTACGGGAGTGAGAAAGCTGGGTTCATAGACACAACCATGAAGAAGGAAGTCTATCTTAGACTATTACAGCAAAATTTAAAACAAAGTGCAGAAGTGACGGCTCTTTTAGACAGCTTCTCATTTTATCAGGATAATGATCCGAGGCATACGTCCATATTGTGCAGCTATGGTTACTGTACAACTATCCTCATGTACTGCATGCACTCCCTCAGCCCCTGATCTTGATCCCATAGAAGCAGTATGGGATGAACTGAAGAAGGCCGTGCGGAAGATCCCATCACCTGCAAGCAGCACTTGAAGGAGAGGTTGCTATAGGAATGGAGCAAACTTTCTACAGCCTACCTGAAAAATCTAGCTCGCAGCATGCCAAATAGGTTGCGAGAAGTAGTGAAAAGCAGAGGGAGTGTCACAAAGTACTAAGCGATATTTTGTATCACACTCATGTTGCTATGTCCGATTACTTTTGAGGGACAAAAATGTCATATTTCTCTTTAATTCTTAAAAGAGCACGCATTATATAATTTTTATGGAAAATAACATTTACTTTCTTACAAGAACGAACCGCTTAAGTGTCGATTACACTAGGGAACACGTTTTTTGTACCCGAAACAAAATAGGCTAATACTTATGCAAAATGACTCGCTGATTCCAAAAATGCCTCTGATAATGCTGTATCACATAACGTTTTTGAGATATTCTTATTCTTTTATATAAAATTATAGAAATGAGGTATGATACCAACTCATATTGACTTAATTTAAAGTAATAGCCATTGACTCTTCTAAATACAACTTAAAGATAGTGTTGCTTCATAATGGCAATTTACTACCTTCAATACCTTTATTTCGTGCCATGGGAATGAAGGAGACATACGATTCCATGTCCATAATTTTAGATGCTGTTAGTTATCAAAACCATGGCTAGGAAATTTGTAGTGACCTCAAGGTAGTTGCATTGCTAACGGGACTGCAGGGATGTTTCACAAAATATTGCTGTTTTTCGTGCTTATGGGACAGTAGGGCAACTGACAAGCATTTTATAGTGAAAGAATGGGGGGAAAGGGAAGACTATACCCCTGGAGCAAACAGTGTTAAGTATGTGCCTCTAGTAGACCCAAACAAAGTTCTTCTGCCCCCACTTCACATAAAGCTCGGGTTAATGAAGTATTCTGTTAAAGGCTTGGACAGAAGTTGAAGGGCATTTGAGTATTTAAGAAGTATCTTTCCCAAAATAAGTGGATCTAAATTGAAGGAAGGTATATTTGTCGGTTCTCAAATAAGACTACTTCTTAAATACAGTGTTTTTGAATCAAAGCTTAAACGTGGAAACGTAGAGTCAGACTGAAAAATTCAATGCCATAGCCGGGATTTGAACCACGGATCTTCTGGTTTCCGTCCAGCCGCACTATCATTGTGCTACTATGGCCAAAGTGCCGATATGACATTAAATTCTCCAACTGACTCGTATTTTCAGTAAAGTACTTACATGTAGTAAGTCGCCATTAAGGTAGTTGTCTCATGTGTTTATGAGAACTCCTAAGTGGTTTACCGGGAAAAACACGAGTCAGTTGGAGAATTTAATGTCATATCGGCACTTTGGCCATAGTAGCACAATGGTAGTGCGGCTGGACGGAAACCAGAAGATCCGTGGTTCAAATCCCGGCTATGGCATTGAATTTTTCAGTCTGACTCTACGTTTCCACAATTTAGCCTACACACGGCCAGTGTGAAAGAATAATTAATTTCCATTAATTAACCTAATAGTGGTTAACTATAAAGCCCGGGCCTTAAAGTACTTACATGTAGTAAGTCGCCATTAAGGTAGTTGTCTCATGTGTTTATGAGAACTCCTAAGTGGTTTACCGGGAAAATACGAGTCAGTTGGAGAATATAATGTCATATCGGCACTTTGGCCATAGTAGCACAATGGTAGTGCGGCTGGACGGAAACCAGAAGATCCGTGGTTCAAATCCCGGTTATGGCATTGAATTTTTCAGTCTGACTCTACGTTTCCACAATTTAGCCTACACACGGCCAGTGTGAAAGAATAATTAATTTCCAAAGCTTAAACGTGTTGAACTGGCAGCATGGAATACATTTAAATCAGTGGTGGAAGGCTTCCTGTGCAATAACAAAGAAGAAAATTATGAAACTTTAGTCTCAGAACTATTAAGGAGCTACAAAGGAATGGGTTGCCGTATGTCACTCAAAATCCACTTTTTGCACTCTCACCTTGATAGTTTCCCTACAAACCTAGGAACTGTAAGTGATGAGCAAGGTGAGCGTTTTCACCAGGACATTTCTGAGATGGAAAGACGTTACCAGGGTATCGCTGGGATTCAGCCATGTTCGGAGACTATTGTTGGATCACCAAACGGGAGAGTACATGTCCATACAAAAAAAAAAAAAAAATCAACAGTGAAACACTTCTGAGATAATTCAGGTATTGTTTTTCATCATTATCTTGTATTTATTTTAATAATAATTAATAATAATTATTATTTTCAATGTTATTTGGCAATAAAATACCTGTTATTTTCAATTAATCAAATATTAGTTATCACATCACATTTCTATGAATACCTAAAAAACGTTACGTGATACAGCATTTTGAGGGACATTTTTGGAATCATCAGATGAGTTTACATAAGAAGTTGCCTATTTTGTTTCGAGTATATGAAAATAACTTTTGTTTTTGTTCCCCAGTGTTATCACTAATTTCAATAAAATAGGACATTAAATATTGAATTTCACTTTCGATACTCTGCTTTGCCCGATTATTTATAGGTATCTCTGTATGTGCGATGAGCTGAGGTAAACATCCCTGTCTTGCGATGTTTTTCCGAAACGCTTACTCGATTTGCCATGTAGTATACGCTACGCTGTTTTAGGTGTTCATTAAATATTTCTTACTTATTATCAAGAAAATAATCGCAAGATATTATAGATTTTAGGTGAATGGTATGTGTTTTCAGCATTTTCTACGCCAACTCCCCATACTCTGCTCCCTTTGCCTTACTGTCATGTTTTGCCCTGTCGTGTTTATTGGCTGTGTAGTCTCCTGCAAGGCGTGTCTAGTCTCTTGCACCAATGATTCTTACTTGGCATGCAAATATTGACCATGTTTGTTTACATCCGATCTTCATCTCTCGTGACAAACTGATGCCCTGGAGTTAGATAAACACAAGTATGAAACATTTATCGCTGGTTGCACGAATACCGTACAGTCCAGTGAATTCTCAATCAGACGCTAGGAGAAGCATCATCATTTTCTCATCTCTAGGATCAAATATTGATACGTAATGTCACAGCTAACACTGTCACGCGTGAAAAAGTAATAGTAATACTTCTTGGTTTTAATATAAATTGGTATCAGTGAAAGTCCTATATATAAGTATTATTGGAATTCCCAGTTTACTCCTTCCATGCAATATTGTACCTGTGTAGCACTTGTCAGGTTATTATCATTATGTTTAACATGAAATGCTTTAAAGCATATCTCATATAATGAAATTTTTCACAGTAAAATTGTTCCATGTAAACGATTTCCTGAGGGGGCAGGAATTTTTAAAAGAAATCATTGTTTGGCACCCCTTTAAGACGCTGCATCTGGTATCAAGTTTGCTTTAAACGAATCTTTGATTTTGAGTTGTGTTATTCATTGTAAGGTGTCTCCAGGGTTTCCCTTTATTCTGGAATGACTTTGAGTTGTGTTATTCATTGTAAGGTGTCTCCAGGGTTTCCCTTTATTCTGGAATGACTTTGAGTTGTGTTATTCATTGTAAGGTGTCTCCATGGTTTCCCTTTATTCTGGAATGACTTTGAGTTGCGTTATTCATTGTAAGGTGTCACCAGCGTTTTCCTTTATTCTGGAATGACTTTGAGTTGTGTTATTCATTGTAAGGTGTCTCCAGCGTTTTCCTTTATTCTGGAATGACTTTGAGTTGTGTTATTCATTGTAGGGTGTCACCAGCGTTTTCCTTTATTCTGGAATGACTTTGAGTTGTGTTATTCATTGTAAGGTGTCTCCAGCGTTTTCCTTTATTCTGGAATGAATTTGAGTTGTGTTATTCATTGTAAGGTTTCTCCAGGGTTTCCCTTTATTCTGGAATGAATTTGAGTTGTGTTATTCATTGTAAGGTGTCCCCAGGGTTTCCCTTTATTCTGGAATGACTTTGAGTTGTGTTATTCATTGTAAGGTGTCTCCAGGGTTTCCCTTTATTCTGGAATGACTTTGAGTTGTGTTATTCATTGTAAGGTGTCTCCAGAGTTTCCCTTTGTTCTAGAATGACTTTGAGTTGAGTTATTCATTGTAAGTTGTTTCCCTTTATTCTGGAATGACTTTGAGTTGTGTTATTCATTGTAAGGTGTCTCCATGGTTTCCCATTATTCTGGAATGACTTTGAGTTGTGTTATTTATTGTAAGGTATCTCATGGTTTCCCATTATTCTGGAATGACTTTGAGTTGTGTTATTCATTGTAAAGTGTATCCAGGGTTTCCCTATATTCTGGAATGACTTTGAGTTGTGTTATTCATTGTAAGGTGTCTCCAGGGTTTCCCTTTATTCTGGAATGACTTTGAGTTGTGTTATTCATTGTAAGGTGTCTCCAGGGTTTCCCTTTATTCTGGAATGACTTTGAGTTGCGTTATTCATTATAAGGTGTCTCCATGGTTTCCCATTATTCTGGAATGACTTTGAGTTGTGTTATTCATTGTAAGGTATCTCCAGGGTTTCCCTTTATTCTGGAATGACTTTGAGTTGTGTTATTCATTGTAAGGTGTCTCCAGGGTTTCCCTTTATTCTGGAATGACTTTGAGTTGTGTTATTCATTGCAAGGTGTCTCCAGGGTTTCCCTTTATTCTGGAATGATTTTGAGTTGGGTTATTCATTGTAAGGTGTCTCCAGGGGTTCCCTTTATTCTGGAATGACTTTGGGTTGTGTTATTCATTGTAAGGTGTCTCCATGGTTTTCCCTTATTCTGGAATGACTTTGAGTTGTGTTATTCATAGTAAGGTGTCTCCAGGGTTTCCCTTTATTCTGGAATGACTTTGAGTTGTGTTATTCTTGTAAGGTGTCACCAGCGTTTTCCTTTATTCTGGAAAATGAATAATTAGGTAACTCTCAACTATGAGCTCTATAGACCTTGGGTTTATTTCAGCATCGTGTCACACATTTCATTGATTAATATGACTTAACGTTGGAGAAAGTTGATTTTCAATAAGTAAATAAATAGGTAAATATATGGATAACTAAATGGATAATTAAGTATATAAACGGATATATAAATAGATATATAGATGCATAAATAGATGCATACATATACAAATAAATAAAAAGAAAACCTACAAATTTTCTATATCATATAAATCTAATTCTTTCTGTATTCGCATCATATTTACTAAAAAATATATAATAAAACATAAACGCTACATAAATTGTTCTTCAGCAATAACCGTATATAAGAATTTGAGTCAAATGAAAACCTTAAATTTGTAGTAACAAACTGAAATTTCGCACCGTTATTCTGTAAGTTGGTAAGCGTGCTAGAGTCGGCGATGCTGCGGCTACGGCCAAGACGCTTTCTCCTGCGCTGCACCTCCCAGGTGTCACTACCGCATACTATACCCGGGCCCTAATTTCTTAATCCGGGGTAAATATTCAGAGTTTTATTCATTTATTAAAACATCAAAAACATATACATACACGTACACAATTTACAGATTATAAATAAGAAATAATAAAAATAAAAAAGACAATTTTTACAAACATTTTAAAATATACTTTAATTAACCAAAAATCCACACCACATTTCTAATAAATATACATAAACATAATTTAAAATTTAAAAAATTAAATTAAAAATATAATTTTTCCTGATCCATCGCTTTCTAAATTTTATAAACTTATTTTGATTTTTTAACAAAAATTCCAAACATACTTAACAATACTTTTAACAAAAATAAAATATTACTGATTTCCAGTAACACATAACCGGTAATTCAGTTATTAACTTAACTATATTTTAAAATTCCCCATAGTAAAATATTGCCGCATATAGCCGGCGGCCACCATTGTTAGTGGTGTCCAGCACTACTATTTAACCAAACAAAAATATCCTAACCACACAAAGCTATCAATTACAGATTATTTAATTACCAACCATAAATTTTGAAAATAAGCAGTTATTAATTTACCTGCTTTCAAAAATTAATGAAATATTCCTGCAATTCATTATAGTTTAAAAGAACAAAAATATTATTAACAAAATTATATAACGTTTCAAAATTATTATTGACAATCATGAATATAATCATTTATAACCTAATATATATATACAACTTTACTCTAACTTCCTTAAATATTATTTATAAAATTAATTTCCACTTCCAAATTAAAACATAAATTTTAATACATAAACTTTATTCCTCGCCGCTGGTGTTGATATACTCGCAGCCTTCTCCTCCATGGTCACATATCGTAGGACATCAACTATTTCTGATTTGCCGTCCTCTGGAAGCTCCACCTACTGCGGAGCACCGAGTCTGACGTCGCAGTGCACCAGTCATGACCTCCGCTTCCGACGCCAGTACTGCGCCACCTGCGATAGCTTTGGCCACTTCATGGGCCAGGCGCAGTGTCCCCTTTATCCACGCCGATCCAGGACAGCGACACCTCGGGCAGCACAACAACCCACAGTCGGATGATCTGCCGCCGCCGCCGCAACCAGCGAGGACCTGAGGACCATACTTCAGAGCTTACGACAAGAGGTGCAGAATATCAGTGTGCGCCTTGCCTCGCTTGAAACCATTGGCCTCTGCCAATAGCTTACCAGACATCCAGCCGAGGTCCGCAACACCACACCACGACTAACATCACTTGAAGACACCACCACGTCTACAACCTCCAAGAATCACTGTGCCATCCAGAACCAACTCGCTACAATAGTACCCAACATCACCGCAATAGACGAATCAGTCAAGAAGATGACAACTGAATCACGCCAATCCATACAGGACCAACTGACAAAAGGACTCAACAACATCGCACAACGCCTTGACAGACACCTCGAAATCACCGCCGCCTGCGACCAGGGGCGGTTCCTCCATAAGGTTGCAGGTTTGCGCTACACCCACTGATTCTGAATATACAACATGTGTATTTTGCACATTAAAGCTGTACTTGTTTGCATTGTTTTATATACAAACATGTTTCAATTACGCTTATCGTCTGTAGCTGCCCATGGCCGCAGAAGTCGAAATAAACAGTGATTTGCTGTAGGAGCCGCAGGTTTGCAGCGAAGAGTTAACCTAAGATTTCACCCAAATGTAGGCTCTCTGAGGGGGTTGCGGGAAGGTGAACACATGGGAGGGGCTTCTTATACATTGCTTAAATGGAGGTTTATAAACCTAGCTCCTCCTACTCTTAGCAACGGCTATAGTGTGACCTTCAGGCTTAGCTTCTGTGTGCTCTGCTTTCCGAACACAGGGAGAATTTAATTAAATGCATGGAGGTTATTCAGAAGAGAGCTCTGTTAAACAACAACGCCACACTTGTTCAGGCTTCTGGGTTTATGACCACTTTGAAAGATTATAATTTTGTATTCTGGCTGTCTTTCTTCTCCAAGATCATGCCACATGTGGACATTTTGTACAATCAGCTGCAGAAACGAGACTGCAATGCAACATTTGCCATCGCCCAGCTAAACAACGCAGTTAAAAGGGAAGTCCAAAAGGTAAGAAATAGCGTGGATATCGAAGAAACTGCAATTAAGAGGAGAAGAATAGAAGATCACTTTGTGAAAAGAAGAGAATCTCTTGAAGTATTTCACATTCTTAGAGAAGCAAAGCACAGATTTAGCTTCACGGGGCATCTGGTAGCCTCAACTTTGTTTCATCAAGAAAATTTCTAAGACATTTCCAGAGGATTCCCCTAGAGAGACAATAAGGTTCTATTATTTTATCATTGGAACAAAAATTCCTAGAGAAGTGACTGTAATTTACAGTCGAGAGGAATTTCGTGGAATCTCCGGCGCTTTGTGCTTGATGGACTTCAATAAAGAAAACAATTTATGTACTACATTCAGCGAATATGTCAAACTCCTCCGAGTACTGTTAACTATGCCAATGTCTACCGCTGAAGCAGAATGCTGTTTCTCAACTTTAAAAAGAATAAAAGCTTTCTTTAGGAACACAATGTCACAGGACCGATTGACAGCATTAGCAATGCTTTCAGTTGAGAGAGAGTTTGTTATGAAGATCAGCGACCTCAACGCAAAAGTTATCGATAGATTCGCCAGGTCTAAGGAGAGTAGAACAGAGAATCTGTATAAATAGGTGAGTCATTACTACTCTGTATTTTATGTTTGCTTTGTGCACCACCAATAATTTAACCCACCAGCCGCCACTGCCTGCGACAACAAGCTGCATCGCGTAGAGGAATACTACAAGATGCTGGACGAGACTCTCGACCTTACCTTCATCGAACTACAATCCCATCCAGCAGACGCAACAACGCTCCACCGCCAAAGCACCGGTACCGGAACGCCCTCCAGGCCCGAAGCCTCTAGGAAATACCGCTGAATTGAACACCATAGAATGCCTGCTGCACACACCACAACTCTTCCACGCCACGTTCAGGGCCTCCGTGATAGCCGGTAGTTACATTATTTCACCTTAAATAACGAGGGTGCATATAACAGGACCTCCCAACGGCTAAGATAAAGCCATATAATCTCCCCTACCACTTTCCGCATCAACTCTCACTTGTTATTGTTACTAATAAAATTAAAAAAAAAAAAAAAACAAACAGTAGGTGGCAGCATAGTGCAGATGCACACATATTCTCGCAATATCAGTACAAAGATGGCCGCCCCACTTGCGACTTTCACCAGGGAGGAACAGGGTTCTGTTCTTCGGTGTTTGCGTAGTGAAGGTGTGAAACCTGGAGAAAATCATCGACGAAAGTAGGTTCATTACGCTGATGCATGTTTTTCATAGCAGCAAGTCTACTAATGGAGTAAGAAGTTGGAAAATGGTGGGAATTCAGTAGAAGATGCACCACGTCTAGGTCAGGCACAACGAGTTGTGACTTCACAGACCATTGCAGCAGTTGAAGCCATAAAGAAGGAAAACCGCCTAGTGACACAGAATGACATAGCAGCATGTTTACTGATTAGTCATGGGTCAGCACACTCCATTGTGCAAGATGTGCTCCAGTTTTACAAAGTTTTGTGAAAGATGGGAGCCACGGTAGCTGACTTCAGAAAGAACAGAATGACGTGTTGATCCTTGTGAAGAACTTCTTCGATGCTTTGAACGGGAAGGTGATGGCTTCCTTGCTGGAGACGAAGCCTAGGTTCACTTCCACCAACCGGAAACGAAGAGAACGAGCAAGGAATGGCGCTATCCCTCATCATCAAAACCAAAGAAGTTTCCAACAGATCCATCAGCAGGGAAAGTTATGCTGGCTCTCTTTTGGGAGAAGAAAGGCGTCATTTTGGAACATTACATGCCTAGAGGGACCACCGTCACCAGTGCATTATACACAGATCTCCTAAAAAAAATCATCTGCGGCCTCCAATAAAATCAAAGCGGCATGGATTGCTGTCAGCAGGTGTCCTTTTGCAACATGAAAATGCAAGGCCCCTCACTGGCCATACAACAGTTGCAACAATTGCAGACCTGCATTTTGAGTGTCTTCTCCATCCTCCATACTCAACAGAACTTGCCCCAAGAGATTTCTATATGTCTGGACCACTCAAAGACGTAATGGGAGGTAAGGAGGTCCCTTCCGATGAAGAGGTAACCCAGACGGTGCATGATTGTTTGCGCCGACTACCAATTTTTTTTCTAAAGGCATTTATGCACTGTGTAAGCGCTGGAGGACTTGCATTGAACGTGGGAGAGATTATGTGAAAACTGATAAAATGTTGTGCCACTTCTGCACAATAAATAGTATTTTAAAAAGATACTTAAGGATTTCATTTGACTCAACCTCGTAGGTTAAGACAAATTTGCTACAAAAGATATGTATTTCATTGTATGTATATGAGAGCCCCTAGTGGCTTACCACGAAAGTACAAATCAGTTGGAGAATTTAATGCCATTCCGGCATGTTGGTCATGGTACTTCAATAGTTAAGAGCGACCGGACGGAGACCAAGAGATCGGTGGTTCAAATCCTGGCTAGGGCATAGTATCTTTCAGTCTGACTCTAACTGAGCAAAGGTAATAAAACTGTTTCTATCACGATTAAAATGAAGTACGTAGAGAAAGAGACGCTGGCAGGAAAAGTTTGAAAATTGTGTAGTGTGCGCTTTTGTGTGTGCAACAGATGAACCATTTTCCCCAAGTCTCCTCATTTTATTGCTTTTACGTTTCAGTACAAGTTAATGTTTATGATGAGGTAATCAACTCTCTTTGACATAATAGTTTTCAGAGTAAACAAAACACGGCAACTTCTCAAAATATTACTGGACAGTCCTACTGCTCGGCTCAAAGCTTCTGCAGTTGGCAGCTCTTTGACCTAGGAAAATTGCTTTCTGGAAACAAAAGAAGTCTGTAATGAACTTTTCTCCTATTAATACCGCTAAGCTTTTACTGTGGTTTAATTTCTTTCCAGGATAAGGTAAGTTCGTTACATTTCTTTTGCTGCTTTTTGTACGAGAATGTTGGTTCTGTAAAGCGCAAAAACTTTGCGAATCGAACTGTAAGACTGCCTTACGGAGCATGACAGATGATAGAAAATTTAAAAACAATGAACTGAACCATAAAGAACAACTAAAATAGTATATTTGTCACTTTATGAGAACATTAATTAAGAAATTAAACAAAAACTGATCTGTAAAGTAACCTAAGGTGGAATTGTAAGTTATAACTGGTACTATATAATTCATGTATGCAGTAAATGTGTTTCATTTAGCTTTAAACAGTTGAATATCGAGTTTTAATACATATTCAGTAAAGAAGCATTTTTAATGGGTTGACTGCATTGTCGCAGTTCATTTTATTTAAATCTGAAAGAGATATGTTTTTATGTTGTCTAATAGGTATAAAACTTTTTGTTTCTTCCATAATTGGACGTATTTTTGTCTGCAACACCAGCAGATAAAATATATACGCACTGAAGCGGTCAGAAGCAGAAGTTGCTAAGTCACTATTTCAGAATTGCACAGCAGAAATGCTCAAAGTTTCCAAAAATAATTTTAAATACCAAAATATTAATAGAAATGAATGGATTTTATGGGATGGGTCTGTTTGGAGGCACAAAATCCTATGTTGAAGTGGAAATTAATTGTTCTTTCACACTGGCCGTGTGTAGGCTAAAGTACGGAAAGATAGAGTTAGACTGAAAAATTCAATGCCATAGCCGGGATTTCAACCACGGATCTTCTGGTTGCCGTTCAGCTGCTCTAACCCTGGAGCTACTATGGTCAACGTGCCGATATGACATTAAATTCTCAAACTGACTCGTGTTTTTCCCGGTAAACCACTTAGGAGTTCTCATAACAACCGTGGTTCAAATCCCGGCTATGGCATTGAATTTTTCAGTCTGACTCTATCTTTCTATACTATGTTGAAGTGTTTCTCACGGTTTGACATATGTAGCATATGCGGCAGGGTATTTTATTATCAGGACTCAACAACGATTAACTTAAAATGGAAGGTCCCAAGTTCGAAACTCCGTTAGGGCGAGTTACCTGGATAAGGTTTTTACCGGGGTTTCCCTTGTCTTGATGACGAATGTGCGGTAACTCTAACCTCTATGGACCCCGATCTCATTTGAGGATCATTTAACCAAGTTCACCCGTCGTCCGATATGACTTAACGTTGGTGGACGTAAATTACAAACAAGCAAAAGAATTAAAATGGATGATTCTTAATGTCACAGTTTTTTCATTATACAATATTAAAATATGTAGCCATGGACAAACTATTACTTTATTATCAACAATACATCTCTACTATGGGCTAATCCAGTAAACACTTCATGGGTTGACATACAACATTGTCATCCAAACATTACTCCATCTCTACTACATTATCTTCTACATCACTTCCATATGTCATTGTGTTAAAATGTGGTACTTCCTGCCAGAGTGACATGCTCCAGTAGAGAACGAACATCGTAATAGTTTGCCTTCGTAATCTTCCTTCTTAATCTTCTTTGGCGTGTTTTTCGTACAATCAAATATCTCGTGTGAGGCTTGCCTCACTACTCTGCTCAAAAGAGGCTGGGGACGATAGAGTGAGCAAGACATTGTGTGACAAACCTCTGGTACTCATCCTCTTTGGGGACACACACCCTGGATTAAAGTGGATTCAGGAACACTTCTTATAAGGACATGGTCGAGGGCACCTTTGAAATCAAAAACTTCAGCAACTGGAGTGCCATCACGTTCCCCGTTACCGGTCAGAGGATATTTGACATGGACAACTTCAACGGGCTCCTTCTGTAGTGCATCTTTGATCAGCTTCACCCATGTGGAAGGGACTAAGACTTTATCCATTGATCGTTTCTTCTTCTCAATATTGCCAAAAATTCCGTCAACAGACTTGAAAGAGTGCTCTGGTATTGGAAAGTACACGTAAACTTTCTGAAAATTTACGTGAGGAATGTTTAAATATATCTCATTTCTAAATGTCTAATATAAAATATATCAACAGCATGTCAGAGCTTGGGTGACACAATGTAGTTGCATCACCAAACGGCTAATGCGGCAACTACTTGACTTAACAACATCTAACTCGAAATGGCTGACTTAACAACTTTTATTTCTGAAGTCGATGCCGATTCAACATGCCAGGATCTTAATATGTTTGACCTAGCACCTTTTAATCCTCAAATCTTTTAACACTATCACAGAACTATTCAGAGTGCTTATCAAATGTTTAACCGGATTTCTCAAAAACATTGACGTAACAACATCTGAATCTGAGTGCTTCAATTTACAGTTGAATCTCGAGTTTTAATACATATTTGGTAAAGTAAAAGGATTAATGTGTTGACTGCGTTTAAACCATTACTTCAATGCATTTTATTTAAACTGAAAGCGATATGTTTGAAGTTTGTATTTTATCTTGTCCAATAGGGATCATAATTTTTGTTTCTTCCATGATTAGACGTATTTATCTTTGAAACACCAGCAGATAAAAAATATGCGAATTACGTAATGACATTAAGAAGTCCTTCTCAACACTCTGGAGATAACATGTTTCCTACGACGCAGGTTCAAACGCGATGAAGGGCGAAGGACTTGTTCGGACGTGACTTCCTTTAGAAGGAAAGTAAGCTGGTACTCTCTGTCGTAGATTTATAGAAGATCAAACCTGATAAAGGGCACCCTGAGGAAGAACTTTCAATCTTTCACGCCAAATTTAAGATGAAACGCTGAGGACGATCAGCTAAAATTACATAAATAAAAACTGAAATCCAAAAGTAGAATCAGCACTTGTCATTTCTTGGTTTGTTGCCGGTTGTACTACTGGAATTTTCATCGCGAGGTCTACCAGAAAATCCGAATACTCCTGTCTCTTAACCCGGGTACGATGGAAAACTCCGCGATTCTTTGCTTCAATCAAAACCTCCAGTATAAGAAGCCCTACATCGACAACGTCAAGACGGGTTAAAGTGGATACGTAGGCGCGTCAACTCCGCAGAGAAGACTACCGAGTAACCCGCCTGGTGATCTAGCACACCTTCTACTAGCTCTGCAGGCTAGTACCCGGGACTTCTTAGGCAACCATCTACCCCTCCGGGCGGCCGCGGCCTGGACGGAGGTACCCGATCTTCTACGGGTGTGGGGAAGATACTGGCCCCTCGAGTTCAATCCAGTCCGAACAACTACCATTCGGGAGTGGCTCGAATGTTCGGCCCGAGGTTCCTGTTGGTAACATCACAGGTATCGCGAGTGTTAATGGTCCGCAGCGCTCGCACCACTGCTACTATGGGGGACGGATCCCCTCCCCTACGGGTTGTACTACTGGAATACCGAAACTGTGGTCCCTAAAGTCCGTTTACTGAACGCATGTGCAGTTCCGAGTCAAAGGAACCTGAGCCGCCCGCCCACTAATGACCGTCATAAATCTATCTCCACACTTCAGAAATGGAACACAGTCGTTGAGGACCAATAGCAACCTTGATTTTCTCGAAGTGACAGACGCATGTCTAGTCCACGTGGAGTCTCAGTTGCCAAAGTTCCAACTTCCAGTTAATCTGCTTCATTACGTGCAGCAATTCGTTGTGTGTCACAATGTGGAAACCGTAGGAGGGAAATGCAGTGGTAAATGCAAATAAAGTAGAAATAAATAATCAAAGGGATGACAGTGTGAATAACTGGGCCGAATTATATTACTGGAAAAGCCTAAAAAGTAACAAAGTTATAACGGGAACTGTTTCTAAGCAAATTCAAGCGCTTGTTTTGAACTTATATAAATATGTGCTGAAAAATAATCTTGGTAAGGGGTCGTGCAATGAACCTGATAAATTCTGGATATTCACAGAAATACAGTGAGAAATATTGTGACGAAAGGAATACCAAAGACGCTGATCAAGTGTGAAAACAAAAGGAAACGTTTCTCTAAAGTAGATAATTTCACGTGCGATTTAATTCGTCGAGAAATTTATAGATTCTATGCAAAAGGGAGAGCGCCCACCTTAGACGAATTGGTTGCACATTTGCAAGAAATTTTGGATTATCCTTATGGGCGTTTCACTTTGCGCGGTCTCCTAAAGGAGCTGGGTTTCAAATACTGCACTTTGAATAAGATAAGCGTTATTATGGAAACCAGTAGACTTGTAGCTTGGCGATATATATATGTCAAAACTAAGGAAGTTTTGCAGTAATGGACATAAGATTATGTATTTAGACGAAACCTGCTACGATACCCATGACGTATCGAGAAAGGTGGCAACCTTGCTGAAAGGATTGCGTGAAGGAGGGTCGGGGGTTGTAAAACGATTATAAGGGTTCGTCAAAGGTGTCGGCTGACATGCACATGCTTTAACTAAACAGACTTTACCGCCTTTATTGTCGTGGCTCGTTGTAGTCCACCGTCACCTGTCTCTTCTAGGCTATTGTCCTCCCTAGGATGTCCCAGTTGAGACAGGTATAATAGATCAAGCCTCATGAAATCCGTCCCCTTCAGCTGCCACACAGGAAAAAAAAAATAAGGGCAGAAATGTTTCAATTTGATCTCAATTAATTTCTATCACCCTTACTGTTACAGTATTACAAAGCTTGTATCCAAGTCTAAACAAAAAAAATATCTCTGGTACATAGTCTTATGTGTCCATTTTCTTATATTTCCGTTCTTTCTTCCCCTTAAACACTGTGTGTATTGCGAGAAGGTATACTTGAGGTCTTTCTGTCATAACATTATTTATTGCTTCTAGATTGGAACCAGTCACTTTATAGCGTCCAGTGTCTCTCTTTTTGCGAGTAACTGATCCTGTATCTTGAAAATGTCTGATGCACTTATTGGTTTTAAAAGATATAAAGATACCAACAGACTTATTAACTAAGCGTGAAAATGACAAAAGAAGTTATACTGTATACTGATACAACGTAAGACGTTTATGTTTACACTTTTGACAACATTATGCACCGTGGGGCTTGTCTGAATGCTGGATAGCGTTACATAAACTCCTCTATGCAGCGGTTTAAATTATATTTATATGTTACGCCAAATTTAATGCGAAAGTAGCATCCAATCATGAAGGTCCGGTGGTCTGAGTTCATATTTAGGGGAAGCTGGTTGCTTTAGTTACCAGAGCAACCACATTGAAAGCGTTGTTATTTGCTTATTGTACCGTAAAGTTTACTGCCTCTTAACCGTAGAGGGTACTATGATTTCAAGGTAGACTCACCATTAAACTATGACGTTATTCTTGCTCAATCGGAGGGAGGAAAATAACGTATAAGAATGAACAACTTGCCTAATTATTATTAGAGCTAATAGCTAAAATTTCAAAATTTTCAAGCCTACGACGTGATATTTGCAACTAAAGACACCTTTGGTGACCTTTATAGCAAGGTATTTAATTAGCACTTGAAGGGATATATGTTTAAGGACGTATTAATAACTATCTTAAGCCAATTTGAAAGAGAAAAGAGGTTCAAAGCAATTTTGTCTCCTGAAGTGTTCAGTAATGCCAACCCTTGAGTCTTGTGTCGAAAGGATAAGCTGTGTATGTATGTATGTACGCTTGCCTTACCGTGGTGGATACTTCAGCAAAGTGCATGTCTGCGGATGAAATTTATGCAAATATTTCAGGCGAAACGGTGGTGGTTTTTTTAATCATTTGCTTTTCAACGAGGCTCCAAAAGCATTTCTCTGCTGGAGGGCTTCTCCCCACTTGGTTACAAAAACAACACACTGAAGCTTACCCAGCTCACTTCAGTTTCAATCAAGGGCTTTACTTAAATAAAAAGAAGGTGGGGGGGGGTTGCTGTTTAAGAAGGGGTGATTTTGTTCCCATCCTCCTGACTTTAATTAGAAAACCCTTCTAAGCGAAGCCCTTTCCTTGACATTATATATATTCCCTCCATGTATATATTGTGTAAGCATCGAAGTGCCCTCGGTTGATTAATGACCAAAAAGTTTGAAGAGGATAGCGCTTGCGGTACTGATCACAACTTTCATAAAAGTGATTGAATTTAGCTCCTTATATTGATTTAAAGCTGGGTAGAGGTTAAGTTTCAGCGGATAGTTACAAGTGCGCCTAAAAGTGACAGCCCTAAGTATGTATGTAGATCTAGAGGCATGTAGAAGGACTTCTTAGGGACGAAATTCCGGTACATGGGTGCTGCTAATATTGTATTGTTAATTAATAGTCCTATGAATGTGACAGAGATTTAAAACAAAAGATATATACATTTCAAAACAAATATGGCACTATAAAATGAACATTGAAAAACAAAACAAGAAGAGACATCGGCTGGCCCCGTAGCTCAGTCGGTAGAGCACCTGCCTGCCGTGCTAGGGGTCCCAGGTTCGATTCCCGGCGCTGGGGGTGGGGATTTTTCTCCGACCAAGATAATTCCCCATCTTCCCCAGACTCTGGAAGTATGAATGAGAGTACGAATGTGTATGTGATCTAATGATTAAAACCCAACGAATACGAGTTAACACCTTCGATATGTTCCAAAGGAGAACGGCCGCCGATATGACCATTGTAGTTAAAGGCTTTCTCCGACCAAGATAATTCCTCTTCTTCCCCAGAGTCTGGAAGTATGAATGAGAGTGTGAATGTGTACGTGATCTAATGATTAAAACCCAACGAATACGAGTTAACACATTCGATATGTTCCAAAGGAGAACGGCCGCCGATATGACCATTGCAGTTAAAGGCATTCTCCGACCAAGATAATTCCTCATCTTCCACAGAGTCTGGAAGTATGAATGAGAGTGTGAATGTGTACGTGATCTAATGATTAAAACCCAACGAATACGAGTTAACACATTCGATATGTTCCAAAGGAGAACGGCCGCCGATATGACCATTGCAGTTAAAGGCTTTCTCCGACCAAGATAATTCCTCATCTTCCACAGAGTCTGGAAGTATGAATGAGAGTGTGAATGTGTACGTGATCTAATGATTAAAACACAACGAATACGAGTTAACACCTTCGATATGTTCCAAAGGAGAACGGCCGCCGATATGACCATCGCAATTAAAGGCTTTCTCCTACCAAGATAATTCCTCATCTTCCACAGAGTCTGGAAGTATGAATGATTAAATGATTAAAACCAAACGAATACGAGAACGGCCGCCAATATGACCATTGGAGTTAAACGCGGGGTATAAATGGAACAATAAAAAAAGTGGAGATACCATATTTAAGTTTTATAAAACTATGGCAGTGCCATATCTTATGAAGCCGAGATCTGAACCTTGAACAGAACTGATAAAACAATAACTGAAACGACTGAAATGAAATTTTTGAGGTACGTAGCTGGCTGTAGTCTTAAAGATCACATTGAAAGTGAAACAAGAGAAGAACTAAAATATTTACTTTAAATGACAAACTCAGGGAGTACGAACTGAAATGGCAAGATCTCTCTCGAATGCCAGAAGAAATGCTCACCAAACAGACCTTGCAGTATAAACCAGTTGGTATTAGAGATGTTGGAAGACCACCGAGACACTGGGAAGATCCCTTCTGAGCTGAAACGGGCCTATCTTAAAAGTTGATGATGATTGATACCGAAATTAAGGTTTGCCATAAGTAAAGAATCATGATGGATGTCAAAGGAATGTTGGTTCTTTGTTAGAACACGTGCAAGGCCAGTTAAGTCGAATAGCATTTTGGGGGAAAGTTGATATAACAAAAGCAATGTAAGAAACAGTGTCCTTAGCAGAATTCTAAAGGGTCTCACTTGACTGGTTGAATATGGTATTCTTTGAATCATTTATAATGGCGACAAAACAGCCACAAAGGGATCTTTGGTTGAAAAGGAGTTTTCAGAAAGTGAAGGTGATACACCCACGCGCATCTGAGGTCATTCAAACGGTCCTAGGCGTGAGGGCGATTAGAGCAGTCTGAGGCGTGAGGGCGATTAGGGCAGTCCTCTTGTTCTATCTTGGATATTTGTCGGTTCATATATACGTGAGGAACGAGTAAAGTTTATCGAGTAATAAACATTCTGCCGTCAGTAACTCTAAACAGGGATATTGGTAACCCTTGGTCGGCAACTTCAATTTCGGTGTTCTAAAAAAAGAATCAGTAAATAAATAAGCTGGAAATGGACATTAAATGTCATTAAATAATCCTTCTCACACACATCCGCGCATATCCTGTGAGAAACCTCATTGTTTTACCCTGAGATAAACAAAAGTGCTTCAAACTGTATTGTCAAGTGGAACATTGTTCGCCACATATATTATTGCTTCATGATGATGGCGATGATAATTAATAGGCGATATAAACAAAGAATATCGTCGCGAACTCGATCGCTATAGCGCGGCTTGTGTACTCAAAGAGCTTGGATCTAAGGAGTATGCCGGAAGAATATAATAATGATAATGATAGCGCGAGATAAAAGACCTGCCGGCCCCGATAGGGTTACGCTTCTGGAAGGTGATAGAACATTCGATTCCTGTTTGGTCCAAAAATATCTCGAATTGACGCAATAGGTATTTAAGGACGTGACGGCTTGCAAGAGTTAGTTGTTAAACAGTGTAGTGAAATAAGAGACAGCCAGCTGTGTTGTTGTAACAAGAGCTAAGGATGGAATCTGCTGAAACTGTTTGTTATTGTGATCGACCTTGTAAGACTGATGGTGACGTAACGTAATGCTGCTATAATCTATAAGAGTATTTCTACGAAAATAAAGGAGATTTTTAATTTCTACAACTCGGCGTTTTAATTCTGTGAACCCACAAATTCACAATATATTTACTGCGCGTTCTCCACACTACCAAAAACATGTTTAATTGTATATCCCCCAAAAAATGGAAGGAAATAATGGATGCAAATTCCGAGATACATTATGGCATACCTGCAATGGGCCGGGCTTTATTCTTTGGCGCTAGCCGGCTGGTTCTTAGGAGAGGGAGACCCCAATTGGACACTACTGAACCATTCCTGTCTCCTAAGGTAAATATATAAAAATACATCTTGACAGATTGAGAGTGATGCGCAGTGGTATCTGGACGAGTCCACTTCAGAACGGTTACAACTGGAGGGGAGCGTAGGTCAGTTTCATATCAGTTGCGAGCAAGTAAACAAGTGCAGAGCTACTGGGTAATACTACAGCTTGTTTCAGAGTGTAGTGTCTCCTGGTTCCAAGAGAGCATTCAGAAATGACGCCTCCTAGCAGCAAATTAGGAAATAAGGTGCTAAATTTTAACACACGGCAAGTAATAACCAATATGTATAAACTTATAAAAAAGGAACAATGGTCTGGGTGTGCTATAAAAATCTGGGAAATTGCATCTGAGGTAACAGTTGTGTCCGAAAGCAGTTTAGAAGTTTTATTAAGCAAAGAAAAGCTATTGGTGCTAGTACAATAACGTCCCTCTCTATGCTCAGTAAACAAAGATTAAGAACATGCACAAAATCTAGGAATTCAGATGCTTTAAAACACAGAAAAACAAAGACCAACTCTGAAGAAAGTGTTTATGAAGCTTTAAAATTTCAAGGCAGTGTCTGAGCATTAAGAAGAGTCCTTTTGAAGCTATGATTTATATGAAAAAAAAGTAAGCGTGACAGAAAAACTTGAATCTAACGTCATACCATATCATACGGGCAAAAAGACCTAAGTGTTCACGAAATATTGAGATATATCGCAGTGAAGTTTATATAGTTTATACGGATGAAACTTATATCAATACATCACATACCGGACCATCTGCCTGGAGTGAAACTCGTTACAGGGACTCTGGAGAGGTGTCGAAAGGCCGACTGTTGGTTATCATGCATGCTGGAGGAGTACAGGGTTTTGTTCCAAACGCCTATGTACGAGGGCTATCCAGAAAGTAGATTACGTTTTCGTCTGTTTCCGCTAGGGGCGGGGCTAGCGCGGCCATCTTGGGGTCAGAGCGTTGCGCAGCTCAGTCGGCATCTAGCCGTGCTAGTGAGAGGTTCGTGCTGTGCTCCGTTCAGATACTGTGACGGTTTGAAATGTCTGCGTTAATTGAAAATCCCGCGAGCTGCGAGGTGCGTGCAGTAATAAGGTTTCTGACTGCAAAAAACTGTAAACCGATAGAAATCTATCGGCAGCTTTGTGAAGTGTATGGGACAACATTATCACTGAAGGTGGAGTGCGTCAGTGGGTCATCAGATTTAAAAATGGCCGAACCAATGTTCACGACGAAGATCGAAGTGGGAGACCCAGCATAGTGACTGCCGAACTTGTCGAAAAAGTCGATGCTTAAGTCCGTGAAAATCGAAGGTTCACAATAACGGAACTTTCTTTGAGTTTTCCACAAATTTCGCGAAGTTTGTTGCACGAAATCATCAGCGAAAAGCTTGGTTACCACAAGTTTTGTGCAAGATGGATTCCAAAAATCTTGACAGAGGACCACAGAAATCAGCGAATGGCTGCAGCGTTGAACTTTTTGGACGTTTACTATAAGGATGGCGACTCTTTACTCGATCGCATCGTTACTGGTGACGAAACATGGGTGAAAAACGTGAACTGTGAAACGAAATTGCAATCAATGCAGTGGGGGCACACAAGTTCTCCCCAAAAACCCAAGAAATGCATGCAAACAATGTCGGCAAGGAAGATGATGGCGACTGTTTTTTGGGACAGAAAAGGTGTGATTTTGGTGGACTTCCTGGAAAGAGGCACTACAATAAACTCTCAAAGGTATTGCCAAACTCTCCAAAAACTCAGAATAGCCATTCAAAACAAGCGCAGAGGAATGTTGAGCTCTAAGATCTTGTTGATTCACGACAACGCCCGGCCCCACACGGCAAATGTCACTCGTGAAGTTCTTGAATCTTTTAAGTGGGAGTTGTTTCCTCATCCGCCGTACAGTCCCGACCTGGCACCGAGCGACTTCCACCTATTCCCAGCAATGAAGAAGTGGCTGGCTATGCAGCGTTTTGATGACGACGCACAGCTGCAAGAAGAGGTAACGAAGTGGTTGAAGGCGCAGGCGGCCGAATTTTTCGACGAAGGAATTTCCAAGCTCGTACATCGCTACGATAAATGCCTTAATTTGAATGGTGACTATGTCGAAAAGTAGTATTTGAGTGTGGCTTTCATCTGTATATAATAAAATTTGTTTCCTATACTTTGTTTACTTTTTATTCCAAAACGTAATCTACTTTCTGGATAGCCCTCGTACTACTTAAGATCCAACAAAAGCGTGGAGAGTACTACCATAGTAAGAATTGGAACTTAGTTTGGTTTATAAGAGCTGCAATACTGTCTTCGAGAGTGAGAAGAGAAGGCGGAAGGTTTATGGAAGAGAAGGCGGTCCAAGAGATTCGGGTAAGAGAGAGGGTATCCTTCTTGGATGTTCGGAAACTCTTGCGTTTTCGCCAGCCTTCTGTACCTAGGACCGTTACTTATAATGTAGTTGCAGATAAGCCGGTACCTAGACGTGAAATTGCAACACAAACCAGAGAAATAAACGGGGAAGTAGTATCCGAAAGATCAATTACACCAAGATCACAGCCAAACGAACAAACACCAGCACGAAAAACAGTGAGCGCGCTGAGCAAGTCTAGTCCTAAGAAGAAGGATTCAGCCAAGTCACCGCCGAAAGCATCTACTTCAGGAACATGTGAACTGGTAATCTGTAGTGAGTCGCCAAGGCAATTTAAGACCTCTTATGCCAGAACGGACTTTCTTAACGGAAATCGTAAGACCATAGAAAGGAAAGCTAGCCATCACAAAAGTCCGCGAATATCTCCTCCGTCAACAACATCTGTAAAATCATCAGGAGAGGACGCCGATCGGCGACTTTCATCTTCGTCGGTCGCAGTTTCCGATCGCCTCGAGATACTAGATTCGAAGCAAGCAGTACGGAAGCTGTCCTCCATTGCGGATGTGGAGCGGGTAAATCCTGACCTCACTGCCCAAACGACAGTGAGAAAAAGGCAGGGAAATCCTGCTGAAAGCGCCAGCTCAGCCCCAAAGAAAAGAAACAAATTGGTTCAACCATCACTGGGCAGGTAGTTATTGTCATGACAAGCTGATATTTAAAGTAGTAATTTTTTATTAATTTTGGTATTTTATTTGTATTTATAGTTTTTATTTTTACCCATTTGGGCTTATTTATTTTATAGTCATTTTTGTTTTGACCTGTTTTTTATTTTTTGTATAATTTATATCTGGCTATTGCCATAAATTAGTTTTTTAAGGGTGCCGATGACCAAGCAGTTAAGCGCCCTTATATCATCATCATCATCATCATCATCATCATCATCATCATCATCATCATCATCATCATCATCATCATCATCATCATCATCATCATCATCATCATCATCATCATCATCATCATCATCATCATCATCATCATCATCATCATCATCATCATCATCATCATCATCATCATCATCATCATCATCATCATCATCATCATCATCATCATCATCATCATCATCATCATCATCATCATCATCATCATCATCATCATCATCATCATCATCATATCACCTTGCTAGTATTATATGCATAAAAAACCGTTATTTTTTAAGCTTTTTACAGCTTCTTGGTCCTCATTTAGGTTTGTGAGCATTAATGCTGTGTGCGATAATACTGATTAGTAGGTCAGACCTCCAATAAAGGCATATGTGCTAAAAAAGCCAAAGTTTTCTGGAATATAAATTGCAAGTTGCATAGATATGGATAAATAGTTGCTCCTGACTCACCCGGTACATTTCCTTGCATAGAAGTTTTGGTGCGATAGAATAATTCATTTGGTGTTAGTAAATAGTGTAAGGGAAATTATTTTTATGTTCAATGAACTACCAAATATCCATTTATGATTCAATTTATTCATGGAATTTTAAATAGAATAGAATACTGTAGTTAGTATAACAAGTATTAAATTAAAAACGCTTTCCTATTTAAGTTTGATTTACGAGTCACTATGTTTACACTCAGTCTTCACTTACTTGTTGTATAATTGAAACGTTTTCAAGATCATTCGAACTCATCCTCAGCTGTTTGGTGACTAAATGAACCTTCCTCTTCTTCCATTATACGGAGCTCCTATCACTCTGCCATCTGGTGTTGGGGGCATAAAGTTTCAATACTTCATTTAATGCCGGGATTTCAAAATTTATAACTTTATCACGGTTTTTGTTAATGAATATTTTTTCCCAAATATCCAATTCTATGGGTGTACTTAACGATTTTAACAGTTTAATGTTGTGGCCAATGTTGTGGTTTTCTGTCCAAAAATGGTGTAAAACTGCATATTTTTCTATTTGTTTCAACTTAATGTTCCTCTGGTGTTCTTTTTGCCAGGTTAACAAGATTCTCTTAGTTTTTCCTATGTAACTTTTTTAACAGGTTTCACAATTAATCTGATAAATTCCTGATTTCAAATTGATGGGGATTGTATTTTTCAGTGGTTTATTTAGCAGGTTCCTCAGACTGAATTAGTTTTGGGGTGCTAGAGGAATACTTAACTGTTAATAATGCTTCTGCTTTTAATATTTATAAACATGCTTTGTTGGGTTCAGGAATCCTAAAAGTATATATTTTTAGAGAAACCGCAAAGTAAACTTTTGGATAGAGTACTTACCATCTGTGGATATATTTTAAAGGAAATTGTATTTGTTGTGTAGAATTTTTCGTGAAATTATTGTAGCCCCCTAAATTGCGACCTTAAGTTTTATTCTTTTCCTTCCTTGCGGATAACTGTACATTCATTGACACAAAATATTCGCTCTTTTACCATTGTTTTAAAGTTTATAATTAGCGAGATTGTTCGCCGAGTTCTCAAATAAGTTACATAGAATCCGATGAGAAGGAAAATTTTATTTCTGGAGGGAAAAAAACCGCACCAAACAGAATGAGCAATGGGATTTAATTAAAAAGTTCGGAATAAGAAAGAAAGCAAGCGAATACCACTTGTTCATTAGGGATTTTTCTGGGCTTATAGAAGGCGGGGTAGAAAATCGTCAGATTAATTAATTTCATCGGATGCGCTGTAAAAAAAGTAAAGGAATTAAATAAAATTTGAGATTTGCGGGAAGAATTTGTCGTATCAGTCATAAAAAAGCTGGAATGCTTTGTTCGTATCATTCATTCCAATTAAGAACATTCCCAGGCATCTGGCACCTAGAGCTTTAAGACTTTCTGCTCCAGTTGATTAAAAGTCGGCTCTGCTCAAAATTACACAGGATTTATGTATTGTAATAGATAAGTAGAAATACCTAAGGAATTTCTTACGTCTTCTACAGCCCGGGTTATTGCCATCCAAACAAATATTTCTGCCTGGCTACTTACTGTCACCATTGTTTATTGCTGGTGAACGTCTAATACGCTAAAAAGCCCTAGCATCCGTCTCCCAATAAAACTATGCTCGTCTGATTTGATTCTTTATGCATTTATACAGGTGAGTCAACTGCCCCTTATTCTAGAGTTTTATGCAATCCGCATTTTATACTCCAACATGAAAACATCGGCCACATTACGAGGTTCTACCTGCGTACGAGGGATGTGTTCTTTTTACATTCGTCATATTTTGCACTATAATTCAATCTTATTATATTCTGTTAGCTTAATTTGAAACAAACACGGCGTAGTAGCTTCATTGTTGGTACTCCTGGTTCCCGCCTGTGGGAAAGTTCAGACATCTTCAATAAGGCCTACCGCTGCAATGGAGGTAACATGCACCTAAATTTAATGTCAGAGGAAGATCCGGAGTTTTTCTCAAACGTAATCACTACTACTGAAACTTGGCTACATCATTTTGATCCTGAGAGCAAACAGCAAAGCTCAGTGTGGAAATTTTCTTCATCACCAACCCCCCTAAAGAGCAAAAGTGGTAGCTTTAAAACTATTTAACTGATTATTTAAATCTATTTAATATTTTAAATAAATAAAAATAATTATTTAGAATATTGAATAACGGCATGAAAATTTATTATACAAAATTTATGAAGAAACGCATAAAAGTTGAATGATGATGATGATGATGATGATGATGATGATTTGTTGTGATGACAACGGCAAAAATACTATATAAGCACCTAGACTGGAAGTGATTCCTTCTTCTTCATTTGTCTTCCATGGTGGTAGGACGTGTGAGTAAATCCGCAAATAGTCGCTCATGTTCAAAGGCAATTTTTGTATGTAAGAATTTATGTATCAGTATATTTTACTTGGTGTAACAGAAAAGTGATTAATGGTGAATAGTTAAAATGATTGCACCAGAGAATACTGATATCGATTAACTTATTTTAGAAAAAATTTTCATCCTTAATAAACCAGAGTTTGCAGATTCGTTGGAGAAATTATAAATAATATTTTATTTAAAACAACATTATCCTTCCATATCCGCGACCAGCCCTGAAAAGATAAGTCCATGCAGATACCAGAGCAGTCAAGGGATGACTAGACCAAATATTTTAAGGAAAATAATATACTAACTCTGCCATTTCTGTATATCTTAGAAACCGTATGCTTTATAAACAACAACATACAATATTTTCAAACAAATAATACTATTCATGAACATTATACTAGGAAGAATACTAAATTACATATACTGGGATCAAGATCAAATAAAAAGCTTAACTCAGTACTTCATAAAGGGGTTCACATGTACAACTTAATCTTAAATAAAATCAAAAACAATGATAAGAAAAGATTCAGAAGAGATGTGAAATCATGTTTAATAAGTCAGTGCTTCTATAGTACTCAAGAGTTCTTTGAATATTTTAGACACCAGATTAAGTAGAGTAAATGATTACATGAGAATAATTTTATGATACTAATGGTGGACAATTCAGGTAAGTTTTCTGTATTTGTTGACATTGATACAATTTAATCTGATTATTGCATGCAGAATTAATTCTGTATTTTCTGAATTTCGAGTTTGTATTGTTTGTACTGTATCTTCAAAACGCAAATATTTCTGTACAGAAACTAAATGCTAAATAAATAAATATAAAATATAAATATAAATAAAACTCCGAGAACTTCGAAGTCCATCATCACCCAAATTCTTTCTACACCCCACATTCGAACATATACTTTTTATGTTCCAGCTTCTGCTGGGAAGGTTATGGTCATCTCAATCTTTGATATTCATGGAATGGTTTATCGCATGTTGTACCTGCACACACATCAGTAACTGGACAATAGTACAGGGATGTCCTGAAAACATTGCAAGTCCATATTAGGCGCAAAAGCCCACATTTATGTGAAGCAGGCTGGATGCTGCACCACGATAATACGTGGCCGCATATTGGCAACTTTGTTGCTGAATATCTGGCAAAAGCCAACGTGAAGTGCATCCGTCACTCTCCCTATAGTCCTGATTTAGCCGCATGTGAGTTTTTTCTATTCGCTAACTTGAAGAAACACCTTCGTGGGAGGCATTATCCATCATCAGTAGCAGTGGTGAAGGCTGCGGTGTCAATTTTGAAGAATCTCAAAAAATGGTTTCCAGCATGTCTTTGAAGACTGGCAGAAACGCTAGGATAATTGCATCTCACTCAGGAGAGACTATTTTGAGAAGGACCATCAAAATTATGAGGATGAGTAAAGGTACGTTGTCAAAACAAAAAACAAAAAACAAAAAAATGATCATTCTTTACAGAACAGCCCACGTATTTTACTTTTTTTCCTTGTTGCATTTATACCCCGCCTTTAACTGCTATGGTCATATTGGCGGCCATTCTCCTTTGGAACATACTGAAGGTGTTAACTCGTTATCTTTGTTTTTTAATCATTAGATCACGGATACATTCACACTCTCATTCATACTTCCAGACTCTGTGGAAGATGGGGAATTATGTTGGTCGGAGAAAACCCCCCAAACCCACCACCGGGGATCGAACCCGAGTCTCTTAACAAGGCAGGCAGGTGCTCTACCGACTGAGCTATGGGGCCAGCCATATTTGACATGTATGTTAACCACTTTAGCTGTTTATTGTGGATGAAGGTCATGAGGATGGATTTCTCACCTTTGGTGAAGTTCTCGCACAATTGTTGAAGTTCTCCACGGCTGCTCTCGAGCGAAGATCTGTGCATCCAGCTTCGAGGTATTGAAACGGAGAATGTTCAATTCTGCTACTGATTGATTAACTTTTCAATCATACTTTCCCAAAGAACATTACTGTATTCCACATATACAGTTCTATACTTGTTCTTTCAAAATTTTGAAGATAATTTCCTTCACTTCTTCTACTAAAGATGCAAAATACTCATTATAAATTAATAGCACATCAGCTGTTGATGTGTCAATTATGCATCATGTATGTATCCATTTGTAACTCCTGATGCACACTTGTAGAGTAATACTGATCTGCATCTATCCTCTACGAATGAAGACCTGGTTCATGCAAGGATTCCAACTTCTTCATTTTGTTGCCATGGTTACACAACTTATACACTTTTACTGTATTATTCTCATGGCCTGCTTTACTTTAAAATTATTTTAACAAAACAAAATCCAAAACAACACTGAATGACTAATATAGATGTTATCGCATCCCCTGTAGTGTATTCCTAATTCAAGTGTTCTGGAGTAAATACTGTTAAGGGACATTTCCCCTAAAACTTGGTTAATGGAAGTAAGTAATGCTAAGGTGTCTGTAGTTCATATATGAGTAGCCTGTTCGGTGATTTGCCAAGAGATGGCAGCAGCATGAAATGTCAGATTCCTTGCACTTGCTGGTTTTCTCTTCTCTGTGGCATTTGTATTTGTATTTATTTCATCCTTTTGAAAATAATACATATGTTATAGGACACGTCAGTTCAAGATACAAAGATAAATATAAAAAGTTGCATAAGACTAAAAACTGTAACAGATACAGCATCCAACAAAAGTCTAAAGTAGATAAAGCAAATAAATATTGTAAATATTGTCAATAGAACATTAGGGCACTTTTCCTGAGGAGCAACAAGCTACCTCCCTTCTCATCACCCATTTAATTTACACCCGTCATCCTGTAACTTCCACATCCCACCACCACGTGGTTAAGCTCTTCTCAGAGCAGGTACACGATTTGACCACCCTTCGGGCTGTACCAAACAGCCCGCCAGCCAGAAGTTGAGTTGAGTTAGGGCATTTGTCACTTTCAAGTATAATTAAAGCTGCAATGCCATAATTCATTTAAGTTATATAAACATTTATTTATGAGAAAAGCCTTTAACTTCCATTTAAACTGCTGTTTTGATATGGTAGCTATTGATTTGATATCAGATGGTAGTTTATTGTAAAGCTTAATTCCTAGTATATGTACATCCTTTTGAGAGACAGTTTTAATTACACTATCTCTATAGTAATTCATATTGGTTCTCGTGTTATGTTCATGTACCTGACTGTTTTAACTGGATTACACTTGTCCACAATAAACATTATAGCTGTATAAGCATACAGAGAGTAGATGGTAAATATTTTTTATCTATAAAGGTATCCCTGCAAGATTCTCTTGCTTTTATATTGTACATGTCCCTAACATACCTTTTTTTGGTAAATAAGCAGTTTATCCATGTGTGTTTTGGCTGCTGAACCCCATATTTCTATTCCATAGATTAGATATGGATAGATACATCCATAGTATATTAATTTTAGGATATTTGTATTGTTGTACTTGCTAAAATATCTTAAGGGATATAATCATTTACTAGTTTTCCTCATATGTTTTCAATATGATCAGCCCATATTGAAAACACAATACCCAAAAATGTATGTGTTTTCACTTCTGACACAATGTCACTCTGTACCTCTAGATTTATATTACCATCATATTTTTTTAGCAAATTGAAGTGCATAATATTGGTCTTTTGCATATTACATTGTAGTTTGACAGATTGAAATTAGTTCAGCAATTTAAAGGTAGTGTTGTTTAGAGTGATGTTCAGCCCTTCTGTTGATTTATTCCAACATATGGGTGTTGTATCATCTGCGTAGGTTACAACAGTAGTCTTTGGTGGGATTTTTATGTCAGTAATACATAAAATAAATAATAACGTACCCAATACAGAGCCTTGTGATACACCAAATTTAGCAGTTTCCAAATCTGATTTTACCTTCTTTATGTATTTCCCCTTTTTATGTGATATCTCTGTTAAATGTTTTCTGCCCAACAGGTAGGAGTGAATTAGATCAAGGGGAAGGCCCCTTATGCCGTAGCTCCCAAATTTGCTAATTGTTTGCATGATAACAATGTTAAGGGACAACCAAACGGCTGACAGTAATAAAGCTTTGTGTCTTTTTTCTGAGAAACAAGAGTACTTAATGAGCTGTTTAGCTCCATTCACGCGAAGGTATCGGTTTTCAGGTAAGTAGTGTAACAGCAAGTACGGTTTCCAATCCAGTAACTCGCTTTCCTACTTCATGGATCTTACCCGGAGATTCAAACACAGGTACGTTCACTTTTTCTAAGGATGAAGCTACTTCACTACAAAATCGTGACACTGTAAGTACACTACATGCATCTCAAGGTCACAGAGATAATTGCTGGGATTTTGATAAATTTTCATTTGCCCTATATACTGGATTGGAGAGATATCGTAAAAACTTGTGCATATTAAATATAATTTTTCTGTCCTGAGAAGGAATCACTTCATGTTTACTGATCAAAAAATCACTTGTGCCAGCTTCGATGGACATTCTCACGCACTCGGATCATAAACAATGGAAAAAAACATGTGTGTATCAATAATTTAATGTAATATTAGCAATATATCAGCTCGAGTTGAACACACGACTTAACGATACCATTCACCTTAACTTTCTACTCTGAAAACGAACTAAAATTTAACTAAGTTTCAAACTGCGTGACTTCTGTTTTAGTAGTAAGTGCAGTATTTATTTATGCTTGAGAATAATTCTGTGAGGAAGTAATGGTTCTTTCTTATTATAAGATTGGATTCTGTAATACTCAAATATTTATCCGTAGCATTTAACCAAAAGTATGTGAGAGATAGAACGTGCATCCCCGGTGTTCTAAGTATCGTAGAGACATGATTTTTGTACGGTCATGATCGGAAATTAAATTCTTTCTTATCATAAGATTGGCATCTCATTTTCCAAAAGTTTATCAGATCGTAAAAAATTAATATTTGTTCTCAGTTCGAGGGCCGCGCCGGGCTCAGTGGTTAGACCGCTTAGCTCTCACCAAGGCGGCCCGGATTCGATCCCAGGCGACCGCAATGTGAGACTTGTGGTGGACATTACGTCGCTGGGGCGGGTTTTCTGTGGGACCTCCGGTTTCCCCCGCCATCTCATTCCACCGGTGCTCCATCTTCATCTCATGTATCATCAGTGTCATCGCCTGCGGTGCCGTATGTAGTAAAAGCGGACGTTAAACACTACACATTTCATTTCATATTCAGTTCAGGCGCGCGAGATGTGTGTAAAGTCTGTTTAGTTAACGCATGTGCAGTTCGGAGTCAAAGGAACTTGAGGCTCCTGCCCACTAGTGACCGTCATAAATCTATCTCCACACTTCAGAAATGGAACACTGTCGCTAAGGTCCAATAGCAACCCTGATTTTCTCGAAGTGACAGTCGCGTGTCTACTCCACGTGGAGTCTCAGTTGCCAAAGTTCCAACTTCCAGTTGATCTGTTTCATTACGTGCAGAAATTCGTTGTGTGACACAATGTGGAGACCGTGGGAGGGAAATGCAGTGGTTAATGCAAATGAAGTCGTAGATAAATTTCAGTCACGTGAAAATAATCAAAGTGAAGACAGTGTGAATAACTGGGCCGAGTTATATTACTGGAAAGGCCTCAAAAAAACAAAGATATAACGGGAACTGTTTATAAGCAAATTCAAGCCTTGGTTTTGCACACATATAAGTATGTGCTGACAAATAATGTTGGTAAGGAGTCATACAATGAACCTGATGATAAATTCTGGGTATTCACAGAAATACAGTAAGACATATTGTGACGAAAGGAATACCAAAGACGCCGATCAGGAGTGAAAACAAGAAACGTTTCTCTAAAGTAGATCACTTCACATGCGATTTAATTCGTTGAGAAATTTATAGATTCTATGCAAAAGGGAGAGTGCCCACCTTGGACAAATTGCTTGCACATTTGTAAGAAATTTGTGATTTTTCTTTAAGGAAGTTTCGCAGTACGATATATATAATCTATATTATATATAATATATTATATATTTGTCAAAACTAAGGAAGTTTCGCAGTAATGGACATATGATAATTTATTTAGACGAAACCTCGTACGACACCCATGACGTATAGAGAAAGGTGACAACCTTGCAGAAAGGACTGCGAGAAGGAGGGTCTGTCTTGTAAAATGATTATAAGGGTTCGTCAAAGGCAGAGGCCGACGTGCACACGCGTTAACTAAACAGACTTTACCACATTCGGCAGCGCCGCTAGGCGGAGCAAGCTTAGTTTTGGCTGGAGTCTGCAGTAAGGCCCCGCTCCATATACCTTTAACTTTTGCGAAGATTATAATTAATCGGCTTTTTGTTTTACACTTGTAATGACACACTTTCTTAGGATATTTCCTTGAAGTTACGAACCGAATTGATATACAAGACCCTTTTCCCGGTAAATATTAGAGGTATATCTCACTGCGTATTGGAATATTGCAACCCTTTCTGATTCTGGGTTCTCCAGTTAAACATATTAGATCACATGCAAGCACTGAGCTGTATGCTGCTAGAAAAGCAGTTCATGAATTTTTTTCTTTAAGTTTCATGGTTCGATTTGTGGCCACTGCACTTGACTTTTCAATTATAATTGAATCTTCTAATGCTTACTTACTAAGACAATATTATGCCAAGTGCTGATGAATGCTATAGTAGCACTCAGAGTCACAAATTGTCGGTTTAATATAGCAGGTTATGGGACACGGTAGCTCAGCTGTGAAGCACTATCGTCTGATTTTTTAAACAAGATACGTCAAAGTCATTAAGTAAGGGATGCGAAGGGTAAGATGGGAAGGTCGTTGCTATGGTAACGTAAACAAAATTTGCCAGGTTGTTTATGATGGTGAACCACATACTCCTCAAGTCAGTTATCGCTAGTTTTGTTGAGTGTTCAGTTGCGCTGTGTTTTGTTAATCTACTTTGTGAAAACAAAATTAAAGTACGTTGATATGGAAGCAAGACGTAGTGGCAGTAGCATTATAGGAGGACCGAGAACTCATGACCCGAGGCAAAGTTCAGCTTACGGACGGGGTGATACATTGCATATCAAGTTAGAGAGTTTGTCTGTTCTCTTAGGGAATTCTTTGAACAGGAGGACCAGAGTTTGCTCCTTATCTATGAATAGCTTATTCCTTTCAGCCACAAGCGACAGCCCCATGTCAGTAGAAATGCTTGCATGTTAAAGAACCCTATGGGTCAAAATTCAGGCATATCGGCGGCGTTGATATGAACATGAAAATTGACAAATTCGCCTAAAAGAGTATATTGCGATACTAATGTGGTAAGCTGGGACAAATAGATACCAGATCTAGAATATAACCTACATGGCCGCCAAGATAAAGTTTATAAATTTATTAGAAACCTAAATTCGATGCAAAAAGACAAAGCAAATATAAAAATCATTAAAGATGAAGAATTAGAGGAATATTTTAAAACTCTTTGGAACACAGTAGATAAACAAAATTGGGAAATAGATAAGTTATACAGAGCAGAAGTAGACCGGTTAGAAGTGGAACAATTAATGTTAAGTATAGTTAAAAGTAGAAATAGGAAAGCCTGCGGGATAGATAATATTAACTTAGAATTAATTAAATATGCTCCTAAAGAATTCCATGACAGATTACTGTATCTATATAACAAGTGTTGGGTAACAAAAGAAATAACGCAAGAATGGAAGATAGCTAAAGTTATATCAATATTTAAGAAAGGGAATAGTACAAGACCTGAAAATTATAGAGGGATTACTTTATTGCGTGCTGCCTACAAAATATATGCCAAAATAATAAGTACTCGGTTAAACAAAATAACAGATGCAATGCTCCTAGAGGAACAAGCTGGTTTTAGAAAAGGAAGAAGCACCATTGACAATGTTTTTACTCTTAAACAAATAATAGAAAAACGACGAGAACAAAATTTAGAGACGCACTTACTATTTATTGACTATTATAAAACTTTTGACAAAGTATCACGAACGGTACTGTGGAATGTTTTAAATAATAGAGGCATACCTTTACAACTAATTGAAGTTATAAAAAGTATGTATATTGACACAAAAATAAAAATAAATAACAGAGAACCAGTACAAGTTAATCGTGACGTAAGACAAGGTTGTCCTTTATCAACCGCACTTTTTAATTTGTATGTTGATGAAATAGTAAGGATTTGGTCGAATAAAGTCAATGGAGGCATTAATGTATCAGGGGCTAATTTGAAAACTATGTTGTATGTAGATGATCAAATAATAATGGCTACAAATGAAGATGACTTGCAGAAAATGCTGTATAGTCTAGATAACATTGCTACAGAATATGGAATGAAAATATCAGCTAATAAATCCAAAACCATGGCATTTAAAGGAATTAATCCAGTAAGATCAAAAATAGTGTTAGATAACATAATAGTTGAGCAGAAATCACACTTTAAGTATTTAGGATGTAATGTGTCGTACCAAGGGGAATATGATATAATAGAGAAAATAAATAAATGTAACTATATAACAGGCACAATAAAAAGAACATTAAAAAATAAAGAAAGAAAGGACTATATAACAAAAACTATACAAAACAATGGCAATACCAACTCTGATCTATGGATCACAAACATGGACACTAACAAAAAGAAATAGTACGAGAATACAGTCATCAGAAATGAAATTCATAAGAGCAATAGCTGGATATACCAAAATTAATGAAAACGTAGTCAGGACATTAGCAAAGAATTAAAAGTAGAAGAAATAAACCATACTATTGAAAGAAATAGAAATAAATGGAAAGAACATTTTCATAGGAAGAATAAAATAAGAATAATAAGAATAATAAGAATAATAAGAATAATAAGAATAATAAGAATAAGAATAATAAGAATAATAAGAATAATAAGAATAAGAATAATAAGAATAATAAGAATAATAAGAATAATAAGAATAATAAGAATAATAAGAATAATAAGAATAATAAGAATAATAAGAATAATAAGAATAATAAGAAGAATAAGAATAATAAGAAGAATAAGAAGAATAAGAATAATAAGAAGAATAAGAAGAATAAGAATAATAAGAATAATAAGAAGAATAAGAAGAATAAGAAGAATAAGAATAATAAGAATAATAAGAATAAGAATAAGAATAATAAGAATAATAAGAATAAGAATAAGAATAAGAATAAGAATAAGAATAAGAATAAGAATAAGAATAATAAGAATAAGAATAATAAGAATAAGAATAATAAGAATAAGAATAATAAGAATAAGAATAAGAATAATAAGAATAAGAATGTGGTAAGCGGAAAGGAACGAGGAAGGGTTTGAAAAAGACGAGGCGCTTGCGCCGAAATTCCGGTATGTGCTTACCACATGTGTATTGCATGTCCGCTTTGGTAGCGTGTCTGTCTCAGTTTCAACAGGTCCCGAGTTCGAATATCGATCAGGGTGAGCTACCTGGATAAGGTTTTTCCGGTGGGCTCTCCTATCCTTAAAGACGAATGTCGGGCACCTCTAATTGCCATGGACCCTGGACACATTTGAGCATCATTTCATCCACTTCATTCACCATCAGATATGACTTACTGTTGGAAGACGTAAAATTACAAAAAAGGGTATTTCATTCTATTTTTGTACTATGTGCACTTATATGAATCTAAATTTGGGTAGTTATGATGTGAGCTGAAATATTAATAAATATAATTGAAGATACATTTTAGATTTTAGAACGTGTAACGTGTATAAGTGTTACTAGTGGGGGAATGGCAACTTACGATGCATAGCAACAATAACGGTAAGTATGAAATATTAGCTACATAGTGCAAAAATTATATAAAAGAATGCACACATGTGAAGACGACACAGTACAGTGCATCTGTGAACAAAATATTTTGGTTTTTAAAGTGGGCTAATAAAGATTAAATACGCCTGTTTTTGTTGAGATGTGATAACCTCGAACGCTTGCTTGAGTTTCGTGTGTTGAGACGTGAGTATGCGTAATATAGACCTTGCCAACACTGCAGCGCCCCACGTATCTTCTTCTAAAAATCAGACTGTAGCATTGTTTGATTCCAGTCCACTTTTTGTTATTGAATTTATTAAATCTGCTTCGTATTTTATTAAGTCGGTCTTAAAAATTACGATTTTAGACCTTTTGCTAGTACCGCTTTAGTTAAGAAGATATTTTGCAGACTTTATGAAAGACAAAATCTATTTAGCAAACTTTGCAATGGAGTTCGACCGTAACTGAAACTTCATAATCCGATCTAATATTTGAGTCTTGTTATCAACTTCGTCATTAATTCAGTTTCATTTAAAGTTTCCAAGGATCGTTCATTATCGCATTTCATTTGCAGCAAACTGTGGAAAACATCATTTGGTTGGCAGGACAATAATAAAAGTCGTTATGCTTTTGTTCCTCACGGAAGCACAAAAAATAGTTTTTAATCATTCCCTTTTGTACTGGTTCTTTGCTACTTCTCGGTTCGCTTTTCCTGGTCCTCTCTTCAGTAAGGGAACAAAAGGGGGAACCTCCCCCATTGTAATGATAAAAAAGGTATGAAAAGTTTCGTTATAAATCTTTAGTGCAGTGGAAAACATTTCATTTATGTCTTCGTGTAAGTGAAAAGGCCGCATTAACGTCTAGATGTCGGAGCAAAAACAGTGGAGCGATTGTCTCGGAGTTTCTCCAGCACTTTTTGTAACTTGTCACAGCTGTCCAAAGCCCTACCACAACATACAAAACTACTTATTTTTCTTTATACTTCGTTAACATTGATAGCTACATTACTTCAGCGTAAAAGCGATGCATCATTTCTCGTATTTTACAGCTGACTAACTCTCTCTGTGGAATTATTAAAAAGCTGTGATATAAAGCATTTGGACGTAAAAGAATATGGTAATATGTGAGTGGGCTGATAAGTCCCGGGCTATACAATAAAAATGTAAAAAAGAAATACATTTAAAACTCTTTTTTTCTGTATTTCTCAACATAATCTCCAGAGAGGTTAATAATTTTGTCATATCGGTGTTCTAACCCATTTTTGTGGTATAATTTATCACGATCCTCAAAACAACTGTTTACCGCATCAATGACCGGCTAGTTGCTGTGATATCTTCGTCTTCCAATATCATTTTTGAGTTTCGGGAACAGGTAGCAGTCACTGGGTGCTAGATCTGGCGAAGAGGGTGGATGCACAAGCAATTAGAACTTTAATTCACACACTTTCCCAGTGCAATAACTGAAAGATGAGCCAAAGCTCTGTCCTGAAGAAACAAGAGCCTTTTCTTTGCCAAATGAGGTCTTTTTCTAGAAATTAATTGATCTTTCACACGGGCTATATGTAGCCTAAGTATGGAAAAGTAGTAAGACTGAAAAATTCAATGTCATAGCCGGGATTTGAACCACGGTTCTTCTCGTTGCCGTCCAGCCGCTCTAACCCTTGAGTTACTATTGCCAACGTGCCGACGGGACATTAAGTTCTCCAACTGACTCGTATTTTTCCCTGTAAATCACTTAGAAGGTCTTATAAACACATGATACAACTACCTTAACAGCGACTTCAAGTTTAAGTACTCTAAGGCCAGGGCTTTATAGTTAACCACTATTAGGTAAATTAATGCAAATTAATTAATCTTTCACACTGGCCGTGTGTAGGCAAAAGTGAGGAAACGTGGAGACAGACTGAAAAATTCAATGTCATAGCCGGGATTGGAACCACGGATCTTCAGGTCTCCGTCCAGCCGCTCTAAAAATTTGTGCTACTATGACTAAGGGGCGACATGACATTAAATTCTCCAACTGACTCGTGTTTTTCCCGATAAACCACTTAGGAGTTCTCATAAACACATGAGACAACTACCTTAATGGCTACTTACAACGGAGTACTTTAAGCCCCGGGCCACTATTAGGTCAAATAATGGAAAGTAATTATCCTTTCACACTGGCCGTGTTTAGGCTCATGTGAGGAAACGTGGAGACAGACTGAAAAATTCAATGCCATAGCCAGGATTTGAACCACGGATCTTCTGGTCTCCATACAGCCACTCTAAATCATTAAGCTACTATGGCTAAGGGGCCACATGACATTAAATTCTCCAACTATCTCGTGTTTTTCTCGGTAAACCACTTAGGAGTTCTCATAAACACATGAGACAACTGCCTTAATGGTGACTTAAAACATGTAAGTACCTTAAGGCCCGGGCTTTATATTTAACCACTTTAAGGTCAATTAATGGAAATTAATTGGTCTTTCACACTGGCCGTGTGTAGGCTAGAGTATGGAAAGATAGAGTAAGAATGAAAAATGCAATGCCATAGCCGGTATCTGAACCACGGATTTTCTGGTTGCCCTCTAGTCACTCTAACCCATGAGTTACCATGGCAAACGTGCCGACATGACATTAAACTCTCCATCTGATTCGTGTTTCTTTTTTTCGGTAAACCACTTATGAGTTTTCATAAACACATGAGACAACTACCTTAATGGCGACTCACTATGCTGTAAGTACTTTAAGGCCCGGACTTTATAGTTCGGACCACTATTAGGTACAATTAATGGAAATTAATTGTTCTTTCACACTAGTCGTGTGCAGGACGCTTTATGAGAGGGTAGAGCCAGTCTGAAAAATTCAATGCCATAGCTGGGATTTGAACCACGGGTCTCCTGGTCTGTGTTCAGCCGCTCTAAACCATTGAGCTACTATGGCTAACGTGCCAAAATGACATTATATTCTCCAACTGACACGAGTTTTTTCCGATAAACCACTTAGGAGTTCTCACAAACACGTGCGACAACTACCTTAATGACGACTTACTATGCTGTAAGTACTTTAAGGCCCGGGCTTTATAGTTAACCACTATTAGGTCAATTAATGGAAATTAATTGTTCTTTCACATTGGCCGTGTGTAGGCTTAAGTATGGAAAGAGAGTCAGACAAAAATAAATGCCAGGTCAGGAGATGGCGTGAACGCAGAAAATTAATTTCGTCAAAGAAACTTAACTACGTATCTTGATTATCAAGCTGTATTGTTCTGTGCTTATTAAGTCCACGGATTTCGATTTGAAGGGCTGTTTCCAACAGGAGCTGAACTGAAATCCAGTATCAGGATTAAGCGTGCTCCTCTCCAAAGAAATGGCCAAAACCTCCTTAATTCTCCACTCCCAGTAATTGCTGCATATTGCTAAGATGTTCGTCTCCCAAAAGTTGGCTCTATGGCCGTTATCAAAACAATGCTCTGCTAACCCAGACTTCTCAGGTTGCATTAAACGAATGCTCAGTTCATGTTCGATTATTCTGGTAGCGATGGTCCTTCCGGTTTGTCTTATATACGGTGTCCCACATTCACAGGGAATGCGGCACACTCCCGGAACTTAGAAGTCCAGTTTGTCTTTCACTGGTCTCAACAGATGTTTAAATTTCGGAGGTGGTTTGTGGATGGTCTTGTCGTATTTGACGAGAATTCTGCTGATTTGCCGATAGACGGGATGCAGGCTGTAGCTGTAGGCTTATCTGACGCTTGCTGTATTACAGGTTTCCCTTTCCTAGCTTTGGTGATCGAGGCTTCAACGTCATATTCGGAGTAGCCGTTTTGATGGAAAGAGAGTCTCAGGTGACGTAATTCTTGTTTTAAATGGCTGAGATCAGAGATAGACAAAGCTCTGTGGGTCAGTGTATTGAGAACTCCCAGTCGCTGAGACTTATGATTGAAGCTATGAGCGTTCAGGTAGAGATCGGTGTATGTAGGCTTGTGGTATACAGCATGCCCCAGTGTACCTTTGCTGTTTTTTGAAACAAGAATATCCAGGAATGGAAGAGTTCCATTCTTCTCCACTCCCATGGTAAACTGTATTTGAGGCCGAAGGCTGTCGAGATGCGCAAGAAAGCCAGGCAAAGTGTCTGATCCATGAGAACAAATTACAAACGTTCCGTCCACGTATCTACAGAAATGAGATGGTTTAAGTGGAGCTGTGGCAAGTATTTCATGTTCTAGGTGTTCCATACAGAAATTAATTATAGCTGGTGACAGAGGGGAGCCCATTGCTACTCCGTTTACTTGTTCATAGAAATTACCACCAACAGGTAACGACCATAGAGGCAACTTTCGGGATACGACGCAGCAGTTACTAGGAGCGGAGAGTTAAGGAGGCTCTTGTTATTTCCTCCGAGAGGAGCGCGTTCAATCGTTAGCCATGGTCTCTAGTGTTCCGCTGCGTAGAGGGTCGCGGGTTCGAGTCCCGCCTTGGGCATGGGTGTTAATGTGTATAGTGAATATTTGTGAAATTGGGATAATAGATAAGAAAACAAACGGAAATAATGAAAATCGGTTAAATAAGAAAAAAATAAAAAAATCGTGATGTTGGATTTCAGTTCAGCTCCTCTAGGAAACCAGCCTTAAAAATTGAAATCCGTCGACTTGCTGAGCATATATCTATACAGCTTGACAATGAAGTTAAGTAGTTACGTTTGTGTGACACAATTAATTTTCTATACTCACGCCATCTCTTGACCTGGCATTTAATTTACTGAAAGCAGTCTTTTGTTCAGTAACGTGAATATTGATAGTGTTTTGTCTTTGTTTATATTTGTTTATTCTAATTTACATATAATTCTGGAAAAGTTAAAATATAAAAGGCAAGCTTTCTGGGCATATATTTAAAGCTAAAAAATAACTCATATATTGAAGGGATCCACGGATTACATGGGTGACTTAAACTTTTCGCTGGGCTTCTATAAATCGAGGATTGTTAAACATTGTAGTCAAAATTCTATAGAATATGTGTATCACAGAAATCGTTTACCTAAAGTATAATTTCAGATATAAAACGTCCTAGTGTCCCTTAAATCTAAACATCTGTACTCTCGCTCTATAATGTATAAAGTATTCTCCAAGTGGTGTCCTGAAATTGCGTTTTAATAGATTTTTGCAATTATTTATCGTGATGAACTGAGAAAGCATATCCAGGAAACATAATAGCAACAATACAGTAGTATTTTTGTGGGCTTCAGCGGTCATTCCGTTCTCGAACTTTCCATGAGGTTTAATTACCATTGGAGAGAGAGAGGTCGCGAACTTGTTCTTTATTTTTTAATTATGTATATACAAGTGAAATGAACGCGTGTTCTGCTTTGTATTTTCCTTCATTTCTACTCTGAGTTGACTTTGTGAATGTTTCTCATTGTGCTGCATTAATTTCATTTAATCAAACAAAAAATGTGAATATCTCTGTAAAAGCAATAACGCTGCCTTTTTCAGCTTAAATCAAACCCAAGTTTTTTTTCTTATAATTTGGTAAACGCTTTTGCAATGATGTTTAATTGATACGTTATTGGTTTACGGAGTAACTACCTACAAATTAAAGAGATCGAGGAAAAATCCATTACCTTTGTCTTTCTACAAATATAAACTTGGTTTTAAATTGCTTCCAACAGAAGCTCTTGACATTATATCTGCTTCAGTGTGGAGTTACGGCCGATATAATATTGTGACTTTGTGGGTTTTTAGAATTAAAGTACAATTTTAAGAACTTCTAAATGTTTTTTATTTCCGTAGAAATACACTGACCAATTCTCACGTAACAACATTACATCACATACACACCACAATCTACCAAGGTCAATGACAATAACAACGTTCTGATCAGCTCTCAACACTTTCAGTTGTTCTGTGCTTACCTCTCCCGCAACTGTTTTACAACTCTTGTTATACAAATGTCAGCTGGCGTGTCACAATCTCTTAAATACCTCATTCATAATTCGAGACTGTTCTGTACAATCACTAGATGTTTCTGGAGTAAATATGGCATCAAATGACGTAATCCGAATATTCTATCACCTTCCAGAAGCGTGAAACCCTAACTGGACCGGCATCTCTGCCATCTACTAACCACCTGTTTATTTGCCGGCTCTTTGTTACCACACTGTCCACCTATCAGTTCCTTTGTGTAGACAAGCCGCACAATCGTAGATAATGTGTTTCGCGGCAGTATTACAATGTAAGCTGTAGACGTCATATTAAGGGTATGTATGACTGAAATTTTCAAATTCTGAACTAATAATGCTAGCTTTTTCAAATTTACACCATAGGTGTAGCATAATGTAAACATGCTACAACCTAAATTTAAACCATTTTTCTCCAGCAGTTTAGAAATTATGATAAATTTTGTATAATTTTTGTTACGTCACTAAAAAGTCCCTTGCGACAAAATGTTTTGAATTTTGGTCTAATATTTTAACCCTATGTTCATAATACACATACTTTTTGAAATTGCTCTGGGTTTTTCTGTATCTCCTTTAGTTTAGGTCACACAAATTTTTTAATTTACAGATATTCTTTTTTGTCTAAAAAAACTGTAAGTTTTGTGTTTGAAAATTAAAGATATATGCTTATATACATTTCACAATAAAACCTAGGGCAATTTCCATTCCCCATGATATTCTGAACCTGTGTAGGAAATTTCATGAATGCAGTACAAAAACTGCATCGCAAGGAGCATTTTACAGGAAGAAAAATGCTGAAAATATGAACATTTGGAAAACAGCGATTAAAGATTTGATTGCATAACTCACATTAAAATCCACCAGGCTTATAGGTTGGACCCTCAGATTTCTTTTTCCTCTACTCTGTTGCTGCTTTTTCCACCTTTTTCTTCTTTAGATGTTGCTTTTCTTCTGCACAACTTCGCTTCTTGCTTTGCAGGATACGAGTCCTATCTCGCTGCACTGAAGTTTTCCTTGCTGAGTCTACTACACTTTCACCTCTGATATTTTGCTGCAGCTCCAATGACTTAAGACTACCCATGTTAAACTCACCGATGCTTTTAGTAACAGCAAGATCCAATTTTTGTTTTGATAAGAAAACTTCCTTTGGGCACTTATTCCATATGACATAATTCAAAGATTCATTAGCATTCTGTGTTTTTCCTGTTTTGCACCTCTCTAGTAATGTTGTAGAAGCCAGCCTCTGATATATTGGCAACAGTTTAGGAACTATTTTGTCTGAAAGCCTTATTTTTCTTTTCTTGAATTAAAAATTTAAGAACGGAAAGCAGACATTGAATGTGGATGTAGGCAAAAGAGCGCGTGACTCTGACAGAGTTTAAACGCCACCGACATTTAAATAAGCATTTAAAAATGGCGTCCGTAGGCAAATTGTGCATTTTTCACATTCGGGAATGTCTAAATTATTTTATAGAATTAAAATAAAAAAGTCGTTTTTTTCACGATTTTCATGAAATTTTAGTCATACATGCCCTTAATAAAACGCAACTGCTCGCCTCGGTAGCGTAGATATTAGCATGTCTGCCGCACGCTCAAGGGGTCCCAAGTTCGTATCTCGGGCAGGGTGATTTATCTGCATAAAGTTTTTTTCGCAGTTTTCCCTTATCCTAAAAGACGAATATCGGGTAACCCTACGCTCTATGGACCCTGTGCCCATTTGAGCATCATTTCATCCATTTCATTCATCCCCAGATATGACTTAAAAAATTAAGGCAAGGCTACACTGAAAATTCCAACTTCTATAATAATAAACCTATCATTATGAAGATTTAGTCACATAATTAGAGCATCATTTTAAACTGCATGCAACTGTTTATGTTGCTGCGCCATATATTTCATTAATTAATAATTATTTTTGTGAAAATATAGTAAAAATTAAAAATGTCCTACGCGTAAAACAATGAGGGCTTTTAAGTTGAATCTTTCTTTTTGACTAGTGCAGAGAAATTTTAAGAGACATTCTTATTTTTTAGAGTACTATGTTAGAATTTGTTCTAAAATATTTTCTTCGTGTTAGCTCTCAAAATTTTGAAAATATTAACTTATGTTATTATTTAACAACATATAATTTTCAAAACATGAGTATTATCAAAAAGGGGATTGTGAAGTTCGTTATTTACATATTATTGACCTATCCTGTAAGTTTCATAAAGTTAAATGTTAAACTTTGACACGTGAGGCATTTTGTATACTGAAATGTGTTAGAAAAGAGTTTCTCAGAAAACGAATTTTTAAGTCATCATTGTTACTTTTAACGATTGTTCAAGATCTCTGTAAATGCTTACGTGATGGCCTAAAATGGTGCAAATGATAAAAACAGCATCCCATCTATTACTACAAACCTCTAAGCTACCAAAAGTGCCTAGAAAGAAAATTCAATGATTATCAACATTTTCGGCGAATTTTCAGTGTAGCCTTGCCCTAAAGAACGTAAAAATTACAAAAAAGGACAGAAAACTTCGATGTAAGATTTGATGAATTGCTATACAAATTACAGTATTATAATTACAGTATTTATATTTTGTCTTCAATTTTGTGATCAGCTGTTTACTGTGATGTCACTTTGTTTATTCAGTAAAGTTCTTTACACTGACTGTATTGTGTAAGCGTTTGATATTGAAATTTCACTTGAAATGTATATTTTGAGATCTCCAGCATCTGAAAATGGACTCATGCGCATATTTGTGCACGTGTCTAAACATCACAACTCAAAATCGGAAGAAGGTTAAGTAGCAAACGTACAGTTAAGTTCAACATCTTACGAAAATGCGACACGAAAGTTTAAGGGAATTGAGAACAAGCTGCAAAGTCACGGTTTCAAAGTAGTGCAGGACAGCTGATATAACGTTTCAAAAGTAATTTTAAATACCAAAATAGTAATATAAATGAAAGAATTGTATGTGATGGGTGCATTTGCAGGTACAAACTGCTGTTTTCAGGTGTTTCTCACAGTTTGACATATGTAGCATGTGTGACAATATTTTATTCTTAAGACTTAACAACTTTTAACTTAAAATTGATGAAATGTTGTTAAGTCACTTGACTTAACAGCTTCTGATTCTTAGTGTTAAAGTTGTTCTATCATACAGTATTATAATATATAGCCATGGATAAACTATTACTATATTTTCATCAATACATCACTACTATGGACTAATCCAGTATACAATTCATGGATTGGCATACAACATTGTCGTCAAAACATCACTCCATCTCCACTACATCATCTTCTACATCACTTCCATGTTATTGTGTCATAAAATGTGGTACCTTCTGGAAGAGTGACATGTTCCAGTAGTGAACGAACATTGTAATATTTTGGAAATTAATTATCCTTTCACACTAACCGTGTGTAGGATGCACTATGAAAAGGTAGAGCCAGAATGAAAAATTCAATGCCATAGCCAGGATTTGAACCACAGATCTTCTGGTAATCTGGATCTTCTGTTTTATTTGTACCTAATAGTGGTTAACTATAAAGCCCAGGCCTTAAAGTACTTACAGCATAGTAATTCGCCATTAAGGTAATTGTCTCATGTGTTTATGAGAACTCCTAGTCGTTTACCGGGAGAAACACGAGTCAGTTGCAGAATTTAATGTCATGTTGGCACGGCGGCCATAGCAGCTTAAATGGTTAGAGCGGCTGTATGGAAACCAGAAGAGCCGTGGTTCAAATCCCGGCTATGGCATTGAATTTTACATTCTGGCTCTACCCTTTCATTGTATATATTTTGCCTTCTTAATCTCCCGAAGCCTATATTTGCTGTGTTTTCGCAACCTGACTACTCTCCTCAAAAGAGATTTTGCGAAAGGAATGCTTCCATTTTACGGGATTTCTACGCCTCTTACATCCACAAAGGGAACTTGTAGTGGAGGCCTCAATGTCGTGATCGTCTGTAATCCAAGTTACCAAATATCCGTCACCATACTCGTCTTTTCAATATCTGAATCACATTAAGATGAACCTTGAGTCATTATTACAATTATAATCTGACCCACTATCTTGAATTAAACACTCATTTGAGATGTTGCTTCTCAGAACACCATTGTCCTCTACAATTTTCTGATCTAAAATGTATCAACAGCTGATATCAGATGGTGTAGATGCACCACCAAACGGCTAATGCGGCAACTACTTGACTTAACAACTTCTATCTCGAAAAGTCTGACAGATTTCTAAAATTGATGCCCATTCATCATAATATAATAATAACTAATGGCACGACAGCCTTTAGAGGGCCAAGGCCTGTCGGCCTGACGCCCATATACGCACGACAGAGGTGGACGATCATCCCACCGATACGGGGAGGAGATGTGGTCAGCATCTCGGCATCCCCCAGCCGGAATGTTGGTTTCCGTGACTAGGGCCGCTTACCTAGCGTAAGCTCCTCACGTTCCTCGCGATGTTGAGTGGACATCGGTCCAATATCCGGGACCTAAAATCCTTACCTCATGGGTGGGATCGAACCCGAGTCGCTTTCCGTGGCCAGGGACCAAGGCATGCTGCCTTAGCCAGGACTCACTCAACATGCCAGGGTCATAATCTGTTCGACCCGACATCTTCTGATCCCCAAATCTTTTAGCACTATTACAGAACTGCTACTCAGAGTGTTTATCGTGTGTTTAACAGAATTTCTCAAAAACATTGACTTAACAACTTCTGAATCTGAAGGCTTGTCCACGACACAAAATTCATAGCAACAATATACAGGTATATTGTGGGCTTCGGCTCTCATTCCGTACTCGAGCTTTCCATGAGATTTAATTACCATTGGAGAGAGAGGTCATGAACCTGTTCTTTATTTTTTAATTATGTATATACAAGTGAAATGGACGTGTGTTCTGCTTTGTAATTTCCTTCATTTCTCTTCTGAGTTGACTTTGTGTATTTTTCTCACTGTGCTGCACTAATTTCATTTAATCAGGCAAAAAGAGCCAATATCTGTGTTAAAGCAATAACGCTGCCTTCTTTCGCATAAATCAAACGCAAGTTTTTCCTATAATTTGGTAAACGCTTTTGTAATAATATTTAATTTAGAAGTTATTGGTTTCCGGAATAACTATCTACAAATTAAAGAGTTCGGGAGAAAAATTCATTACCTTTGTCTTTCTACAAATGTAAACTTGGATTTAAATTGCTTCCAAGAGGAACTCTTGACCTTATATCCGCTTTAGTGTGGAGTTTCGGGCGAGATAATGTAAAAATGTTTGCTGTAGAAGGCACATAAATATGACAAAAATTCGAGGTAAGGTTAGATGAATTGTTCTACCAATTAGATCTCTTATAATTACAATATCCATATTATTTTCACTGTTGTGATCAGTTTTTACTCTCACGTCACTTGGTTTTCTTTAGCAAATTTCTTTACACTGACTGTGTTGTACAAGAGTTTCATATCGAAAATGAACCTGAAATATACAGGTTGTTTCACACCAACATCGAATGATTATAGCCGTTGTGTAGTTTATAACTTAACTAGTACGAATTTCGGTGTCGCAGTTTCAAAGTTCTGTTAGGTATAATTTTATGTAGTATTAAACATTACATGATTTTGTGATTAGGCAGCGCAGGAACCATGGGTGTGCCAACCTCAAAAGTTGTTACTGGGACATACCAGCCACGAAAACAAAAGCATTTCTCGTTGCTCTTTACCAGTGACCCTAGTCTACCTTTCAGGTAATGAGACAAATGACAGTTGCTTGTGAAAAAGTCGACTAACAACTCGGACAGTTGAAGGTTGCTCTTCAGTGTAAAACTATACATTCCGTCCTAACAGAGAGGATTTTGCGTGTACTTAGATAACAAATCCAAGCAATATGGAGCGCTATACGAACGTCGAAATGACGCATATTGTTTTGTTGTATGGAAGAGCTGAAGGGAGTTCAACGAACGCACGATTAATTTACTTTCATTAAAAATATGAATTGTAAAAATAGTTACATCATTGATAATATTTATTTGTTTAACTTTAGAGCAATTTGTTATGATCTTAGTTGTACAATACTTTGTAACCATTTACTATAAATATCCGCAGCTTCCTTTCCAGCTACAAGTGCTATATTTAGTAGTATCAAAAACGTGAAATGAAATGCTCGTCTGATTACATATGGTATTTAGGTTTCGCTAATTTATCCACAATTTTTTGATGTTGTTTCCTGTTCTGTTTATCATTTAATGCTTCCATCCTTAACCTCACTAACATTAACTTCCTCTAAAAGGTATAAGTTGCATATGTCCACCAGCTTATTTGCCATCATGGACTGCTATAACTGAACTTTGGAACACGTTGATACAATAACCTTTATGGGTGTCACACAATTCCACGTTGTGGAAGCCAATTTGAAGCAACAATATATATGTGGGGAACAATGTTCCACTAAATAATACAGTTGAAAGCACTTTTGTTTAGCTCAGGGTAAAGCAATGAGGTTTCTCACTGGGTATGCGTGGATGTGTGTGAGAAGGATATTTAATGACACTGGAATGCCCGTTTGCAACTTATTTATTTACTGCTTTCTTTTTTTAGAACATCGAAATTGAAGTTTCCGACCAAGGGTTACCAATATCCCTGTTTAGAGTTACTGACGGCAGAATGTTTATTACTCGATAAACTTTATTCGTTCCTCAAGTATATATGAACCGACAAATATCCAAGACAGAACAAGAGGACCGCCCTACTCGCCCTCACGCATAGGACCACTCTAATCGGCTCCACGCCGAAGACTTTTAATCGGCTCCTAGCCAGGAACTACTCTAATCGGCTCCACGCAGAAGACTCTTGTCCACCGCTGCGCGTGTTGGTGTCTATGTAACTTTCACTTTCTGAAAGCCCTCTTCATTCAACCAAAAATCTCTTTGTGGCTGTTTTGTCATGCCATTCTGAATGGTTCAAAGAATACCCTATTCAACAAGTCAAGTGAGCCCCTTTAGAAAACTGCTAAGGACACTGTTTCTTACATTACTTTTGTTATAACAACATTTCCCCCAAATGCTATTCGACTTAACTGGACTTGCACGTATTGTAACAAAGAACCAACATTCCTTTGACATCCATCATGGTTCTTTACTTATGGCAAACCTTAATTTCGGTATGAACGTTAAACACTCATAAGCAATAATTAAGCAATAGCTTCCTTATTGTTGTTTCATAAGCCAAAGAAATGCCTAATAGTAGCAATCTATCGTGGAATGTGTCGGTATGTTTACAAATAGTTACAGCAGGCGGTACACTGTGTCACCTACCTGCGAACTGTTGTTCCTAAAACTGCCTATTCCACACACATTCTGGAGCGTTTTATGCGGGTGTATTGGCGGTAAGACTATTTATATGTGTAGCACAGAAGCTGAGCAAGTACCTTTATATAATATATTTGTTCGGTGTCACTTTGAAACACCATGTATGTTACCGTTTACCAGAAAAGCTTCCAAGCCATTTCCCAAAATATTTAAGTGTTAGTCTGTGGTATGGGGGGACTTCCTTAAGAACCGCAAAACAAGTCCTGAAGCTTTCCTAGCGACGAATGTACTCAACTTGTTCTCGGGAAGCAAACTAGGTGAAAAGACGATTATCACCACCACCACCGCCACCGCCACGACCAACACCAACACCAACACCACCACCACCTCCACCACCACCACCACCACCACCCCCACCACCACCCCCACCCCCACCACAACCACCACCCCCACCACCACCTCCACCACCACCACCCCCACCACCACCCCCACCACCACCCCCACCACCACCACCACCAACACCACCACCACCACCCCCACCACCACCACCACCCCCACCATCACCACCCCCACCACCACCACCCCCACCCCCACCCCCACCCCCACCACCACCAACACCACCCCCACCACCACCACCACCCCCACCCCCACCACCACCACCAACACCACCACCACCACCAACACCACCACCACCACCACCAGTCCCACCCCCACCACCACCACCCCCACCACCACCACCCCCACCCCCACCCCCACCACCACCACCCCCACCCCCAACACCACCACCCCCACCACCACCACCACCCCCACCACCACCACCCCCACCACTACCACCCCCACCCCCACCACCACCCCCACCACCACCACTCCCACCCCCACAACCACCCCCACCACCACCACCACCAACACCACCACCACCACCCCCACCCCCACCCCCACCACCACCACCAACACCCCCACCACCACCACCACCACCCCCACCACCACCACCCCCACCCCCAACACCACCACCACCACAGAGAAAAGAACAGCAGGAGTCATGTTTCTGTACGTACCACGCCTCATTTCTAAATCAATTATTGATACTTAGTTCAGTTAACACAAATGTATTCACTCAGCTGTTTTCAAAAGTTTTAATGTGTAAACAGACAAACCCAACAATCTAATTCTTAATTCCCTGGATACTACACACGAATGGCCATGTCTCAGTGAACTTTCATCTTTTCTTTCCATTTTGGAAAGTTAATTAATGCTAATTTGTTCAACATTTCAACAAAACCGTGTGTACTCCGCGGTATTAAACGGCCATGTTAATTTGATTCTGGGTAAGGTTATGCTGGGACTTTGAGATTGGCATGGTTAGTGATCACAGAGGTTAGTGTCAGGTGACACACATTGGTTTAGTGGTAATATTGCCAATTATACTTAGATCTAATGGAATTACTGGTAGCCACGCTAATATCTTGTCCACATCTTGCCGCAAATTGCATCTGTTTGCACTCAGACCTTCAGTTACCGTTCTAATGAACTGAATGGAATTGGCGTCCTTCTTAGTCCATTATCTTGTAGAGTTTAACTTCCTTTTGGGAAAATTAGGACAAGCCAAGTTCAAAAGGTTCTTCTTTTTCTCAGCACTTGAAAAATCTACTTATATAGTTAATAAAGAATGAATAGAACTGCAGTTATACACTCGGTATAAAAGAACATTCTCGTGCAAAGGAAGTCCGCATTTCTAGCGTAGGCGGTAGCGTATCTGACTCAGTCATGAGGTCCGAGTTACGATTCCGGACAGGCTGAGTTATCTCCATAAGGTTTTTGCCAAGGGTTTTTCCTTCTCCTAAAAGATGAATGTCTGGTAGCTCTATGTACCCTGTACTCATTTCAGCATCATTTCTCTCATCGTCCGATATGACTTTACCTTGAAGGTTTTTCCGTATACTGAAAGATAAATGGTAACTCTAAGCTCGATGCATCCTGCAGCCATTTTGAAATTTCATTCATCGTCCGATATGACTTAACGTTGGAGGTTTTCCCTTAACCTGAAAGATGAATGTCTGGAAACTCTAAGCTCTATGTACCCTTTACTCATCTCAACATGCCATTCATCGTCCGATATGACTTAGCGTTGGAGGTTTTCCCTCACCCTGAAAGATGAATGTCTGGTAACTCTAAGCTCTATGTACCCTGTACTCATTTGAACATGTCATTCATCGTCGATATGACTTTACGTTGGATGTTTTCGCTTAACCTGAAAGAAGAATGTCTGGTAACTCTAAGCTCTATGTACCCTGTACTCATTTGAACATGTCATTCATCGTCGATATGACTTTACGTTGGATGTTTTCGCTTAACCTGAAAGATGAATGTCTTGTAACTCTAAGCTCTATGTACCCTGTACTCATTTAAACATCATTCGCTCATCGTCCGATATGACTTAACGTTGAAGGTTTTCCTTTATCCTGAAAGATAAATGTCTCGAAACTCTCAGCTTTATGTGCTCGCTCTGGACTCATTTAAATGCCATTTCATGCATCAAGAGAGAGCGGGGGGGGGGGGGGAGGGATTACTTTCAAGGTAATCTCCCTTTAACATTTTTAGTGGAATTTCTCTTAACTATAATGGTAAATGGCATATTGCATATACAAATTCACCCACTTTCAATCTCATTTAACCTGTATAGGCCGTGCATTATTTTTCAACACTGAAATATATAGATGAAAACTTTGATGCGAGTCTGTTCTTCAATGACAGTGATATCTCACTGCTATGACTTCACTCTCTCTAGTATCACTAGATTGTTTATTTCATGTGACGCTATTCAGGGAAGTCCTACAGTCTCTAACAAATTAAATACTATAGTTCCAAAAAGGTTTTTTACTTACAACTTAACACTGAGTTAAACAACTTTTTCTTTAATTATATTTTATTTCTTCTACGTCTGACATATCCTCGTCTGTTGAGTCATTATCACTGTGATCCTCTTCGTTGTTTACATCCCATTATCTTCTTCTTTCAATTTTTTCTTCCGTTAGGCATCTTTATCCTAATTCTCCTGTTTTATTTCATTCACATGATATCATGTCTAGCCCCATTCCATTTGTCGAACTTGCTCAACTCATTGACTGTACAACATTCCGTGTTTCATTTTAAAGATTGCATTTCTGCAAGTAGCCCAATGTTTGTCATCTGTCCATATTAATTCTATAGCATTCAGATCCGGATGTCACGGAGGAAGCCTTAAGTTTGTATAGTTATATTGTTTCAATACTTGGTCAGTCAAAAAGTTCTTCTGAGTCGGCTTATTGACTAGAATTAAATCATACAATTTTGTTTGGGTGTTATTTTCATCATATTGTGGTTTTGTAACCAAGAAAGCACATATCTTGTAAAGAACTTGACGTAGGAGGTTTATTTACTTGTATATTGTGGCAAGAGACATTATCTATTGCTAGTACCGAGTTAAGGGGTAAATTTGGAATTAACATTGTACGTAACCATTTAACATAATTTTCAGTATTCATTTGTTTATGAACACTTAATATACGTATGACTGTCACAGTACTTTACAGTCAACTGTTCTCGGGACAGACGATTTACACGACATACTGTATCAAGAAGAGGAGTGATAAGTCCGCTGAGTGTAAGAGTTGGAAGGAGAGAGAAGAGAAAGAAAGTTAGACAACAGGGCTCGATGACTGTTCTATTGGTGAGGTGAGTGTTCTAGAACCACTACTCGAGGTATATGCTTCTAGATTTTGTGTGCGTCTCGGTAGTGTAGATGGTAGAGTGTCTGCCCCACGTTCAAGAGGTCCCGAGATCGAATCTCGGCCAGGGTGAGATAACTGGATAAGCTTTTTTCCGTGTTTTCTCTTATCCTGAAAGACGAAAACTGGGAATTCTAAGCTCTAAGGCCCCTGGGCTCTTGAGCAGAATTTCACCTGTTTCATTCGTCCGATATGACTTAACTTGGAGGATGTAAAATTACAACAACAAAAATGCTTCTAGATTTCGTGGGGACTGGCTGTGCCTTCAGTCATATTGCGCGAATGCTTCCTCAAGCTAAAGATCTCTGGACATTACAGGACTGTTTTATATGGACATTTATCGACCTCTCGTACCATTTCCAGCTGTAGAGCGAGTGTTCAAGCCTGTGTTAATGATACGTTTGCCTGTAGCCTGTAGCCTCGTGAAATGAGGTAACCATAATGAATCTTGGAAGGTTGCTGTGCTAGGTGTCCCCATTTCATTGTAAAATCCGACATCTACGAGAGCAAATGGAGATTGTGTAAACTGCTTTCTGCTCAGCTTAGCAATTGTGGTGAGTAATTCTTAATTTATCATTGCATTTAATTTATTCAACATTACACCAACTTTAATGTGCAGGGGTATTAGTGGCAGGGTCACATTTCAGTAACCCACATGTTTGGGAGAACATATATACAGGACCTGTGGATCCTGCATTTATTCATCCAGAAGTACATGTCATATCTGATTAAAAGGTATCGACAGTATCAATGAGCTCACCGAGAGGAATGGCTCAGGCGGTTTCGCCTGTGGCCCCAGTTCAGGAAGCCTGGGTTGGACTCCCTTTGCCGACCACCTGATCCATGGTTTCTTCGGGGGGTTTTCCCGGTTCGCTAGAGCAATGATGGTTAGGTTAATTACATCCTCCGAATTTCCTGTCCCTCCATTTCATCTCCATTATCATTTCATATCATCTCTCATCTAGTGGTCTCTTTCAGGGTAGAAGCGTCGGAAGGAGTCTCGGTGGTGCATGACAGAATGATGTGCTCTGAGAAAAACTACTTCCTCTTCCGGTAGGTCGGTTGTCGGTCTCTGCTCCTTTGCTAGGACCATTTCATGACTGCCAGCTAGGGACCTTTGGGGCTCGGATCGCCTGCGTGCGACCATTAGGGCACGGCTGCTGGGCTCGTTGCCGTCCCGCTGTATGGAGCGAGTTGTCCTGGCCTGTAGGCAGAAGTCTCTATCTAAGTAAACTGTAGGGGTCCTGCCCTCTGTATTGTCGTGGATCCTTGGGTCGGCCGCCCTCTGTCTCCTCTTACGTCATCATTCCTCCCGGCGGTGACCCCACTTGGAGGCATAGGAACAATGCACCCAGCATGGTGGCCTACGTACTGAATCCCCCTCCGGAAATGAAATATCAATCTCAATCAACGAGGTCTGTAAATGACACATGGAGTGCTGCAGTGCATAGAAAAATAAATTATGCAATTTACATGACATCTATCTTGCTCGGTTTACCTGCGTTTATTTTAAGCTTTCACATGAGCCAATGTTAAACGTTAAGACCATACAGAGGAAAGGTTAAGACGCTTCTTCACATTTACTTCGAACCACAATTGTGTAGGAGAAGGTTCAACCCCAGGGGGGAAATCTTTCTCAAATGGATTACCGTTTAGGTCTTTAACCATGGGAAAATCAATGAAGAGCGATCACCAAACTCCAGGGTAAGGACAGTCAGCAAGTAAACGAGCCGATTCTCTTTTGTTCACAGTTGATCTGTTTCTTGACTACACTATTTCGCCAAATAAAGGGTATGCTTCCGGTAAAGCCGACATTCATAGAACATTCACCTGGGATAATTTTCCCAATAAATTCCTATTCATAGAATTGTAGCAAAGGGTCCAATGGATCACATTATGACGATCTACCGCAGCTAGACATTTTGATGGTGTTGCAGTTATTGAATTTTAATACATTTTCTGTTTAGCAAATATTTGGATTTGATTTCATTATACACAATCTACCTGATCGAAATATTTCTATAATTAACCGTTGAATTTGCTAATTTTGGTCATCACTTCATCAGATTAAATCGTATGTGTTGATAGTTAAATACCCATGGAAGTCATTGCAATCAGTACTCTGTGGAAGTTCTAGAAGCTGAGGTCGTGTTTTTCTTGCCATCGATTCTAGAGAGGACTAGCTGAAGTGAAGCAATTAGGAACACTGTTGACATATCAGCCGACGTTAAAACGGCGCCTGGAAGAACGAACAAAGCTGTCCATTGTGTAACGCGAACAGGACACTTTGAATGATCGTTTCGGTTTAAGATTGCTTATTTATGGCGGTTAGGGAATAATTATATGTTCTGAATATATATTAGTAGCTATTTAGTGTTTCTATTATTTGAGGCGGCATTTTATACTTAACATTTATTTACCGATTATCATTCACACGTGTAGCTGATATTTTAAGTTTATAAGGCTCGTTTAATAAACGTCCCCGAAATATAACTGCGTGTACCCAAGATTTTCATTGTTTCCATTGTTCGCTTTGATCCGAAAGAAAGATTTGGTCTCTTTTGTATTACCTAGCAGTTCCCCCAACTAAGGATAAACTTGCGCATTATATAACGAAATGAATATGTGTTTTCAATGGGAAGATGTTTGACCTTGAGCACTACTAGGTACGCAACAATCGAAGACCTGCGCTGTTGTATTGCATTGGCCCGAAGTGATGTGTGACGAGCGGTGAACTAATCAATCTAATAAATACGAGGCCGCGCCGTGGGTCAGTGGTTAGACCACTTGGCTCTCACCAAGGCGGCCCGGGTTCGATCCCAGGCTACCGTAAAGTGAGATTTGTGATGGACAACACGGTGCTGGGGCGGGTTTTATCCGGGATCTCCGATTTCCCCCGCCATCTCATTCCACCGTGCTCCATCTTCATCTCATGTATCATCAGTGTCATCACCTGCGGTGCCGTATGTAGTAAAAGCGGGCGTTAAACACTACACATTTCATTTTTCTAATAAATATTATTTGCGGTAAGACAAAAATTCATATTTTGCAAAAACTGATCCATGAGCAAGGAGAGAGTAATGGATTTAGCATAACAGTAAAAACCACATATTTTTATCTGAAGTACTTTTCCTAGTTCAAATACATCAAGAAGATGCCATTATATTATAACAATGCATTACGACGTAAGCACTGTAATGAATATCATTATTGGTTGGCATGTATGCGTGAACGTATATTTGAAATTACTCAGAACTGAAACGTAAACATTTGACATGACGTGGTAAAAGAAATATGTACCTTGAATAAGCCAAGGTGTTTGTTAAATTCGATGAGAGGAAACGATACACTTCTTCCTAGTCTGACTGATCGTGTCTGGTCACATTATATCTTTGTTTATGATTGGTTCGTAATCTCTATTTACTCTAGAGAGTTCAAAGCAGCATTATTCATTTACTCTTCCATGAAAAAGTGTATCAGCTGGATCAATGAGACGCGATCCTCCTTCCCCGTTACTACTGTCAGAACAATCCATTTGAGATAATGTGGCCTCAAATTATGTTGCAAACAGAAATAATATTTTTAAACTGAATGACGTTGAGTGACTTACTCACGAAGAAATTGACAAGGAACACAACAAGACTGGGAAAACTGCGTGAGACATTAGAAAAACTACAAGAAGACGACTTTTGTAAAGAAATATCACGTAACGAGATTTTGGAACCTATCATCACAAATTTGCAGTACTCAGACGTTGAAGACAATGACAATGACGAATTATCTCTTAACGTAAGTAACATTCACAGCTATACGGATACACCGCTGGTATTTTCGTTGGATTAGAAAAATAAGTAAAGCAAATAGTATAATTAATTTTATACTAAACATTTAAATCATTGGGTAATATACGAATACGTGTTACGCCAAGAACACTTGTAAGTGTGCGAGAGAGAGGGGGGGGGGGGGAAATATAAAAATGAGTGGGGATAACGAGGTGGCAACGCTGAATGCGCTAACGCATTTGGTTCGTTACAGGCGAGAAGTCTTACCATTTGAAACACATAATGCAAAGCCACTAAACAGAGAAGATTATCAAGAAGAATACCTACACAAAAAAGTAGCCATGTCCAACGGTTTCAACCCAAATTTAGTAGACAAAACAGTTAACAGACTCAACAAAGCTAAGAAAATAAAAGAAACCACCACCCTAGAACCTATAGAAGAAAAAGAGAAAAATCTTTTTAAAAAGTTTACCTTCCACCCATCAGCCTATAACAAATTCCAAAAAATCTTCTCAAAACACAACATAACTCTTGCACCTCAAAATAGGTTTAATATCAGAAATTTGTTAAAAGGCCCTCCCAAAAATTCAATCGCTACCAAAGAAAAACCAGGAATCTATGAGATCAAATATGAAACTTGCCCTAAAATTTATATAGGAAAAACAAAAAGAAATATTAACATCAGAACTAAAGAACATCTAAGAAACATTAAAAATGGTGAAAGAGAAAAATCAGCAGTGGCTTTTCATTTTTTGAATACTAGACATGACATCAACTTGGAAACATCTCTAATAAAATATGTTAATCACCCCATAGACCTTTCCGTATGGGAAAAAATCTTCATCAACAAAAATCGTCATAGAGTCATGAATTTTGAAACTCCACCACCGGACATTTTTGACAAGTACATCACGCCATCTATTGACAAAACGGAGAAAGAGGAAACCACTACAACTTACACTAGTCGAGTATCAGCTGAGGATAGAAGCAAGAGCTCTTGAAACATGTCCTGTGAATAAACAGTGTGAGTGAAGCAATGTGTCAATATATTCTCGATTCACTTTCGTAGCAAAGACTTTGCTGTCCAAGTATTTATATTCTTAAATAATTGAAGAAAAGCCACCTAAGCATGAAATGAATAGACCAGTAAGAGATCAAAATTATATAAATTATCACAGTAAAGTACATACAGCTGGATAAGGCCAACCTTATCTAAATTCGATTAGTATAACTTAAAGAAATAAACAGTTCCAAGTGTAGGAAAAGTGGTGGTTATGGTAGGCTGCAGGTATGCTTACAATAAATTGTTTGAAATGATTAAATTAAGGAACTGGCTTTAGACTTTGTAAGTCCTATGATAAGGAAGAGCAAATATCAAGACGTAAGACAAGGTTAAGTAATATTACCCATTCTTTATAATATTTACATAAAAGGCGACTTAAGAAGCTGGAAACAGTATATACACCGTGCAATAAAGGTAATGTCCATTAATTTGCAAGTGTTAGCATTATATTTAGTTAATATTCAAAATTCTGAAGATAATCTTCAGCAAATTAAGTGTAATATATCTGCTATGTTTAGAACATAATTTTAAAACGTCTGTATATACGAGGTCTGATCAAGAGAGGCTGATCTTAGATGTAGCTTCCGTGATAGTTTCGTATATGTAACGTAAACATTTGAAAAGAGCGGTTTTTTGTATATAATGTTAGTAGACGGCAGCACTCTCTTATTGGTAGGTTGGTAGAGTGCTCTATTTTGTAAACCCTCCATGCATTTCGCACGCCAGACAGTGCAGGTGACGCCGGAGGAGCAGTACAGTGCAATCAAATTCTGTTTTCGTTTAAACCATACAGCCACCGAAACTTATGGAAAGCTGAAGCAAGAGTAAAGTGAAGATGCACTACCTCGTGTAACAGTGGTAGGTAGTTCAAGGACTTCAAAGAAAGCCAACTTGTCAGTGACAAGCAAGGTAGACCTGGTGTTTCGGCTTCTGCTGTGACTGAAGCCAACATCAGCACAGCTGTTGGGATTGTCCGAGAGGATCGGCATATAAGATTACGTAACCTCAGTGAAGTGCTGAGAATTTCATATGGCAGTGTGTTTACAATTATGCACGATCATATCCATATGACCCGAATTTGTACTCGTTGGGGGCCACGTCTGTTGACTCCCAAACAAAAGGCTGTGCTAGTGGAGTTAAGCCGTGGGGTGCTGCGTCTCTTCGCTAATGGAGGGATGCATTTTTTAAATCGATTATCACCGGTGGTGAGTCATGGCGGCATCATTATGATCCTGAAGAAAAACAAACCAGCACAGTGTAAAAATCGCCAGGTTCTCCAAAACCAAAAAGGGCAAAAGTTGTTCCTTCTGCAGGGAAAATTACGGTGATCTCATATTTTTACTGTAATGGAATGATTTACCACCATGCTGTTCCCCCTCACACTACTGCTACAGCAGCATACTACACGTCACTATTGGCTACACTGTGGAAGCACATTGCAAAGAAACGACCAGAGCTTTCTCGGACTGGGTGGCTACTTCATCATGACAATGCACGGCCTCATGCCACATGCAGTTCCCCCTCATACTACTGTTACATCAGCATACTAAACGTCAGTATTGGAAACACTGAGGAAGCACATTACAAAGAAACGACCATAGTTTTCTCGGACTGGGTGGCGACTTCATCATGACCATGCACGGCCTCACGTCACATGCAGTCCCCCCTCACACTAATGTTACAGCAGCATACTACACGTTAGTATTGGCTACACTGAGGAAGCACATTACAAAGATACGACCAGAGCTTTCTCGACTTCATCATGACAATGCACGGCCTCACGTCACATGCAGTTCCCTTTCACACTACTGCTACAGCAGCATACTACATGTTAGTATTGGCTACACTGAGGAAGCACATCGCAAAGAAACGACCAGAGCTTTCTCGGACTGGGTGACGACTTCATCCTGACAATGCACGGCCTCACGTCAAATGCAGTTCCCCCTCACACTACTGTAACAGCAGCATACTACACGTCAGTATTGGCTACACTGAGGAAGCACATTGCAAAGAAACGACCAGAGATTTCTCGGACTGGGTGGTGACTTCATCATGACAATGCACAGCCTCACGTCACAGATCGTCATGTAGTTTCAGGCTCGATTCAACATTACATGTGTACACATACACCTTTTAACCCCGAACTTGCCCCCCTATGTTTTTTTTTTTTTTTTCATTCCCATCACTAAAGGCAAAGCTCAGGGGTATTCGATTTGAGAATTCTGAAGCAGTGCTCAAGAAAAGTGAGGAGATTCTCAAGGACCTGACAAAGAATCGTCTACAGCACGTCATTTAGGGCTGGCAGAGACGGTATAAAATGTGCATTGAAGTAGGAGGGCACTACCTTGAAAAGGATCATGTAAATATTGAATTGAAGTAATAAACATCTGTGAAAAAAACCAGTCTACCTTCCTTGGTCAGCCATCCTAAATCGAAAGTCATGGCAATCCAATTTAAGAAAAACCGGTAAGAGCGAAAATAATTCTAGATAACGTTTTAGAACTCACTATCCAGCAGATTTTCCAACTGTTAGAAACGGCTTACCTTAAACCGCCCGTATATTTGGAGTCCTGCCCGCCCGAGAAGGGGATAGACACAAAGTTGATCTAGTGTTAGTTTTTAGCAGCTTACAATATTAATTACAGAAACGTCAATCTCCCTATTAAAAGACTGCTCATGAATGTTTGAAAAAAAAATTAAATTTTTATGGTGTTAATGGCATGGCTATAAAACTGTTTGAATCATACTTATCAAATCGTAAGCAATTTGTATGTATAGGAGGTGAGAAATCTAATATGGTGAAGCTAAAATGTGGTGTTCCACAGGGCTCAATACTTGGGCCACTATTATTTTTAGTAATGGTTAACGATTTACCTTCCTTCTTAAAGTCCCATACTGTGCTGTATGCTGATGATACTACGTTTTTGAATACCAGTACCGATTATCAAAGCCTTAACTTGCTAACAGAAGATACTCTAAGGCATGCAAATACTTGGTTTAGAGCCAATGGTTTCCTGCTAAATGAGAACAAAACTGAACAACTTACATTTAGTTTGCGTGAGACTTCTTATGAAAATTGTTCAAGGAATGTAAAATTTTTAGGTGTGGTTGTGGACAATAGGCTGACATGGCAACCCCATATCAACTATATTACAGCGAAGCTGTCCAGAGTTATATATTTAATCAGAAATTTGAAAAGTCATGTACCTGATACATATTTAAGAACAGCCTATTTTGCATTCTTCCACAGTATAATCTCATATGGCATTTTACTCTGGGGAAGCAGGAGTCATATTTCTACTATCCTAATATTACAAAAAATATAATAATAATAATTCGTACCATCTCAAATTCAGATAAATTTGCACATTGTAAACCTCTATTTATAAAATTAAGAATTATGACTGTGATAAATGTATATATTTATAATACTCTCATCTATGTAAAAAGTAACTTAACCGACCAGCTACTCAGGCAGGATATTCATAATTATAATACTAGGTTTAATTATAAACTCAATATACCATATCATAGATTAATTGAAACCTCTAACAGCTTTGAAGTATTGGGCATTAAACTATATAATCAATTACCTTTAGAATTAACTGAATTATCAGGTAATACATTTAAATGCAAATTATATGAATGGTTCGTTTCCAAACCTTATTACTCAATACAGGAATACTTCAACAGGTGTAGTTAAACTTTGGCTTATGTCATGAAGTATTCTTATTTCCTCATTTTATTTTAAGTCTCTATATTTGTATATCCAATGTAAGTATTTTATTGATTTTTTTTATCTTCACTGTATTATAACTCTATTAATTTGTACTCTATTTTTGACTTTGTCTATTGCTGTAATAAGCTTAACGACAATAAATCATTATTCATTATTCATTATAAACAGTGTCTTAAGGGGGACGTATGCAAATATCCCGTGTCTTACATAAATAGACATAACATCCAAAGTTTTCAAGTTAGAGAAATGAAACTTAGTATACTCATTTAAGATAATACAGTTAATATGCACAATTTTTGTCATAATTTTCCATTGTTTATAACTAATGCTACATATTATTTCTATATGCAGAGATATTTGCAAACTTAAGCCCATTTTATTTTTCAAAATTAACATATGCTATCTTTCTGAAATTTGGTATGTTATTTTAAAACACAATGAAATGAATTTTTGATTTAGACTTTTATTGAAGCTGTATAGAATTTTAAAAAAATATGTTAATCATATGCATTCTTTAAAAATTAAAATAATTTCATATATTTTGTAGCATCACATTCCATCTGGAGCTTAATATTAAATTCTTGAACCAACAAAATGTTCACTGTGGCATAAGAAAGCTGTGTGCTAAATTGCATCACTCTAGATGAAGTAGTTTGAGAGAAAAATGGGTTGAAGTTGTAGAAAATGCAAGTTACGGAGAAAGGCAATTAAAAATACAATAAGTGTTTTTCAGTTTGCCTTTTAATTTTAAGTCAGAACTTCCCATATCCATAGTCTGTATCCTCATTCTGGTCTTCTTCAGCCTTTATTTTTGAATTCCTCTTCTATCTTGCTTCTTTCTGCATTAATTTCATAGCTCTTTCTGTACCAACGAATCGAATGTTGTCGATACTCTGCAAAACTGTTTCCATAGACACACCAGGTTGATACCCTAAATGATGCATAACTTTCTTACTGCCAACATTCCCATTATTAAACACTATTGCAGCATCAAATGTAGCAATTTTCACCACTATGGAAGACACAAATGATGTTTTGGGACACCTTTTCCATATCAAACTGTTTATATCATATGGGTTTTGTGTCTCTCCATAGAGATACTTTTTTTAGCAAGTCTGTGTGTGCTAAGAATTAGGTGGGCTTTATAGATTCCAAGACGCTGATGGAAGACTGTGTGTTGTGTAACCGCAGTGTCAGACAGCGATTGGGAGGTGGCGAATTAATCGAAATCACGAGAATTAAAAAAAGAAGATAAATTAATAAAAATGCTTTGCTAAACTAATATAAAATATTGTTATATTAATATGAAGTTAGAATGAAATTAGAGTAATGATTAAAATAGCGGTTTAATTAAGAATAAGATGGGAAGAATATAATTTAAGACAATTAACATGCTAGAATCCATGTAAGGGAGAGAAAGTATTTCTGTGGAATCTGAACACAAGTCGGAGAGACAGGAAGAGGTGACCGTTAGCCTCCTTGTTTAAGGAAAGGTTCAGTGTCTGAGAACTATAGCCAGAAATGTGTAGGATCAATAAGGTTTTCAAGATGCGGTCAAGCATAAGACCTAAAAGGATTTACTTTGCTGAGGTGATAACGATGTATACCGTTACAAAGAGCCCAGGGTAGGCGTGACCCAACTCACGGTGGGATGTAACGTCAATGAGTTCGATGAGTTTTGCTAACCAATAAAGAAAAATCGAAATAAAATGAGAAACCAATAATAATGTAAGATTTGAGAAATGGGGAGAAGGGTGAGTTATTTTGGTCATGTGATAAGAGTTAGAGTGGGGATCAGAATAAGGTACGAACTGAATCGCAGAGTAGACGAAAACTCACTTCAACAGTCATACTACGAGGGGAAAGATGTGTTAGTGCGCGTGAAGAAGAAGTAGTAAAGATTTCTAAGTCCGAAATGCAGGGAAGTCAAGAATAACGCAACCAGCGTAAGCGAAGCAGCAGAAGAAGTTTATAATAGCAAAGTATTCGCCGTATAAAAAAGTAAGAGAATTCTGTTAGGAAGTTTAGTAACAGGTGGTCGCCGCTACAAATCAATCTGAATCAAAGAACTTAGTGAGAATTAAATTAAATCATTTTTGCAACGAACCAGTGTATTATTGAGACAACTGAGCAGCCAACAAACAACAAATCCATTTCCTACAACCATTCACCTGAGGATAAGAGATCTCATAGCTCCAATTAGAACCCAAATCAAAAGTAAACACCAACCAATTGAAATCTGACATGCGGGTATGCCGCAGTTGGTACTATGCTTTTGCAACACTAGGGCATTTAATGATTTAAAGATACATACAGACCACGTACAGTCATAATATTTTGGTGTTTGATAGCTAACACTATATACTATTTTACAAAAAAATAAAAAATTTAGAAATTTTGAACATTTTCTTGTACGTCCCCCCTTAAGGACACGATATTAATTCCCAGAGCTAAGGCTATAAACTTCTTCCAGAGGGTGTCCTAAAACTTTCTGCTAACACTGTGTGTGTCACCTGAGGAAGCTCATTTGTTGGAATTGCCTGTGTTCGTCTCCACATACACACTCGGACTGTCGGTTTTTACCTTTTCTTTTACAAGATTTTGCTCTGTTCTCTAATGAGGTACCTTTTAGAGCGAGGAACAATTCAAGGAGCTTTGCCCCAATCTCTCCAACTTCCATTAACTTTTGCTTTGTCTTTCTTTCCCGCTATCTCTTTAATTTTAATTAATGTTTCATCTTTTTTGTTGACGCAGTATTTCAAGTCTTATCCGCTCACTTAAAAGCAGTACTTTACAGCGTTGCCTTATTTGCCGTATGATGTATTAATTGCTAATCCCGGTAGAATGAAATCTGTTGGGATGAAAGACTCAACTTCCGAAGGTTATTTACTAGTCTTTAGTCAGCGAACCTTCGGGATTCAAAATTCGCGACAGAAATGGAGAAAAATCCAACGAGCATTTAATACATTAATGGTAGTACCAAACACTGCAACCTATCCTTGACTTTGTATTTTCTCATCCTTGAAAGCAGGATGTATTTTCACAACCAGATATTCAATACATAAACCTTTGTTTTCATATATATTTAAAGTTTTTACACAGCAAAAATCTATCCTTTCAAGATCAGTTACCTCATCTCTTCCCTGATTTACCAATGTTCACTTTTGACAGATGATTGAACATCATCCAAGTTTTCGCTTGTGAATTGCACTATTGTATAAATGCATAATCCGGGGACGGAGTGTTTGCTGCCCAGCACCTAGCCGCTTATTGCGGCTTTATTTGGGCAGTATAATAGAGTCGTCTTTGTGTCAGGCGGTTGTCCTCGGCAGTGGTATGTCTAGCCTTATGCGCGCTGTTGCCCCGTGTGGGGTTGTGCCCCCAGTGCTGGCTGCGCTCTTCCGCCTACCTGGGAGGCATCTGAGCACAGTCCGCTTAGGCTAGAGGGAAAGGAACAAATGTTTAGGTAATGGACTTAACAAGCCCATTTTTGGGCTTGGGGGTTTGAAGTCAGAGGAATGTGGCCCTGTTCAATTCTGGTTACCCCAAAGCATCTTTGGGCAACCGGTAGCTCGGTCGGCGGCGATGAGCCCTGTGGTCGTGATAGCCAAGGGTGTGCACCAGGATGTTGGGATGGGAGTGTAGCCTATCGTAAACGGTGCAGGATCTCTCCCGCACCACGTCCACAATGTACGGGACTCCGGAGTAGGTATGAAGTATGTGGCACGGGAATCTACGCGCGGTATCGTAGATCATGCGCAGTGCCCTGTTCTGGATGCGCTGTAGTCTGTGAATGGTGGTCGGAGCCGCTGATCCCCAGACTTCGCAGCCGTACAGAATCAGGGACGGTAATATCGCCCAATAAAGGCGTAGTTAGAAGTGCGTTGGCATGGTAGATTTAAGCACTGGGTACAACTGCGTTAGTGCTGCATGCCCTTGTCCAGCTTTGACCCGGACGCGAGGTGCGTAGGTGAGACCGCGATTGAGGTGGACGCCAAGGTATTTGGCAGTGGGAACCCAAGGGATTTGCCTCTGCCTCAACCTCAGCGACCAATCCGGTCGCCCAGCTCGGACCTTAGCCAGGAGAAGAGCGGAGCTCTTCTCGGGGCTAATGGCCATCCTCCACTTCAAACTCAAACGGCCAATGGCTCGGAGCTGGCGCTGCAGCGGAGGATGACAATATCTTAGGTTTTTGTTACGTGCCATTACGAGGACTTCGTCGGCATATTGGCACGTAACAGTCTGTGGTTCTAAGGGGAAATCAGACATGTAGGCCGCAAAGAGTAACGGGGACAGTACACTGCCCTCCGGGACACCCGCGGCTATTGGTCTGATAGATGACAACCGTCCTTCCACTCTCACCCTGAACGTGCGGTCTCTGAGGAAACTAATACTCAGGGCGAGATAGGGAGGAGATACGTTGGCCTCCCTGAGTTTGTACAGTAGGCCTTGGTGTCAGTAAAAATACCTAGAACCACTACGTGGAACAGAGTTCTCATACAGGTGTGGAGAAAGCATAAGCCATAACAATTAATAAAGGAGTCAGACAAGGTTATGCATAACCATCCGCTATATTTAATGTATATTAACGACATTTATCTAATATGGAAACAGACTTTTATCAAATAAATTATATGAAATAACCAAACAGGCATGAAAGCGTTATTATGTGCAGACGGTGTAGTATTAACACACTAGAGTGAAAATGATTTTCAGCGTGCTGTATATGAATTAAACTTAATATATCAGAATTATGCCATTAATACGAGGGTGGCCTGAAAAGTATCCGACCTCAATATGAAGTTGGCAACACTCGTAAATAACAGTTGGTGAATTTTGTTGTTCGTCTGTTGACAGTTACTCACCAGGCTTTCAGCCATTTTGGACGCTCGGTTGTTATGTAACAGTCGTTCGAGGGTGTTGATGTGTTTTTGTCAAAACGGAAAAAATTGACTATCGAGCTGCCATTATATACTTGTTTTACAAATGAAATGTGTAGTGTTTAACGCCCACTTTTACTACATACGGCACCGCAGGCGATGACACTGATGATACATGAGATGAAGATGGAGCACCGGTGGAATGAGATGTCGGGCGAAACCGGAGATCCCGGAGAAAACCCGCCCCTGCGCCCTGTTGTCCACCACAAATCTCACTTTGCGGTCGCCTGGGATCGAGAGCCGCCTAGGTGAGAGCCATGCGGTCTAACCACTGAGCCACGGCGTGGCCTTGTTTTTCAAAGGCAATACGCCTACGCAAATCAAAGATGAGTTGGATTCTGTGTAGGGGGCTCTACATCATCATTTTCTGCAGTGAAATTTTTGGCAGCTGAATTTATATCTGGCCGTAAGAGCGTGGAAGACGATGAACGTTCGGGACGACCAAAACTGCAACTACCGACAAAAACATCCCCAAAGATCACCAAATGGTGCTAGATGACCGCCAAATTAAAGTGAGAGAGATAACAGAGGCTATGAAAATTCAAAAGAACGTGTTTGTAACTTATTACATCCAAATACAGATTAGTCATTCCAAGAGTTTGCAATTTACAACTTTATGTTATATTTATTTGTCTTTACCTTGTTGCTACCTTAGTTTCCATGACACCCTGGTGTTCTGCTCTGTCAGGTAGCTCTTAACCTCCATACCTCCTTGTTTCTAAATTAGTCCCATTCTTTCCCTTACCTTCCTTTCTTATATTCTTTACATTTCTGCTCAATGTTTCTTTTACTTTCTGCAAGAACTCACTAACACTTCTCACCTTCTTTTCCTCCATTCCAGTTAACATTTTATAGCTACTATCTTCTTGCTTGCTTTCTGCCAATTATCCCTCCAAACCTTATTTCTCCACATTGCGACATCCTCGCATTCTGTTACATAGTGTTCTATCATCAACGCTGTCCGCGCGTTGGGTGCCGCGTTTGCTCATGTGACACCTATAACGTGTTCCAATGAATATTTCCAACGCTCTGTTGGCACAGTTTAGGCGCAATAAATCCGAGTTGAGTAGATGAAACTTGGATACACTATTATATGCCCGAAACAAAAAGTGCAGTCCAAAGAGTGGACTGCAAAGGGGAAACGGGTTCCCAAAAAGAGAAAAAACTGTTCTTTCGTCTGGAAAAGTGATGGCGACAATGGGCATAACGTTCTGGAGCCTCTTTCTTTTTCTCTCCTACTCACGCGCCCGGCTCCGGCATGTGGCAGCAGTACAATTCCACAGGGTGGCAATCTATAAAATGAGATTTAAGAAACTACAGTTAAATAATGTCACAGAGTATGTATAAGCAGCATTATTTTCAGTACCTAATAAACTACTTCGAATTGGTGTATCTCTATGACAGGTAAATCAAAATGAACCAAAGTTCTGAAATATTCGTGTGTAATAATATTTACTTGCCCAATATTATGCAAAGATCTGTCACAAATATAATATTGCACTCTAAGGTAAGTACAAATTTGTGAGCTGATTCTTGCAATAACTTAAAATTTGCTTAATTTAAATTTATTGGCTTTTTGCTCGTTTTACTTAATTTTGTAAATTATTTAAAAATTAAAGGTTTAATTTGAGTCTGATCCAAAATTTAAGTTAATTCAATTCTATTCTTTTTTCAAAAGCATTGGTTTTATTTAAAATTGATCCTAGCCTACACTTACACAAATAAAATCTAAATTTGTGTAAAGTTACAAAATTCACTATTTTGACTTCCCATCAAGAAGTAATAGAGGACTGGTTCCAATTTGTGTGCTGTTAAGCTTAATGTCTGGCCAGTAGCATCAATGGAGACAGTCGAGGAAGTGAGAAAGCAGTTGGCGGGAACTCTAGGAAGTTGACAAATCTTGCAATTACAGCTGTCGCAGTCAATTGTCCGTCGCATCCTGCGCCAGATGTCGATTGCCCCGGGGAGTAGCTACAGCACATCTCTCAGCAAAATAAATTGTAACAGTGCACGCGGGGATGTTTATGTTTATAATCCCGTTAATTTAAGCTATTTTGTGTCGTGCCAAAGCTCTAAAAACACATTTATTTGTGTTACGAGGCAATGTAATAGTTTTAATTATCACCCTTTAAAAATGTGATAGAGTTTATGTCGATATGTGCTTGTTAGTTTTTCTCAACGTAGTCAGTATCCAGATTTATACATTTTTCCCAGAGTTTCTTGACTTTTCGAAAACCTTGATTGTAGAGAATTCGCTTTAAACCACCCTTCCACTTCATTAATGACGTCACTTATGTGATCAAATCGGCGCCCATGCAACGGATTCTTCATTACCGGGAACAAGAAAATGTTACTTGGTGCAAGATTGGGCAAATAAGACGGATGTTGTAAGCAACATTCGCTTGTTTTCTCAACAGCAATTTGAGATGAATAAGCTGGTGCATTGTAGGACATTTAAATGCGAGGATCTGCTCCCATTAGTCCTGGCCCAGTAGGGCCACAACGCGGGCCTCTCGGGTATATTTACCGTAGGACAGTACCTATTTTATAAACTGCTCCCACCCCCCGCTGCACACGGCAGACGCGACGGAAGTGGATACGCCACTTACGCGCCGGTCCTTAATGAACCAGCTACCAAAAACCTTGGTAGGGCCGCCAGTGTTTATCTCACCAGTTATTAGCTCTGCAGGCTAGTCCCCGGGACTTATGAGGCAACCCTCTACCCCCTCCGCGGGGGGGGGGGGGCAAGTAGCCTGGCCGGAGTTACCCAATTGCCCGTGGGTGTATTGTCAGTCAGTTGAGCCCAGAGGTTCTACTCCCATTAGTCCTGAACCCGTAGGAACTGGACCCGGGCCTCCTTCAACCAGCGAGTTATCCGAGCTGTCCCAAAGGGCGCTCGGCGTCCTCCGTGGGGCTTTCCATAGGGCAAGACCTAGAGACTAACAAGGCCCCCCCCCATCTGGTCCTAAGGACTCAAGACGGGATGGAAGTGGATACGCCACTTACGCGCGCTAACACCAAAGGTGAAGACTACCGATATGACCTCGGTGAGGCCGCCTGGTGATCTAGCATACCTTCTACTAGCTTTGCAGGCTAGTACCCGGGAGAATTAATGGCTTCCCTCAACCCCGTCCTTAGACGTACCCGATCCCCACGGGTATCGGGAACACACCGCCCCCCTGAGTCCATCCCAATTCGAACAACTCCCGAAGGAGGGGCTCAGATGTTCGGCCCGAGGTTCCTCTAGTAACATCAGAGGTTCCACGAGTGCTAAGGGTCCGCAGCGCCCGCACCACGGCAGCTGAAGGGCACGGATCCCCTCCCCTACGGGAGGTGTATTGTCACACAGAAGACGAACAACTTTTGAGAGTATACCTTGTCGTTTCCTAATCAGAGCTGCTCGTAACTTGTCCAGAAGATTGAAGTAGTATCTGCCAGTGATGGTTTGACCCTTGGTAAGATAATCTGTAAGGATGACTCCACGACAGTCCCAGGACTCTGAAAGCATGACCTTCCCAGCTGACTTTTGCACCTTTGCCTTTTTGGGAGCGAACAAACAGCATGTTTCCGTTCCATGCATATGATTTTTGTCTCTGGATCATAGTGATAGATCAAGAATTCATTCATGGTTCCCATACTTTCGCGACGGCGGTGACCCGCACAAACGGATACTGAAGGGCGGAGATAAAGAGCCTGCCGAAACAGATAAATATAGCGCGGAGATAAAAGGCAGGCTGACACAAATAAAGTTAGAGGTCTGCAACGTCCATGTTTTTTCCGGTGTGGTCTTACAGAACATTCTATTATCTTCTGGAATCATGAAGAGTTACATAAAAAGTAAACCGCGACTTACCAGGAGAGTAGTTGTCGTAACGAGGCGAGTGATAATCGGAATTGATTCGCGTGCCTGCAACTGTTTTGAAAGCAAACTCTTGTTTATGGGTGTGACAGACGAGCTGGAGGATTGTAATTGTGTATGTGACGTATTTAAGCTACTGTAAGGATTGTCCAAAGTGTATTTCTACGGAAATAAAGGACATTTTGGATTTCTGCAAATTAGACTTTTAATTCTATGAACCCACAAAGTCACAGTTTTATTACAAAATCATCTTCATCCTGTTCCAACAGCATCAATACCTTTCTTGCTTTTGGAAAGGGGTTAGCAAACGTGGAAACCACCGTGCAGACACCTTAGACATGTGCAGTTCGTCGTGAATAATTTTCCACACACTACCATAGCTAAGATGTGTCTCATTCATGATCATTTAGATGGTTGCTCGTCTGTCTTCCAGTATTAAACACTCCACTTTCTTCACTGTGACAGCTGACGGTCTACCAGCTCTTGGCTCATCTGTCAGGGACATGTGAGCAGTTTGAAAATTCCTTCTGCACCTTACAATAGTGTCATACGATGGACAATCATTTCTATAAACAGCCGTCATCTCATCATGGATATCCCGGTCAGTTTTGCCCTTAAAATTCAGGAACATAATCACACGAGCCTCAATTTTCTCCATTTTACACCTCAGTTAATTCTGGCGCTCACTGAAAAAAAAAAAAGGACTCAAATAACTGAAACCACCAACATTGTGTCCCGTGGGATCAAAGATGCCACAGAAATATTTTCATTACTCTACCATAAAACAACCGGGTGATAATTAAAACTTTGCGGCAGCCCGTACATTAGACGTTGCGAGTAAAATCAGCCGACCACTTGATTTTTGATCAGTCATGCTTCCTCAAAGCGACACCGCTCTTGTATGGCTTCTGCTTTCACGGCTTTTAGTTACTTATGTTAAGTAGAGGTATTGAATTTCCCCAGAAATTTACGTGACAGGATTACTTCTACTTCATGGATGTTTGCCTTTGTCCTGTCTCCACATCAAGGAATGGAGTTATCCATGTGGCACATGGACGTCCAACTTTTCCTCCACCTTCAAAATGTTATTGAAGTAATGTGTGTGGCAATGTATTTTGTGACATACTTTCTATTAGTTCTAAGCAGTTATTTAATGCAGATATTCTCCAGAAACAAACCAGGTGATAAGATGATTATAAATCGACGTTTCGGAAGGGTATATGTCTCCCTTCGTCAGGATATTTAAAGAACTGCTATATACACAATATGTATTACTGGATATAACTAATATCAACAAAGACAAAACACTACAAACATTCCAATTACTGAACAAAAGACTGTTACAGTAAATTGATGCCACATTATATTTCACAGAGCTCTTTCGACATACCCTGACGTCAACTTTCTTTTAGTTTGGTATAACAATCACCACTCCCACCAAATCAAGTCCTACGAAGAACATTCCGGCCCAGTCACCGCAAAAAGCATCTACCTCAAGAATACGTAAATCAGTAATAAATAATATATCATCCAGAAAGTTCAAGACCTCATATGAAAGGAATGACTTCCTCACGGAGAATAAGAAGTCTAGTACCAAACAAAAGGAGCGTAAAAGTCCACTACCATCTCCTCTGAGAGCATCTTCTGAGGAATCATCCGGAGAGAAGTTAGATCGGCGACTCTGTGACTATTTTGTCCATTGTGATTATTGGTATCGGACATGCCATTATTAAGGGTCCGAAGAATACCTTTTCAAACGGAGTCAAGTGTAATCCCTTTAGAACTCTGCTAAGAGCATTGTTTCTTTTGTTAAAACAACTCAACTCAACTGCACGTGCATGCGTTTCACAAAGATACAATATTTCTTTGACATCCCTCACGATTCTTTATTGATTGCAATCCTTTAGTTTCGGTATCACATAATAGAATACAATTCATGCAAAATTTTAAACTAATATGTCTCTATGGTCCTAAAGCACTTCCGCTGGAAGTCACTGAGAAGGCTAGCCATATAACATCCTCTATCATAATTTGTAAAAGCTTCCAGATCAGGAAGAATGATACCACAGTTTCCTAAGCAATCACATTTTGCGAACGTGCAGTGACATATAGAAGCATACTACAGATGTATTATTTTATCCTAACAGGAATCCTGCGCGGTAGGGATGAGTAGCAACTGTGGTGGGGATAGTGCACCTATCGCCACAATGCGTCACGCGCGTAAGATTACGAGAGGAGAGTGGGGTGGATATGGTGTCTAAAAACAAATCTCACTCTCGAAGCCAGTTTTGCAGCTCTTATAAACTAAGTTGTAATTCTTACTATGGTAGTAATCCCCACGCTTTTGTTGGATCTCAAATAGTACATAGGCATTTGGAACAAAACGCTGTTCTCCTCCAGCAGGCATGATAAACAACTGTCGGCCTTTCAATATCGCTGCAGAGTCCCTGTAACGTATTTCACTCCAGGCATATGGCCCAGTATGTGCTGAATTGATATAAGTTTCATCCATATAAACTTCACTTCGATATCTCCGAATATGTCGCAAATACTTAGGCCTTTTTGTACGTATGGTGAGATATTCGATTAACATTTTTCTGTCATGCTTAATGTTTTTTCTTCAAATAATTCTAGCTTCAAAAGAACTCTTCTTAATGTTCAGACACTGCCTTGGATGTCAGTAGAATTTTTAGCTACATAAGCACTTTCTTCAAAGTTGGTCTTTGCTTTTCTGTGGTTTAAAAATTATTCATAGTTCGCCTAACTACTTCTGAATTAAAGCATCCAAATTAGATTTTGTGCATGTTCCTAATCTTTGTTTACTGGCCATAGAGAAGGACGTTGTTGCACTAACACCAATGGCTTCTCTTTCCTTAAAAACTCTCCTAAACTGCTTTTAGACCCAACTGTTGCCTCTGATACCCTTCCCCAGATTTTTATAGCTGATTCGTAGTTCGCCTAACTACTTCTGAATTAAAGCATCCAAATTAGATTTTGTGCATGTTCCTAATCTTTGTTTACTGGCCATAGAGAAGGACGTTGTTGCACTAACACCAATGGCTTCTCTTTCCTTAAAAACTCTCCTAAACTGCTTTTAGACCCAACTGTTGCCTCTGATACCCTTCCCCAGATTTTTATAGCTGACTCACACCATTGTTCCTTTTTTATAAATCTATGGATATTGGTTATTACTTCTCGTGTTTTTAAATGTATTACTTCATTTCCTAATGTGCTGCTAGGAGGCGTCATTTATCAATGCCCTCTTGGAATCATGAGACAAGCACATTTTGAAACGATCTGTAGTGTTACCGAGTAGCTCTGCAAGTGTTTAGTTGCTCGCAATTGGTACGCAACTGACCTACCCTCCCCTCCAGCTGCAACCGTTCTGAAGTGGACTCGTCCAGATACCACTACGCATCGCTCTCCATCTGTCAAGATATAAAAATACATCTGTACGTTTATGCACTCCTGGAAATTGAAATAAGAACACCGTAAATTCATTGTCCCAGGAAGGGGAAACTTTATTGACATATTCCTGGGGTCACATACATCACATGATCACACTGACAGAACCATAGGCACATAGACACAGGCAACAAAGCATTAACAATGTCGGCACTAGTACCGTGTATATCCACCTTTCGCAGCAATGCAGGCTGCTATTCTCCCATGGAGACGATCGTAGAGATGCTGGATGTAGTCCTGTGGAACGGCTTGACATGCCGTATCCAGCTGGCGCCTCAGTTGGACCAGCGTTCGTGCTGGACGTGCAGACCGCGTGAGACGACGTTTCATCCAGTCCCAGACATGCTCAATGGGGGACAGATCCGGAGATCTTGCTGGCCAGGGTAGTTGACTTACACCTTCTAGAGCATGTTGGGTGGCACGGGATACATGCGGACGTGCATTGTCTTGTTGGAACAGCAAGTTCCCTTGCCGGTCTAGGAATGGTAGAACCATGAGTTCGATTACGGTTTGTATGTACCGTGCACTATTCAGTGTTCCCTCGACGATCACCAGAGGTGTACGGCCAGTGTAGGAGATCGCTGCCCACACCATGATAGCGGGTGATGGTCCTGTGTGCCTCGGTCGTATGCAGTCCTGATTGTGGCGCTCACCTGCACGGCGCCAAACACGCATACGACCATCATTGGTACCAAGGCAGAAGCGGCCCTCATCGCTGAAGACGACACGTCTCCATTCGTTCCTCCATTCACACCTGTCGCGACACCACTGGAGGCGGGCTGCACGATGTTTGGGCGTGAGCGGAAGACGGCTTAACGGTGCGCGGGACCGTAGCCCAGCTTCATGGAGACGGTTGCGAATGACCCTCGCCGATATCCCAGGAGGAACAGGAGCACTGCGTAGGATCCGACGGTCTTGGCGTGCATCCGTCCGTCGCTGCGGTTCGGTCCCAGGTCGACGAGCACGTGCACCTTCCGCCGATCACTGGCGACAACATTGATGTACTGTGGAGACCTCACGCACCACGTGTTGAGCGGTACGTCCACCCGGCCTCCCGCATGCCCACTATACGATCTCGCTCAAATTCCGTCAACTGCACATACGGTTCATGTCCACGCTGTCGCGGCATGCAAAGACTGCGATGGAGCTCCGTATGCCACGGCAAACTGGATGACAATGACGGCGGCGGTGCCCAAACGCTGCGCAGCTAGCGCCATTCGATGACCAACACCGCGGTTCCTGGTGTGTCCGCTGTGCCGTGCGTGTGATCATTGCTTGTACAGCCCTCTCGCAGTGTCCGGAGCAAGTATGGTGGGTCTGACACACCGGCATCAATGTGTTCTTATTTCCATTTCCAGGAGTGTATATAGGTGAAGTTCGACAATTGGAAAGCTAATGCCATGACGTACAAGTAGAACTGAAATACCTAGTAATAGTACTTAACCACTTTCGAGTTACAAGAACTATACACAGAGTCACCAAAAATTATTGACACCAAATTTTGTAGTGCAGTGCTGTCTCTTCTGTCCGCATAGCAGGCTGGAGTGAAGCATTCTGACAAAATAGGAGAGAAGTTTAAGTTTACTATTTCTTTTCTGGCCGTTTAATTGTGTCTTTATTACGTTTTACAGCGATATTACTTACACCAGGCTTGCTGAATACAGTGTTGACGCGGGGGGTGGGTACTTTGTTACTTCCTAAAAGCCAGTTTCAACTCGGTTGGTTCGCACACTGAAATAATTACTTTTGGACATAATTACGGCTGTTTACATAAACAACAATGAATTTGCGACACTTTTACTTCCGCTTTATTATTTAGAAGTGAATTCCCAGCTACCGCATTCACGTTATATTTCAGAGCTAGTCTTAAATGAGGTGAGAGTAACAGCAAATGTATATTGTCCAGAAAACCGCGCAAATGTTTCGTGTCAAATGGTAGGTGTGTTTTAACGAATTGTTGTAGAATTAATGCTATGTAGCACAACAAACGTTTAAATGAGAAGAAATTACGTTATCTCGCGCTCTCTTTAATAGTTTGTAACTATAAAACAGATTAAACATCTGCATGTGCTTTGTTGAGGCTAAAGTTGCAACACATAAAACCAAGAAAAGGATTTTTTCATTTGTTACAGGACATGGAACGTGTATTTAAAAAGAATAGGAAATAAGAACTCAGATTTGTGAAAGCAATGTAACTATTTACATTCGCCTGAACATGTTATATTTCAGTGCAATAAATATAGTTAACTAGTAGAAGACGATCGAAGGAAACTTCGAGGAAAACGCTTATGGAATATCCTAAGAGAAGTAGAAGATTAGGCACATTTAGAAAATATGTCTCACATAATATCCACTAAGACGTTAGAGGAATACATACACAGTGGGACGGATGGGAGATGACTAAAGCCTTCGGGAGGTGCGGGTTCGATTCCTGTGGCCAACCTACTTGACCCATGGGTTTTTCGGGGATTTTCCTGGATTGCAAGGTGAATGCTGGGTAGGTGAATTACATCCCCCGAATTTCCAGTCCCTCCATTTCATCTGAATTATCATTGCATATCATCTTTAATCTGGTGGTCTCTTTTTGGGTAGAAGTGTCGGCGGGTGTCTCGGCGGTGCATGGCAGGATGATATGTTCTGACGTAAACTACTTCTTCCTCCGGTAGGTTATGTGCCGGTCTCTGCTCCTTTGCCGGGACTGTTTTGGAACAGCCAGCCAGCGACATTTGGGGCTCGGATCGCCAGGCAGGGATCTTTGGAGCTCGGATCGCCAGGCAGAGATCTTTGGGGCTCGGATCACCAGGCAGAGATCTTTGGGGCTCGGATCGCCAGGCAGAGATCTTTGGGGCTGCGATCGCCAGGCAGGGATCTTTGGGGCTCGGATCGCCTGGCAGGGATCTTTGAAGCTTGGATCGCCAAGCAGAGATCAGTGGGGCTCGGATCGCCAGGCAGAGATCTTTGGGGCTGCGATCGCCAGGCAGGGATCTTTGGGGCTCGGATCGCCAGCCAGGGACCTTTGGGGCACGGATCGCCATTCAGAGATCTTTGGGGCTCGGATCGCCATGCAGGGATCTTTGGGGCTCGGATCGCCATGCAGGGATCTTTGGGGCTCGGATCGCCAGCCAGGGACCTTGGGGGCCCAGATCGCCAGCCAAGGACCTGTGGGGCTCGGCTGCGCGTTGCCGTCCCGCTGCAGGGGAGCGTGTCCGTTGTCCTGGCCTGTAGGGGGAAGTCTCTATCCAAGTAAATTGTAGCGACCCCGCCCTCGGTTTGCTTGGCTCCTTGGGGCAGCCGCCCTCTCTCTCCTTCAGCTCATCCTTGCTCCCGGGGGTGCCCCACTTGGGGGCATAGGAACACAGGGCCCTTCATGGTGGTCTACTTACCGAATCCCCTCCAAAATAAAATCCTAATCTTAGAGGAATGTATGGCCCGCGACAAAAGGCTTCAAGAAAGAAATATAGGAACATTTCAAACTACGAGAAAGGGAATTTACTTAAGAGGTCGTCGGAGGGAAATAGCACCAAGAGAAACTGAAGACACAGTTTACCAGACTTGAAGACCTAATTTAAGACACGCAACCGATAAATAGAAGACTCCAGTTATGGATATCGGAAAGAAGAGCAGAAACCACAGAAGGAAGGGGAATCCCAGAAGAGACAGAGGAGATTTATGAAGAGTATCAAAGCGGTCAAATACAACTGATTATGCAGAACAGGATGTCTAGAACTGACAAACCGTTCCCATTCACTGATGCCAGTGCCTTTAGGAGATGGATGCCAGTAAGAAGAATCTTTGGATACCAATTGCAGAAGAGGAAATTTAAAATTGTGTTGAAAGAGTTCTTCGTGGTTTGTTATAGCATTTAAAGCTGTAGTAGAAATGTAGATTTGATTTATATTGTTGGTGTGGAAGTAAAATAGAAGAAAGACTATTTTAGATAGATTAAATGAATAGATTTGTAAGGTTACTGGAATCCATTAATCTGTAGGTTTATGTACTTCGTTAAGGTAGCAAGTAGATTGTATTTGCAAAATTTGAAAATTGTTTTGTGTAATTTGAATAAATGAATAAAGTTAAAAATGAAGGCCACACGGGTCCAGGACTAATGGGAGAAGGACCTCTCCACTTAACTCTTCTAACAGTATGAGCATCTGTCTTGAAAGGTCACGCCGTGTTTGCTTTTGGAAGGGGGTTACCAAACGTGGAACCCACCGTGCAGACACCTTAGACATGTGCAGTTCGTCATAAATAATTTTCCACACACTACCATAACTAAGATGAGTCTTATTCATGACCATTTGGATCGTTGCTCGTCTGTCTTACAGTATTAAACACTCCACTTTCTTCACTGTGACAGCTGACGGTCTACCAGCTCTTGACTCATCTGTCAGGGACATGTGACAAGTCTAAAATTCCTTTTCCACCTCACAATAATGTCATACAATGGGCAATCATTTCCATAAACAGCCGTCATCTCTTCATGGATGTCCCGGGCAGTTTTGTCTTCAAAATACAGGAACTTAATCACACTGCGAGCCTCAATTTTCTCCATCTTACACCTCAATCACTTCTGGCACTCAGTGTAAAAAAGGACTCAAATCGTTGAAACTACCAACATTATATCCCGAGGAATAAATGATGACCCAAAAAATCTTCATCACTCTGACATAAAACTGTTCGACGACCCCTCGTAGAACTTAGAGCATTTACTTCGATATTTTGTGTAGTTTATAGATTATCACTCGGATACGTTGTAATTTGCAGCCGAACATTGAAGTCTTTATGGTAGTTGTGGCTTCGCTATTGGTCAGTGAATGTTGGCAATGGTACAGGTAACATATATTGTCTAATTTAAGGCAGGTGTTCACTAACACGTTTCATCTATCATTTGTTTGTTGGCGCTCTTCCATATGCAAGTAGACAGGCCTTTTAGGTGTAGCATACTGACAGACATTACTGTTAACTATATTTATAAATAACGTGATATGTTTGGTATATATCTACTACTAATGTTAGGGAAACAAATGACATCACGTGTGCACCACATCTGTCTATATTTATGTTATGACCCTGCCTTACTTAACTTAATTTAAAGATAATCCTCAGGTCCTATATGCTTAAAATTACGTTCAGCGATATATTTACTGTCGTGCTGCTCGAAGGTTATCCTGACTTTATCTTTCTTAATGTAAACATCTCAGATAACGCAATGATTACTCTCGGTGATAGCAGAATGTTACTGACCCAGGACATTTCCTTCGGTATATTGTGTAACCGCAGCGATTAGGAGGCGGCGAATTAATCGAAATAAAATAATTAATAAAGAAGATAAATTAATAGAAATGCTTTGCTAAACTAATATAGCAATCTTGTTATAAAAATATGAAATTAGAAAGATTAAAATGGCAGTTCACTTAAAGAATAAGAAGGGAAGAATATAATTTAATATAACATATATACTAGCGTCCGGGCAAGAAAGAGAAAATATTCTTGTAAACATCTGTACACGTCGCAGAGACAGGAAAGAAGAATCCTTACCTTCTTTGTGTTAGTAAAACTTCAATTTTTTGTAACTTTACGTCCTCCAAAGTTAAGTCATATCGAACGGCGAATTGAATAGGTGAAATGATGCTCAAATGAGCCCATGGTCCATAGAGCTTAGAGTTACCTGACATTCGTCTTTCAGGATTAGGGAAAACCCCGGAAAAACCTTATCCAGGTAACTCACCCTGTCCGAGATTCGATCTCGGGACCTTTTGAACGTGAGGCAGACTCGCTACCACCACGCTACCGAGGCGGGCTAAAACTTCAATGACTGAAGACTATTGTATTCTTTCAGTTAGAAATGTTTTGGGACAAAGGAAAATGCAGTTGAGTATGAACGCTAAAGGGATTTATTTCTCTGATTTGGCAACGATGCATACCGTTACAAACAACTGAGGGTAGGCGTTCCCCAACTCAGGGTGGGCGGAACGTCAGTGAGTCATATGAGTTTTGCAAACCAATGCAAAAATTCGAAATGAAATGGGAAACTAATAATAATGTAACATTTGAAAAGGGTGAGCTAGTTTGGTCATGTGATAAAGTTAGAGAGGGGATCAGAATAAGGTTCGAACTGAATGGTGAAGTGAGAAAAACCTTACTTACAAGTTGATACTACGACAGGAAGAACGTGTTGATGGGCATTAAGAAGAGAGGCGAAGATTTCGAAATCTGAAAGGTGGTCACCGATCCAAGTCGATAAACAAACATTGATTCAGGAATTAAACCAAATAACTCTACAACAAACAAAGTATTATCAATACGACTGAGTAAACAACAATAGCCACCAAAATCCATTTCCTACAACCAATCACCTGAGGATAACAGAACTCAAAGCTCCAATTAAGCTCCAGTAAGAACCCAAATAACTGAACGATGGTATGCGGGTTTGCCGCAATTGGCTGAATGACGTCTACCTGTAATTTATGAGAGTTCGGTTTTTCATAAACATATATGGAACGAAGTAAGTGGTTGTCATTTAGCTCACTATCACTGAAAACACTTTCACATTTCCTGGTTCACAATTGAGAGAAAATGTTATTTTTCAGTTTGGTAGCAGTAGCAGATGAAACTTATCAGCTACTCCAACCACTTTTGCTCTTTTGATGCGTTTTTATACAGATTAAACTCCTTTGGGTAATTCCTTTGTCTCTCTATAAAAACAAACTGTCCTTATTATAAATGTAATAGAGAAGTTCTCGCCGCTTTGAGAAGATTCAGAACTGTAAACGGATTAAAGAACGGACCCTGCAATTTGTCTTCATTCTGGGGGTTATAAAACACTTGAGGACACAGCCTCCCTTAGCAAATAAAAACGCTTTTGTAGATTAAAGGGAATTACGATCTGCGATTGTTTCGCAAGACGTATAAAAACACTCCTTACATTGCGTTCTGAGGCGAAAGAATGGGTACTTAATCGATATTATTTAATATCTATAACCGATCGCGTAATGTTTTGGGATATACGTGCTGGAATTTCTCGATACAAAATATCACGACTTAAAGAAATATTTGCCAGTGAAGGTCTGTTGATATGTTCGCAGAAAATGAATTAAGGTTTAAGGGAAGTCGAAGTGCCCTAACTTTTCTGATAACTTACAGCCTTTTTCTGATACATTAAGAATTGTTTGCTGAATCTTTGTAGATATACTCATTATACCGGTGCTGTGGCGATGTAAACAAGGAGCAGGAAACTGTGTTACTCCGCTGGCGATTGTGATCGAAGGGAATAGTCAAGCTATTTTATCTAACACGTGGATAACATGTGCGCTGCGAACTTCTCTTCAAAATGGTTTTATTTGCTGTTTTCGATGTTTTAGTAGCTTATACGGTAATATAGTGCCAACCACATAAACCCCAACCATTTCGATAGACCGTAAATTTTGAATCAGTAATAGGATACACGTGCAACTTTAGCAGAATATAATACGCAAATGGAAGATAACATTACACTATTTACATATCATAGTATCCTCGCCAATATTACTTATTTCAGTTCTAATGAATTTCTTGCCACCAACTGTCCGTGACCTATTCTTGAACACTCTAATTTTAGATACCCCCACAAGAAAAAATCCAGCGAGGTTAGGTCTAGAGGATCTGATGGGCCACAGACCTTGTGAGATTTATTCGATTATCAAATAAACTCGTTACATGTTCCATGGTGTCATTAGATCTATGACATTTGAAGATAAATGATATATTTTAGAACGTGATTCGCCTATATATGTTGCTATGGAGAAATACTTACGGCACTAATGCATGATTGTCAACTTACGATGTATAGCAACAATAACGGTAAATGTGGAATATTAGTTACATAGTGCAAAAACTATTTAAAAGTACTCACACAACGCAATGAATGTGTGAACAACTCATTTTTGTACTTAAAATAGGCTAAAACAGAGTAATTGTCCACGCTTTTGTTAAGGTAAGGTAACTGGAACCATTGTTTATGTTTCGAGTGTTGAGAGGGTAAAGAAAGGGGACCTGCATTACTTCATATCTGCTGCTAGGCAACATTGCACTACCCCACGTGGAGAAACAGATGGCCTTAACGTAGCAATAGAGCCGAAGACAGGAAAAATATCTATAAGGCGGCGTTCTATCGCCCAGCCAGAACATACTCAACATCGCCACCAGTTGTTTCAACTTTTAAACAGATGACGGTGAAGGAAATCACGGAGTCCAGTCATTAATTAGTAGTATCAACTGCCATATATAATTGATACCAAGCGTGATGGACTCCTCTAAGAAGCATGCAGGCATAATGAACGAGATATTTTTCATTTTAATTTAGGAGAGGATATTTGAAAGGATTAGAAAGGAGAGAAAGGTTTTGGGGTTCCACTGATGCACCCCCGGTAGTATCGGTTGTAGGAATGCTGGTGCCTGAAGAGCACGAGCGAATCCGAAGGAAAATATGTCCGGCGGTCCTACCATGACCAGAGGCCCTGGATGGATCGCTGGGATATAAGGGAAGGTGTTGGAAGGATATTAAATACTTTATTTATGTTGCGTAACTGTGCACCATGGGTGCTTGATTTGGTGATTAATTTTGCCGACGTCGCTGGCGCGGTGTTTGGTCTGTCATGTCAGTGAGTTGTGGTAGTGTGGTCTCTAAGTGGTCAATGTTCGTAAGCTCTTGAATAAAGTGTTCACATAGTCACGGTCATGCGTGATGTTTGCCACGGCGATCTGGACGTCCACCTGCTTTTGGGCGATGCGCTGTAAGCTCTGCAGTATATCCAGATGAGAAGTTTCAGTCCTGGTGAGTGCTTGGTGGACGGTGTCTTGAATGTCTGCAGTGCAGCTTGTGATGGTGTCAGTGGTGTTCCCGAGAGTCTTCTCCAGTAGCTGTAGTTGTTTCATCGTGGTCTCTGAAGTTGTAAGGAAGGAGGCTGCGGTGTATAGTGTGGCTGTAACTCATTTGTCACTGTGTAGTCGTCAGTCAGTCTCTAACGTCAGATAAGGCGGCGTTGGTCGTGTCGAGGCGATTGTTGGTAGCGGCGAGAGAGTCCTCAGTGTTGCCTAGTCTGAAATGAAATGAAATGTGTAGTGTTTAACGCCCGCTTTTACTACATATGGCACCGCAGGCGGTGGCACTGATGATACATGAGATGAAGATGTAACACCGGTAGAATGTGATGGCGGGGGAAACCGGAGGTCCTGGAGAAAACCCGCCCCGGCGCCATGTTTCCGCCACAAATGTCACTTTGCGGTCACCTGGGATCGAACCCGGGCCGCCTTGGTGAGAGCCTAGCGGTCTATCCACTGAGCCACGGTGCGGCCTGCCTACTCTGAGGTTCAGATTCAGGACCTCAGTGTGTAAGTCCTGAAACGCCATTCTTTATATACTCACAATAGTCGGGGCGCCACAAGCCCAACATAGGCCCACAGCGGATGTATTTGTGGGGTACCGTAGTGGAGGGTCATATATTTCTTAGCGCCGTAAGTCTATCTAGGCAGGAGAATTTGTTCCTCGCAACCTGGAAGTGGAGTATGGGCAGAGGACCAGAAAAGGCAACCCGAAGCCTGATTTAAGAATGATGAATAAGGGTAAAGTGATGAAGGGGAATATGATGCGGTAGTTAGTGGAATGACTGGTGGGGGAAACCGGAGAACAAGGACAAAACCTACCACAGGTCACATTGGTCGCCTAGGATCGAACTCAGGCAAAGAGTGATGTAGCCACTCTGACACAAAGGTGATATTGTACCCTAGAAGTGAAAATATGCTGCATTTCTCAAGTACAGGCGCCAAGTCAGAGAGTAAGGCAGAAGGTTAAGGAAAGAAGCATCGATTACACAGTGCTTTCATTCTGTACAAAAGGAAACGGTGGCATGTGCTATTGGTGGAAGAAGAGCTCTGTGGCTTAAGCAGTCCCCTTTGTGGCAGAGTGGGACACTAGCCTACTGCAGACATGTGTTGAGGATCATGTGCTCTCAAGGGATGTACAAACAGTATAGGGCTGTACACTATTTCCTACTGCCAATACAAGAGACAATTTGTGTGGCTTGCTTCAATCTGAATTTAATGTCGTACACGATTATAGATTATCAAAAATAGAGCATAAATATCAGTTACTGCTTTTCAAATTGAGGCAAGGAATATGAGAACTGAGAAAACATAAATGAATTTGATCATATGGTGGAATTTTCTTTCTTTATTTATTTTAGCTAAGGCAGTACAAGTAAGTGTGACCGGTGTTCGGACCTGGCTCTGTACCAGTCCTACTCATTTTTACAGTATATATTTATATCTAAACAATTATAACAATGCAGGTTTGTTAATAGTGCTGTTCACCGTCCATAACCACTTTTTTAACTTAGTCCAAGAATTGCCTCATCTTCTTTCTATCTTTAACAAACATTTCAGCTATAGCTATATTCCTATCTTACTTATGTCATTTCTTATTAATAAACTCTTTCCTTTAAATTTCTCCCTTTACACTAAACAAATATACTTTCTAAGTTCTCACTTCCCTCACATATAGGACATTAATTTTGTGGAATGCCCTTCCTTATACCATTTAGTCACCATACTCCTGCTCTCACCTATGCAATACCTCCTTTGTTCTCTTGATTCGTCACGTCTATGTACATTTCCCTTCCCCAAATTCCCTTCATTGGTATTGTCAGCTGGTTCTCTAAATATTTTCTGCACTTCTATATCTTGGAATCATTTTCTTGCAGATTTCTAGAAATGTTTCACACTACTTTCTCTTCTTCTACCCATTTGCCCTAATGCACTACTCTCTAGGTTATTTCTAAGACATCCTACCTATTCCTTGTTCTTTAAACTTTTCTTTTCATAACTTAAACATTGTTTCAACAAATTAATTTTATTCACATTCAATATTCTATACCAGAATTTCAATTCCCTTTCAATAATCTACCATTTACTGGTAACTCTACCCATGTCTATTAGTGTAGTGGCAGTTGATATTCTCTCACACCAGCCGTGTTTAGGCAGAGGTTGAAGAAGTAGAGGAAGGAAAATAATCATTTCTTCCACACCAGCAGTGAGTAGGTAAAGGTATGGATAAGTAGAGACAGACTGAAAAATAGGCTTAAGGCTTTTTATTTGTAACTTATTTGCCTGGTGCCGGTACATTGAACCCGGCTTGCAGGCTCTAAATTTACATGGGTTTATAATTCTGGGTACGGCCTCTTTATTGTCTTTGGGGTTCCTCTAAAACCCATACGGTGGCCTGTTCTGAGGCCGCCAAGAACCAGTTTTATCATGTTATTTGTCTCTGTCTTTCTTTTTCTTGTTTTTATATTTACATATTTACACTGTGCTTATCTTTCGCGCGTGCGCGCGCGCACACACACACACACGCACACACACACACACACACACACACACACCAACCTGGGCATACCACGTACGTCCCAATATCACACGCACTACGCTGTACAGACTTGGCTATGTAAAATATATACAATGTTCGCAGTTAGGCTGTGTGGCAGCGGGTAGCTGACTCCTCTGAAAAATTCAATGCTATAGCCGGGATTTGAACCACGGATGTCCTGCTCTCCGTGCGGTTCCTCTAACCAACTGAGCTACTATGGCCAACATGCCCGACATGACATTAAAATCACCCACTGACTCGTATGTTTCCCAGTAGACCACTAGGGGTTCTCATATGCTATGAGACACGCACATTTTGTGGCGTCTTGCTATGCTGTAAGTACTTAAGTCCCAGGCTTCATAGTTAAACCACTCAGCTACTATGACCAACATGCCGACATGACAGCTGACTCGTATGTTTCCCGGTAGACCACTAGGAGTTCTCATATGCTATGAGACACGCACCTTTTGTGACGACTTACTATGCTGTAAGTACTTAAGTCACAGACTTCATAGTTAAACCACTCAGCTACTATGACTAACATGCAAACATGACAACTGACTCGTATGTTTCCCGGTAGACCACTAGAGGTTCTCATATGCTATGAGACACGCACATTTTGTGGCGACATACTATATTGTAAGTACTTATATCCCAGGCTTCATAGTTAAACTTCTGTGATTTTTATTTTAGGTAAATTGATGGAAATAATCATTTATTCCACCCTACCCGTGTGTAGGCTGATTTGAATGAAAGGTAGAGTGAAACTGAAGAATCACATGTCATAGCCGGGCTTTAAATCACGGATTCTCATTGTCTCCGTGCGGGTTGCACTAATCACTGAACTACCATGGCGATATACCAACACGACATTAAATTCTCCAACTGACTCTTACTTTTGTTTCGGATAAATCACTAGGAGATGCTGTATGTAAATACTCTTAATGACGACTTGAAATACCGTAAGTATTTGCTATAGCCCTGGTCTTCCGTTGGTAAGCAACAGTGCTGCTACAGTGCTCACAAGACGGACAATATTAAGTGAAGTAAAAAGTTATTCAGTTCTCCTTTCTCGACAAGTAGTATAGCAATGATTCCCTACATGTGAAAAAGTAAATATTGGACATTTCAATCCATAAAAGCAGTGCATTATACATCGTTAACAATACAAGAAAATGAATTATTACATTTAAGCATTTCTCTATCTCTTACACTTTACAAGTTATATAGTTGTAATTCAAAGTATAAAGGATTTTACAGGATATCTTCCAAAAATTGAAGCAGAACAGTCCTAGTTTAGGCAGACAGGAACAAGTACCGTTAGGCGTAAGGGTAATACATAGATATTTGAAGATATTAACGCTTCCTTACATGTATATATTTCCGATCCTAAAATTCTTTGTATGCAATCGTGCCTTATTTGCAACAAATAATTTAATGCACAAAATAAACACTAGACAAAAGTATAATATCCATTATCCCAGTGCTAAACTTTCTTGCTTCCAGAAAGGTGTGCATTATGAAACTATCAAAATATTTGGCGCACTTCATAATGCTCTTAAAGAAAAAGGTGATAATTTCGGTGCTTTTAAAAAGCTGTTAGAGAGTACCTTTGCTAAAAACCGTTTTATTCTGTACAAGATTATCTGAATGACAAATTATCCTTATAATGCTTCTGTAGCTCTATAAGTAGTATCTAACTATTCCAATGACAAATCATTACTAATAAATATTTGATGCAAGTTGAAAGTTTATTTTTAATGTATATGTATTCAATAAATAACAAGAATGGTATACATTGCAAAAAGGTTGAGATGCACTGGTATAAGCCAAGTGAAAGCTGGTTTAAAAAGTGTTTCATTTTGTATCATATATAATTATCCCTGCTTTGTTTTCCATATTGTTGTTCATATTACCTGTGTACTATAATATGTCTTATGTTAACTTTTGTACATATATATGCTATTAAACTTTATAGCTCTGGACATGTTCAATGTTCACAGCCTTTTCTGGCTACAAGTGAACCTACTGAACGCAAATCAATCTAATCTAGTGAAACTGAAATAAACAGAAACATGTGAGGAAGGGTTGGTCATCACCCTAAAGAGGGAACGGGTAGTGCTGACTGGAAAACCAGAAAACAAGTCGATGCTCGAACTGGGACACTCCTGTTCTGGACATCGTCCGAAGCAGCGGTTTCAGGAAAGTGACGAAAAACTAAGCAGGGTGTGTAGACAAACGCACGTGTGTGTAACCCCGAAAAAGAAGAGAAAGTAATAACGAATAAAGGAGAGTATAAACGAAGCAGTCTGGTGTGTATTACTCCTGAGATAAGTTATTCATGCAACACAACTAAGTCCACGCTCGTTCCCTTCCAGCAACGGCCACCTTCTCAAAATCTAATTCATGATAGTGTCATAAATTTACGGTAATTTAACAAATAGTTAGAGCTATTTTGATAAAATCATAATTTTCGAAATAATTTCTATTGCTAATTTGAGAAGGAGAGTTAATTTTTTAAAATCTTTTACTTTTCGTCATTAATTTTTGCACAAACTATACGAATTAAATATCTAAGCAATAACAGCGACGTTCTTTTAACAACTGACTACAGCTTAACAAGGATATTACATAGAAGCTAGAGGAATAAGTTATAATGTGTAATTCTGTTGAGAAAAGAAATTGCTTTAGAGGAATAAGCAAATATTTTTGGGAAATCCTTGTATGTTTTACATTACTGTAAAATTAGGGAATGTGTTTCTTTGTCTACTTTATATTGTCACCGAGTGGCATTGTTGTGCTGCTGCCACAAGCCGGAGCCGGGCGTGTGGGAAGGAGAGCAAGAGACAAAGAGAGGCTCGAGAGAGTTCGGTCCATTGTTGTTGCCGCGAAAGTTCTTGGAAGGTCTACGGCTTTCTAAAAATACTAGCTAGGGGACATACATACCCCAAAAGGTGCTAGAGCGGCAGTTGTTTTGTGGGTTATTGCGACAGTCGACGATTGAAATGTACCACAGTGATTTCGTTCATTTGTCTTCGTGCAGCAAAACACCGAGTTAGCCTTCAAGGCAGCTGATGGTCAATTTCCCGTCTTCCTACTGGAGCAAAAGTTATTTCAAATTTCTGCAAACCAGATTTTTTAGTCTACATAACCCTCGCAGTCACAATATGCAAGTACTTTCTCTGTAACAATTCTTTTCCATAAATTCTTATCACATTATAATGGGCCCTGCAATGCAGAGTATTTTTCTTGGCTTCCCCAGGAGAGCATTATGAAACATAAAACTGTTCTTTGGGGTTTCACTTTTGTATTTCTTCCAATAAAAGTGAAATATTCATTCCGTTCCGTGCTCTCAGTAGTTAAATTCAAGACCAAATTACACTTTGTTGATCTCCAAAGGATGTGATATTCTCCTCTATGGAATGCGACCTCAAAGCAGATACCAGAACTAAAATTACAGAGGACTACAGTTATCAAAACATAATAGTTTAAATATCTATATGGACTATAATCTATATGGTGTTGAGAGTTTGGTCCAGGTCATTCGGAAAGGTAAACAGTGATAAGTAGTGATCTGGTCTAGTGTAAAGTACAAATGTACTACTATAGGGTAGAGCCAGACTGAAAAATACAGTGTCATAGCCGGGTTTTGAAACACTGATCTTCTAGTCTCCGTCCAGCCGCTCCAAACCATTGAGCTACTATGGTCAACGTGCCAACATGACATTAAATTCTCCAACTGACTCGGGTTCAAATCCCGGCTGTGGCATTGAATTCTTCAGTCTCGCTCTACCCTGTCATAGTGCGTCCTACACACTGCTAGTGTGAAAGAACAATTAATTTCCAAATGTACTATTTTCAGAAAACCAAGATTTTCTGGAAGTTTTCCTGCTGTCTGTTTCTAAAACATACTGGAACTCTCAACCAGCTGCTCTACGAGCGAGCATTTCCCGAGAGTCACAGTGTGTTGTGCTTCAAAATTGGCCGTTCTATAAGCGAGTTTGTGTAAGCTTCTGTGACGTGTAGTACTACTACTGTAGGAGAAATTGGAGTGGCCCTGAGTTCGACGTACAGTATGAATAGCGACAGTGTGTAAAGTCTGTCTAGTGAACGCGAGTGCAGGTCGGCCGCCTCCTTTGACGAACCCTTGCACTCGTTTTACAACACAGACCCTCCTTCTGCCAGTTCTTTCTGCAATGTTGCCACCTTTCTCGATACGTCATGGGTATCGTACGAGGTTTCGTCTAAATAAATTATCTTATGTCTATTACTGTGAAACTTCCTTATTTTTTATATATTGTCACCCAATTATCAGAACGCACAACACTCGTGTCACTAACTGACGTGATGGTTAGGAAAGTGTCACTGGTCGCCTCTTTCCCCTCCCCCTTGCGTCTGGAACAGTCGGGATATTTCATCTAACCCGGAACCTTCTAGATAGGTCAGTTGGTCTTATATAAGCGACGTGCCGGGCTGGAGAGAGCTCAGTTCTTGGCGAGCAGCCGTGAGGAGTGCCGTGCTAGCGAACGGACTGGAAGACTGTACGTGTATCAGAGGAGTTGTACGTAATGGTGAGTGTGGAGTGGACCTTTGACAGACGAACTGGTAAATTGTAATTGTGTGCGCTACGTAATTCTATGTAATCGGCAAGTTTTCCAACTGTAATTCGGTGGAAATAAAGAACATTTTGAGTTTGTGCAATTGGACTTTTAATTTCACGAGCCCCCAAAGTCACAATATATATCGCCAAGTTACAGTTCTACTGGATTCCATAATAACCCTTATCTTAATCAAAGTGTGGTATTTGAAACCCAGCTCCTTTCAGAGGCCGCGGAAAGTGCAGTGCCCATAAGGAAAATCACAAATTTCTTGCAAATGTGCAGACAATTCGTCTAAGGTGGGCGCTCTCCCTTTTGAATAGAATCTTTAAATTCCTCGGCGAATTAAATCGCATTTTAGAGAAACGTTTCCTTTGGTTTTCACACTTCATCGGCGTCTTTGGTATTCCTTTCGTCACAATATTTCTTACAGTATTTCTGTGAATACCCCGAATTTATCAGGTTCGTTGCATGACCCCTTAACAAGATTATTTTTCAGCATATATTTATATGTGTTCAGAACAAGCACTTGAATTTGCTTAGAAAGAGTTCCCGTTATAACTTTGTTTTTTGAGGCTTCTCCAGTAACTTAACTCGGCCCAGCAACACTTTCAAATTCATTCACACTTTTGCCTTCACTTTGATTATGTTCACTTGACTGAAAGTTATCTACTACTTCATTTGCATTTGCCACTGCATTTCCCTGCTACGGTCTCCACATCGTGACACATGACGAATTTCTGCACGTAATAAAACAGATCAACGGGAAGTTGGAACTTTAGCAACTGAGACTCCACGTGGAGTAAACATGCAACTGCCATTGCCAGAAAATCAGAGTTGCTATTGGTCCTCAACGTCAGTGTTCCATTTCTGAGGTGTGGAGGAAGATTTATGACGGTCACTAGTGGGCGGTTGGGTCCGTTCCTCTGACGCGCAACTGCACTTGCGTTGACTAGACAGACTTTGGCTCTTAAAGACTAAACCACTTAATATGTTATACACATGTACATGCAACTTTTTCTACCACTACCTGCTGATCTTATCATTCTGCCAGTGATTTCCTAACAAATGTGGAACAGGATAACTGGCACCTTGCGGTGACGGTAAAAATATTAGATTATCTGAAAGCGTGACGCAGAGGAAAACCGTTGCTGGCAAGACGCCTCTTCCTATCGCGTTTGTGCTCCTTGCTACCCCTTCCCCCGCCTCATTAAGGGTAGGCTTTGTTCTTGTAACCCTCCACAAATCTGCCAGCAGTGCTAAGCCATATCAGTGGCGTTTCACGCACCAAGGCACACGCTACCCACTCGCTGTTTACGCACTACAGCCTCCCACATCCTTGAATTTAATGACCACATCTTCCTATTTATCTTCATGTCTTCCTGACAGTCTTTTTCTAAAGAAGCTACATTCGCCATTATTTTGAGTTTTTCTTCTCGTCCGTCGTCCACTAATCCTAATTTCGTCTCCATCATTCAACTAATGCGCGACGTAAAGTTGACGCACATCCTGTGAGCATAGACTGTACTACATGTATTATAAGAAGATGGTAGCATAAAATTTTCTATAATAACATAGACAAATACATAGAAAATTATACTCTCTTTCTTAGCTTTTGCTACCACGGCGTATCAAGCATCTGTATGCACATCTTGAACTCAAAATTTTGTTATACAGCCGCATTTTAACTGCTAAATCCTAGTCATTCCTGCTAGCTATTGGTTTTAATGTTCGATTATTTGCAGCTCCCGATCCACTTTTATTCTGTTTACAGAATTTTGTTTCAATTATGAGGAGATCATATTGTCACTTTCATATATAAATTTTCGAAGCTCCAATTTTGAAATCTCTTTTTATTATCTACATACTATTTCCAATTGTTTTAATTCACTTTGCATATGTCGGATACCAGTGTGTGATTCAACCAAAACAATAATTACTTTTGTATCCTCATATGAAACTTGAAGGTTATATCCACTTGAAGTATTACTTACTGTGCGTGTACAGCGCTCTGTAAAGATGTTTATTTAATTAAATCAACTAAGTGAACAAAATTTTCCTTTGGGCATAAAGTTGCTTATGTGTTAAAAAGGAAGAAACCCACGAGTCAAGGGGTAATCAAGGGAGTCAGGATACAGTCAGTTTGAAAAATTCAATGCCATAGCCGGAATTTGAACCTAGGATCTTCTGGTCACCGTCCAACTGCTCTAACCTTTGAGCTACTATGGCCAACGTGCCGACAGGACACTAAATTCTCCAACTAACTTGTATTTTCCCGGTAAACCACTTAGGAGTTCTCATAAACACATGAGGCAACTACCTTAATGGCGACTTACATCGTGTAAGTACTTTAAGGCCCGGGCTATATAGTTCGGACTACTATAACTCAATTAATTTCCAAGTCTCTTTGTATTAACACGTGTTTGTTAACATATTCAGTAAACAGGTTGGTGACATTCAAGAAATTGAACAGTAGTGGTAGCGCTGTGACAATTGTTACGTTACATTTGTTAACGTCGATTTTAACATCTGTTGGTGAAATCGGGCGTAAATATATTAATGCCCGATTTCACCAACAAATGTTAAGACTTAACACGAGTTTAGCAATAGTTAAAACAAAAATTGCATTGCACCGACAAGTGTTAGCGTAACAAAAGTTTTAAATCTCATGTTAAACTAACACACCGAATTTCTAATGTTAAGTCCTTAACAAATGCAAATAGTCAAGATGGCGAGCATGAACTCAGCTGTTGATGTCGATTTGCTATATTTAAGATCGTCTAAATGGCATTCATAATAGAGTACGGCCTATGAGGACAAATGATTTTGAGGAACTATCCGAAGAAAACTGTTTTACGGAGGTGTAGACTGTCGAAACATGTTGCTGTGAAGGTTACTGCGGAAGTACAAGAGAGGTTAGAACATGCATCGAAAGGAATATGGCGATCTCGCCTTTGCTTCAAATATTAATAGCTTTGCGATGTTATAATTCACTGAATTATATGGATTTTATATTGTTCACCTCCCGTCTTGAAACGTTCAATCTTTTGTTCTTCTTCGCTCCTCGTTTTAAATTTGCGTAATACTGGGTTAGAACATGCATCGAAAGGAATATGCTGAATTCGCCTTTGCTTCAAGTATTAATACATTTTACGATTTTATAATTCACTGAAGTATGTGGATAATACACTGTTCACCTCCCGTTTTGAAACGTTCAAGTCACTTGTGCTTCTTCGCTACTTGTTTTAAATTTACGTAACATTGCCGAAGATGTTTCATGCTTGTAGTAGTGACAAATACATTTGAAATAAATTCGTTTCCAATATTTTCCCACATGACATCTTTCACTTTTATATTCCTCGCATGCATCTTCTTATTTTCTACGATATCCTTACACTTCCTCACCAATTCAGTTAACAATTCTTTATCAGGCCGCCTCGGTAGCGTAGATGGTAGCGTGTTTGCCTCACGTTCAAGAGGTCCCGAGTTCGAATCTCGGTCAGGGTGAGTTACCTGGAAAAGGTTTTATCTGGTGTTTTCCTTTATCCTAGCAGACGAATGTTGGGTAACTCTAAGCTCCATGGATCCTGGGCCCATTTGGGCATCATGTTACCCATTTCTCTCATCGTAAGATATGACTTCAAAAGTAAAAAGGACGTAAATTGAAAAAAAGCATTCTCCATGGACGAGCTATTCGTCTCACGGCTGTTTACGATTTTGTTCACCCACCATTTTTCCATCTATATGCAGACGAAAATGAAAACAAAAGCACATCGCAGCACGTTCAGATAGTAAAACGACTCATTCGTGGCCTTCTATAGCTGTAATTTTTACAAGTCTCTAGACGTTAACTCGTGTTTGGTAACATTTTCAGAAAACAGGTTGGTGAATTGTAAGAAATTTAACAGTAGTGTTAGCCCTGTGGCAATTGTTACGTTACATTTCTTAACGTCGATTTTAATATCTGTTGGTGAAATCTGGCATAGATATATTAAATGTTAGGAGCATAACTCCGTCCGTGCATATAATCGCAGAGAAATCATCAAAATACACAAGAGAGTTAAGTTACAGGCAGCCCATGTACAAAATTCAACTTCCCACAACGACTCAGTAAAAGAAATGCCGTAGATATGTGGTTTTGTATAGGATATTGCAGCTATCCAAGAAGCTAACCTCTTGAAAATATCCAACTTCATATTCCATGATATTGAGTTTCACAACCCTGAATAAGGAAAGCTTTTATACTAGGTAGGAAATCAAACTTTGTGGATTTTGTTAAAATCACACAGAAGAATCCAACTGCGGCGTTTTCTCTCCTTTTTTGTTCCGTTTCCTTGGCGCTCAATGCAAATGATGAACAGCTCCCACGTGAAATTTTATTTTGATTTCTTCCCTTTGCTCCTCGTTCCTTTATTCAAGACGTTCGTGATTATGCCGAAGTGATTTATGGCAATGGACCAAAGAGACGGTGCTCCCAAGAGTTCGTTTGAAGTGTATTAAGGGATAAATGGATCTGATGATTTCTTTGTAGTGTAAATTACCTTTAAAAGGTTTCTGTGATGTTTTTACAGATTCATTGGAAGCCTTTGAAATTACTTTTAAGGTTAGTTCTTTGCTCTAGTTACATCAACTCTCTTCACAAATGAAATGTTTCATCAAACGGAATAGAGAGAAAACTCGTTAAATAAAAGGGAAACTGCTTTCAATCACGTACCACCTTCGGCCTTCAGATTACGCACAGAAAGGAAAGAAATGATTGAAGGATATAATTATTCAAATACCTAAAAGAGCGAATGCTGAGAAATATTCATCTAAAATCAAACTTTGATTCATGTATTGGTTGCTGAAAATAGGGAGTTCTAGCACATATCCTTGGCAGTTACCGTAACCGTTGTTCTGCGCATGCCCCGTTTACTGTAAACAGATAACTGATAACCCGACACGTTTTACGAGGCTGTTCAATAAAGAATGATCACAATTTTTTTACGGTCATAATTTTTGGCACTAAAATTCAATCTTATATTCTGTTAGATTAACGTGAAACAAACACGCCGTAGTAGTTTCATTGTTGGTACTACTAGTTCCCGCCTGTGAGATGCAGGCAAGTTCAGACATGTTCAGTATCACCTACCGCTGCAATGGAGGTAACACGCGAGGAACAATATGCAGCTTTGAAATTCTGCTTTTGTCTCAACAAATCTTCAGTTGAGGAGGACTATGGAGAGTCTACTCTTCCCTACAGCACAGTTGAAGGTGGTTTAAAATGTTTAAAAGGAGACAATCAATTTCAAGGGAAGGTGGACCCGTGTGCTCCACGTACTGCTCTTATGGAAGGAAACATCAACACTGTTGCTGCCACTGTGAGAGAGGATCAACGTATTACCTTAAGATCACTTTCTGAAATACTGGGTGCCACCCACACGTTGGTGACAGAAACATTACACATGAGACGTGTTTGTGCCTAATGGGTTCCAATAGTGTTGATTCCCGAACAAAAGTACATTCGCATGCTAGTCTGCATGCAATTAAAGTTGATGTTAGAGGAAGATCCGGAGTTTCTTTCAAACGTAATCACTGCTTATGAAACTTGGCTACATCACTTAGATCCTGAGATTAAATAGCAAAGCTCAGTGTGGAAATCTCCTTCATCTCCAACAACCCAAAAGGCAAAAGTGATTGCTTTTGCTGGGGAACTTATGGTCATCTCATTCTTTGATATTCATACAGACACATCATTAACTGGAGAATACTACAAGAATATCCTTAAAACATTGGAGGTCCATATCAGTCGCAAAAGACCACATTTCCGTAAAGCAGGCTGGATGGCGCACCACGATAATGCGCGGTCGCATATTGCCAATGTTGTTGCTGAATATCTTGCAAAAATCAACGTGAAGTGCACCCTTCACCCTCCTTATAGTACGGATTTAGCTCCATGTGACTTTTTTCTATTCCCTAACTTAAAGAAACGTCTTCGCGGTAGGCATTATCGATCATCAGAATCAGTGATGAAGGCTGCGGAGGCGATTTTGAAGGATCTCTCAATAAATGGTTTCTAGCATGTCTTTGAAGACTGGCAGAAACGCTGGTAAAAGTGCATCGCATTCAGGGAAGACTATTTTGAAAAGGACCATCAAAATTATAAGGATGAATAAAGGTGCATTCTCAAAAAAAAAAAAAAAAAAAAAAAAAAAAAAAAAAAAAAAAAAAAAAGTGATCCTTCTTTACAGAACAGCCCTCGTAATTTAACTTCTGGATTTATTTCTTGGTTAAAAGACTAAAAATGATCCGCTACGGCCAGTTTATCAGTTTGTTTATTCTTAATGTTACGAAAATGCTCTTTCGTTTTGGTTTCCAAATTACGTTTTGCATATCCAATACAAAATTTATCACAATGGAGGCAACGAAAAAACGATAAATACCAAATATTTTACTATCAGGAATTTAATCTTTTTAGAGCAATGCAATAAATTTTATTACTATATTCATTTTGAGAAACTTAAGTTATAACAACCTCTTTAAAATTCTTTTTGAAAATGCTTACTAACCCCACGATAAAAATAAATTCTTAAAATTATAATAGTCTTTTTTTAAGGGTAGAAATATCATTAACACATTTAGATATTTAATTTCTTCAATTTCATTTAAAGTCTTCATTAAAACCGTTAATTAAAGCTGTATTAACAATGTTTGTATATTTTATAACATTACTCTTTATTCATTGGTATATTTATTAATCTATAAATTGAACTATTGAAAACAGCAAATTTATGTGATTAATGTCAAATTTTGTTGATGGTTCGATCTCATGATGTGAACGAGTTATTCAGGAACTATCCATTCTAGTCAATTTGTAAGAAATACGGTCGTCATTTCTTAAAAGTGAAGTTTTTTAAGTTACAAATTATTATATTTCTCCACACTGAAAATTCGCAGAAAATGTTGAAAATTGTGGAATTTAACCCTTTTGGCATTTTTGGTAGCTTAGGGTATAGTAGTAATAGATGACATGCTATTTTTATAATTTACACCATTTTAGGCCTTTACGAGACAAGTTAAGGAGACCTCTAACAATCGTTAAAGTAACAAATGTTACTGAGAAACTTTTCCCTAACACTTTTCAGTATTGAAAACGCCCGACGCGTCAAACTTTCGCACTCAACTTGGTGAAACGTACAGAATAGTACATCCATAATTAGTAAACATGAAACTTCACATTCCCCCATTCTGTTAATGTTCATGTATTGAAAATTATATGATGTTAAGCAATAAAGAAGGTTAATATTTTAACATTTTGAGAGATAACATATGAAAATGTTTTAGAACAAATGCTACAAGAATATTCCAAAAAATAAGAATGTTAGTCTTTTAAAATTGCTCTATAATAGCTGAAAACAGAAATTCAACATAAAAACTCAAATTTTTTGACCCGTAAAACATTTTATATCGCGAGTAATTTTTACAATATTTAACAAACAAATTATCAATAAATTATGAAATATTTTATGTAGCAATATAAAAATTCCCTTTTAAGTTTAAAATGATACTATAATTATGTGGCAAACCTTTTTCTTAATAATTTGTTTATTATTATAGAAGTTGGAATTCTCACTCTAGCCTTGCCTTAACTACACAGGGGGTATATAAATGAATATCGGGTTCTTAACTCTTTATAAAATTTATTACATTCAACTTACAGTTATAAATGATATTGTCACCTAATTATCGGAAAGTCCGACCAGCTAGCGGCTGGGAGGGCGACAGGAGGCATTGATACAACGCCTACCCATTTATCTTGTAGCGCTAGCGAGGGGATGGTTGGAAAAAAGTCACTAGCCATCTCTTTCCCCTTCCCCTGATGTCTGGAAAAGTCGGGATGATTCACTGAATGCGAGGCTTCCAGAAACAGCGATCTCTGTATAAAAGGGGCAACAGTTGGCGAGTCAGTTAAGTTCTTGGCGAGCAGCCGTGAGGAGCGCCGTGCTAGTGAACGGGCTGGAAGACTGAGTACGTGCATCGGAGGAGTTGTACGTAATTGCGAGAGCGGGGTGAACCTGTGACAGACGAACTGGTGAATTGTAGTTGTGTGCGCTACATAATTCTATGTAATCGGCAAGTGTTCCAACTGTAATTCGGTGAAATAAAGAACACTTTGAGTTTGTGCAATTGGAATTTTAATTTCACGAACCCACAAAGTCACAATATGTTAAATTAAAAAGAAACTCAAACAATTTTACCAATAAATTTATAAATGATCAATGTGATTACACTTTGTCACCCGGCACACATAAATTCTATAGCCAAATTCTTCCCAAACGTTGATAAGTATGTATTCAGTAACTGAAGCAACATCTGCTTCAATCAGGTTTTTTTAATTCAGGGAGGTCAGCTGGTAGCGGAGGCACGCACACATGATCCTTGATGAAGCCCCAAAGGTACAAATGTCACTGTGTTAGGTCAGGAGACCGTGGAGGCCATGCATAGCAATCCCTGTTATTGGGGCCCTTGCGGCCTATCCAGCACTCGGGTGCAGTGACGTTCAACCAATCGCATACCTCGTTATGCCAGTGAGGTGGCGCACCATTGCTGGAAATGTAGTTCTCTGGCTCATTTTCTTCCAACTGAGGGATGAGCCATTGCTCTAGGTAAGAAGTGCCAGTTACAGCAGGTTCACCAAGAAGGTAAGGCCCATAAGCTTTTCGCAGGGATATGGCACAAAAAACATTCACTTTTGGGGGAATGTCATTGCATTTGTATCCTCTTGTGAGGATTTTCTAAGCACCAGATCCGCACATTATGAGTGTTAAAATCTGTCTAGTGAACGCCAGTGCAGTTTGCCCCTCAAAGGAAACGTACCCAACCGCCCACTAATGACCGTCATAAATCTATCTCCACACTTCAGAAATGGAACACTGTCGTTGAGGACCAATAGCAACCCTGATTTTCTGAAAGTGACAGTCGCATGTTTACTGTAGCACGTGGAGTCCCAGTTGCCGAAGCTCCAACTGCCGGTAGATCTGTTTCATTACGTGCAGAAAGAAATTCGTTGTGTGTCACGATGTAGGGACCGTAGGAGGGAAATGCAGTGGTAAAAGCAAATGAAGCAGTAGATAACTTTCAGTGCAGCGAAAATAAAGTGATGACAATAGTGTGAGTGAATTGTAAAGTATTGGTGGGCCGAATTACGCTTCTGCTGGATACTAAAGAAACAAAGTTATAACGGGAACTCTTTCTAACAAATTTCAAGCGCTTGTTTTGAACACATATAAATATGTGCTGAAAAATAATCTTGGTAAGGGGTCGTGCAATGAACCTGATGATAAATTCTGGGTATTCATAGAAATACAGTAAGAAATGTGACGAAAGGAATACCAAAGACGCCGATCAAGTGCGAAAACAAAAGGAAGCGTTTCTTTAAATTAGATAATTTCACATGCGATGTAATTCACCGAGAAATTTATAGATTCTATGCAAAAGGGAGAGCGTCCATCTTAGACGAAATGGTTGTACATTTGCAAGACATTTGTGATTTTATTTATGGGCGCTGCACTTTGCGTGGTCTGCTAAAGGAGCTGGCATTCAAATACCGCACTTTGAATAAGATAAGGATTATTATGGAATCCAGGAAATCTGTAGAATTGTAGCTTGACGATATACATAATATCGTCAAAACTAAGGTAGTTTTGCAGTAATGGACATACGAAAATTTATTTAGACGAAACTTCGTACCATACCCATGAAGTATTAAGAAAGGTAGCAACCTGGCAGAACGTACTGGAAGAAGGAGGGTCGGAGTTGAAAAACGATTATAAAGGTTCGTCAAAGGAAGCGGCCGACGTTCACATGAATTAACTAAACAAGCTATAACATGTCCACTAATGTGTAAGGACAATTCATTCCTGAAGACAACGCCATCCATAAAGTCGTCATCGTCATGAAACATGTCGTTTGCGAAGTTGGCACGTAATCCGTGATCTGTCGGCTTTAGAGCCTTTAATAACTGTAAAAGGTAAGGACGTAGCAGTAAGCGTTTTCTTACAACTTTCCAAACAGTCGACACAGGAACTTGTAATTTACGACTAGCCTTCCAGACTGATTACTTTTGGCTACGGGTGAACGACTCTCTCAGTCGTTCAAGTCTCTTCACTTATTCTTGGTCGTCCCGTGCTCTTCCCTTTACAAAGGCAGCCAGTATCTTCAAACTGTTGTTACCATCTACGAATGTTATTATCACTTGGAAGATCACAACCAAACTTAATGCGGAATGCACGTTGCACAGTAATTACAGATTCGGTCTTTGCAAACTTCAAAACAAAAAACGCTCTCTGATTACTAGTCGTCATCTTTGCTACTACCGCTCTCTAGCGGATTTGCGGCAGAAACATTGCATGCACGAGCACACTGGTGCCAAGAAGCAAAACTGTTTGAGCTGCTGTTTCATTCGACATATCTTTAATAATTGTAAGCTGTACATCATAAATATTATAAAGAGTTAAAACGCCTATATTCATGTATATATACCCTGTATATATTATTTTCATTTATTTATTTTGTTAATGTTTTCATTGCTTTATTTTTGTTAATGGTTTCATTTAAAAATGTTTTTGACAGATCTGGTTCTGCCTGTCCGAAACCAACCGCCAGTTTGTTGTCCGAGCCCAACCAAACAGCGCTTAGGAGCAATATAGTGTCATAAATTTTGTGTGATTGAATTAAAATTAACTCAGTTCCACAAGTTAGACAATACGAGATAATGTATATCTGGATGTACCTTTTCTGGTATTCAACTTAAGGTTACTAGACAGCAGCAAAATTAAACCCTGAATAAATGTTTTATAGCACATGATCCAGGATTTATTTGGTATATACGCACGAAACAGTGCAAGCACTCTTGTCTGTGTAAGCACAGAATACTTTAGCTTTACACACTCTCAGGTCGTTACCTTACAAGTACATGTGACATCAATATTCGTATGCCATTTGCCCTGATACTCTAGAGCAATGTCTATTCCCTCAGTTGGTGGAAAATGAGCCTCAGAACTTTATTTTCCAGCAAGATGGTGCGGTACCTCACTGGCATGTCGAAGTATGAGATTGGTTGAATGTCAAGCGCTGAATAGGCCTCAAGAGTCCCAATGACAGGGCTTGCTATGCATGGCCTCCACGTTTACCTGACCCAACGCCATGCGATATTTACCTACGGGACTTCATCAAGGATCGTGTTTACGTGCCTCCGCTACCAGCTGGCCTCCGTGAATTAAGAAACCGGATTGAAGCAGCTGTTGCTACAATTACTGAATACTGATACCGAAATTATGGTGTGCCAGAAGCAAAGAATCATGATAGATGTCAAAGTAATGTTGGTTCTTTGTGACGACAAGGGGCAAGCCCAGTTGAGTTGGGGAAAGTGTATAACAAAGCCATGTAAGAAGCAGTGTCCTTAGAAGATTTCTAAAGGAATTGTCACATGACGTGTATGAATATGGAATTCTTTGGGTCATTTACAATGGCGACCAAAACAGCCACAAAGGGACTTTGTTTGAAAAAGAGTTTTGAGAGTGAAAGTTAGAGATATATACATTATACACGCGCAGCTGTGGTTAGAGGGCACTCTTCGGCGTGTAGCCGATTTGGCTAGTTCGCGGCTAGGAAGCCATTATAAACATTCTTCGGCGTGAGGCCGATCAGCAGGGTCTTCAGCGTGCAGCCGATGAGAGGAGTCTGAGACGTGAAGCCTATTAGGGCGGTCAACTTGTTCTGTCTTGAATATTTGTCCTGTCATCAAAATTTATCGAGGAATAAACGATTAGCTCTCAGTAATTCTAAACCGAGATTGGTAACCCTCGGTCGGCAACTTCAATTTCGATGTTTGAAAAGAAGAAGCAGTGGATAAATAATTTGGAGACGGGCATTCCAGTGTTGTCAAAATCTCCTTCTCACACCCATCCACGCATACCTTGAGAGAAACCTCATTGCTCGCCAATCATATTTGTCATCGTTTACCATCTAAACATTTGCTTCAAATTGGCGTTCCAACGTGAAACTTGTGTACACCAATCATTTTTGTAACAAACTGGCGCACAACGTCGAGCTTTGGTAACCCTTGCTCGCCATTACTGCTACAATACACACTTATCAACGTTTGGGAAGAACTCGGCTATAGACTTGATGTGTGCCGTGTGACAAAGGGTAGTTACATTGAACATTTATAAGGTTCTTGCTAAAACTGTTTGAGTTGCTCTTTCATTTAACTTATCATTTATAACTAAGTTTTATGTAATAAATATTATAAAGAGTTAAAGCCCCGATATTTATTTATATACACCCTGTATTGCACAAATTGCTTAATAGATATACAGAACGACTTTGGTGTAAGTTTGTAAGATGTAGATAACTAGAGATAAACACAAACACAATATTTAAATTTAGCTCGAGGTGTTGGAGAAGGCAGCTGATATTGCTGTTAACGCTTCATACAGGGAAATTCCCGAAGGCAGGGTGCTAAATTAATAATTTGTAACACTAAGGAGAGACATTACTTCTAGAACATACACTATAGCATATTATCTCGACAAAACAAGAGACAGTCATTACTATTCCCATGCAGCCAGCTCGCAAGGGGCGACTGAGTTGAATGTATAAGCAAATACTAGAGAACTGGGATGAGGCGTGCACAAAGCCGGCAAGTCGCCTACAAACCACATTGCCCCACCCCCCACGGCGTCCTTTGAAGATGTGTCAACATTGCTACATTTGTCATTCATTGGGGAGGATGCCGCAGAGATGGGACGCCGTTAAATTTGCAACGCATTTCTCACTTTGGAGCAGACTCATGCAGGGAACACAAAAAATCAATTTGCCAGAAACCCTGTTTACCATAAGAATGAATCTGTCGCAAACAAACGAATGTTACACATCCTTCCGCCTGCAGCAAAAGAGTCATTGTTATCAAGTCGGCCGGCGTGCTGAAGTACATACAAACTCAATACGGTGTACAATATACAGCTCCGAGGGAAAAAAACCCATTTTAAATGAGGGAAAAAGTGGCAGTGGCGCAACAGAGGGAAACAGATGCTTGCAACAAAGCACGCCTCCAGAATTTCGTTCTAGAATATCTCACTTACGTGCCGCGTGCTTTAACTTTTTTTTTTTTTTTTTTTTTTTTTTTTTTTTTTTTTGCTTTAATATGAATGTGCTTGTGGACCATTGATCATTGCATGTGTGCCACGTCGCTTTACTATTGCTGTGCCCGTCCAACGTGCATATGTATCCATAATCTGCTCCAGTGGTGAATTAGTGCAGTTTCTTTCAGGAATCGTTAGGTACCACAAACTTTGAGCTATTAGCTCCGCTAACGTGGTGCCACCTATTCGAAGCGCCTCGTCCCTTCGCGATGTATTCTTACACAAATTTGGTAGGAAAACTACTTGTCCGTAAAATAAGGTATCCAATTTTATTTAGTATATAAAACATGTGAATGGTCAATGAATGCTACATTGATGGAAAGGCAGAGCAATTTTTCAACGTAATAACCATTGAGATCGATGAACTTTCGCATGTTCTGTGGCAGTTTTTGTATACCCCTGTCATAGCACTCTCCTGCCAATTTGTGCAGTTACCGCTCAACCTGGTTTTTCAAATCATCGTCGGTCTGGAAATTTGTTCCACCTAGGTGTGACGTCAACTCAGGAAACATATGATAATCTCTTAAGTGCTAGATCTGGACTGTAGGGGGGGATCGGTGAGGATGTCAGAAAATCAGCTGTGGCATGTGCATTGTGTAATTTACGTCCTCCAACGATAAGTCATATCGGACAGTGAATGAATTGGGTGAAATGATGCTCAAATGAGTCCAGTGCCTAAGGAGCTTAGAGTTACCCGACATTCATATTGAAGGATAAGGGAAAACCCCGGAGAAACCTTATCCAGGTAACACACCCTGACCGAGATTCGAACTTGGGACCTCTTGAACGTGAGGCAGACATGCTAAAATCTACGCTACCGAGGCGGGCACATGCCCAGTATGGGTACGATCGTAGTCGTGATGAAAAATCACTCCCTTCGACAGGATTCCGCTACGATTTTGAGTGGCACGTCGCAATGTTTTTAAAGTCTCACAGTAGCTAGCGGCGTTGTTGTGCTGGTAGGCATAAACTCGTACAACTACACACATTTTATGTCCCAGAACACACTGGCCATCACTTTGCCGGCAGAAAATGTCTGTTTAAACCTTCGCGGCTTCGGCGAATTCGAATGCCATCACTGACGAGAACGTTCTTTAGTTCTGGTTTTCTGTAGCGCACCCAGGTTTCATCGCCAGTGACAATTGAATCCTATAATACCTCGCCCTGTTCTGCATAGCGCTCCAGGAATCAGTGGGCCGCTTCAACACGTTGCCGTTTATGGTCTTCGGTGAGCATTTTGGAGACCCACCTCGCACACACCTTGCGGTAATGCAAATGTTCGGTCAAAATCTTGTCAATCGTAGTCTTACTGACTTCAGGGATAACTTCGTATAGCTCACAAACTGTCACACGCCGATCTTTAAGCTTTTCTTGCTCCACTTTTGCAATTGTTTCGGCTGAAACCGAAGGCCGACCAAAACGCTGTTCGTCATGGACGTCTGCACGTCCGTCTTTGAACCCTCTGACCCACTTTAGCACGTTTATGACGTCAATACACTGTGGCCTATAGACTTCGCATAACTGACGCTGAATTTCAGTGGGGGTAGTGCCTTTGGCACTCAAAAAACGGATCACTGCACGCAACTCGCTCTTGGCGGCGGAACTGATAGGAAGCTCCATCGTAAACGGCAGCCCAGTCAAGACTAATTGTTGCAACGGGTTCGTTGTGGTGGGGGTTTGATGGGGTGAAACTAACCTACACGCCAGTGTTGCCGGATCTCGTGTAATAGCGTTCCTCACGGCTCCAGTGCCTTGGAGACTTTATTTTACGGACACGCCTCTTATATATACCGGTTGTTTCGAAACTACACCGAAGGAATATAGCCGTTTCGTAGTTTACAACTTAACCTGTCTGAATTTCGGTGTCGGCTTCGAAATTCTAGAATTTTAAAATGTTAATCAATAAATACGTTACCCAAAATATCCATCTATGGGTAATGTTAAAATGAATAGCGGGAGATAAATTTAGGAACTAAGAGGCTTGTTTCTTTTTTTTTCTTTTGTTATTAACGTCCTGCAACACCGAGCGGGATGGCTCAAGACGGTTTCATCTGTGGCCTTCATTCGGGAGACCCGGGTTTGATTCCCGTGTCCGACCTACCTGACAAAGTAATCTCTAGGAACCCTGCCCTCTGTACTGTCGTGGCTCCTTGGGTCGGCCGCTCTCTGTCACCTTCGCCTCATCCTTCCTCCCACTTGGTATAGGAACAGTGGGTCTAGCTCCCCCCAGGGGCCTACTTCGGTGGGTACGGGTTTGGCGCAACCGGGGTCCCGAGTTAACAGTCTCCCTCGTGTGGGCTCCTCTTCGTGGTTGAGGGAGACGGTCAACAGGCCCACCCACGTGTAGGCCGTGCGTGGAGACCCGTGGAGAAGGTTTTTAGATTCTTGTCTAGTTTAGAGTTTAGGATTTAATGAAAGAAATTTTTAGTAGGTTTTGATTGATGTTTTTTATGTACGTGTATTTTTAATAGGTTTTGTTACACTTGTATAGTTTTAGAAAGTTTTATATCTGGCTTTTGCCATGACTAGTTTTTTAAAGGGCGCTGATGACCGACGTAGTTGAGATCCCCTATATATATATAATGGGTCTAGCATGGTGGCCTACATACTTAATTCCCTCCGTAATTAAATCGTAATTCCATTCCCAAAGTCCTGCAACGTTAAGTCATATGTGACGATGAAGGAAATGAGGGAAGTTATGCTCAAATGAGTCCGGAATCCATGAAGCTTAGAGTTACCCTTCATTCGCTTCTCTGGGTAAGGGAAAACCGCGGAAGAAACCTTATCAAATTAACTCACCCTAACCGAAATTCGAACTCAGGTCTTCTTGAACGTAGGGCATTCACGCTATCTGCGCTGCCGAGGCAGTCAGGCTACCAGTCCATTAACTTTTGAATACAGTAGGATACGCTTTTGTTAGAATAGTCTGTCAAAGATTGGGTAAAAATTCACTTGAGTTTAACAGAATCATCTTAAAATCTGAAGCTTTACTCAAATAAGCACATACGACTTTTTATAGAGGCAGTCATTATTGTTTTTCCCTTTATTGTATGGCGTTTCTTTCGTTAGATCTATTACAAGCAAACAATGGTATTGTCTCTCAGTAACAATATTGGATTTACTTTGGTTTTAGTATCGCATTGCTGGTAAGGCCACAGCCGTTGCCGGGGATTTCTGAACGCGGACAGAATTACATATGTCTTTGCAAGTTTAATTAAACTCTAAACACCAATGAACGATAGGATGTTGCACACAGATTATTCTAGTTTATGCAACCCCCGTACAGATCCTTTATCGGGGGTTCGACCCATATAATTTGTCGCCTGGGAAGTGGGCCATCGCAGCCCCGAAGGCAATCAGGATCTCCAGGGTGCGAAGCCGCGCCTTCTGTTTACGGCTCTGCGGCAAGTGATTAATGTAATCGTCCATCTTGTCCGCACTCACTAAATGATATATTGCACACACGGCTGCTACGCCGTATGTTGTCTTGCAGTGGCGGCTCCTTCGGTTCAGTGGCGGCAAGTTGTTTTTAAGAAACACTTGCAAACAATTTTCAACTACATATGATACTGCTCCTAACTTTTTGGTCTTTGATCTTCTGTACATTAAGGGTATATCCAAGGTTTTGAAAATAACTCCACTGGAATTCCAAAGATTTAATATTTGCGGGTGCTTTTCCACTTTTAAATTCGCTGAAAAGTGTGAACATCTTACCAGTAAAACTGGACTAAGATATTACTATGAACTTTCTATGTTACATATACACGATGTTCATTTTTATCTGTACTTTCACCGCGCAAAATTTGACGTTATCATTAGAATCGCTGATGGACCAAGTCTACATACGATTCTCCTAGCGGCTTGTGATCGTAATTGATGTATTGACGGCAGCTTTGAGGCCTTCTTCTACCGGCAGGCAAATATACTATTTGAGAAGTGGGTCTGACCGCGTAATATAAATGTGCGTAATTTCGTTTGGTGCGTAGATACGGTAACTGTTGTAGAAGACTCTTTTAATGAATACGACCATTATAAATGACGGATAAATACAAATAATATATTGCAATTTGGTGTTTCTCTATGGCGATATATAACTTAATATAATTTAAAGAAGGAATGCCAAATTAATATCAGTATTAGTTTCAAACATTTTTTTTTCTTTCAATAATGCACGTCCTATCGAACGTTGAATTAATAAACTAATGAATAAATGAGTAAATTAATGAAAGAAACGTGTGATATGATGTTCAAAAGAGTCCAGGGTCCCTAGAGCTTATAGTTGCCCAACATTCATCTTCGTAGGATAAAGAAAAACCCCGGAGGAAGAAAAAAGCACCTTATTCAGGTAACTCATTTTTAGCGGGATTAAAACTTACAACCTCTTGAGTGTGAGGCACACACGTTACCTCAAATCATGGAGGCGGGCAAGAAACAAATGTAAATCAATCGAATATGAGCTGCTTCTGCACGTTTATCAAAACAATGAAACCAATAATTGTTAAACATGAACTTCTGTGAACAGCTTTACGGAAACTAAACAGCAAGAAATAAATAAACAAATATGTAAAGCTGAGCCAGTTTGACAAATTAATTATCAGCACTTCTTTAAACAAATGGTTCAACGTGACCACCATTGAGAACAAGATACCTTATTACTCTTTTCACCGTAAGCTCATATGTAGCTTGCAGCATCGCTGGTGTACATCTGTGGTCATCTCGTACATAATTAGCTGCTGCAGTTGCTCCAAAGTCCCGGGTCACTTCGAATATACACGATCTTTGAGATTATTCCAGAGAAAAGAGTTCAACGATATAAGATCCAGAGATCTTGGTGGCCACGCGGGATTGTTAGTGAATCTGTTGAGGAGAAAACACAATAATTCGGGTTATTCATGCTGAGCACTCTCAGGAAAATGATCTGGAAATTTGCCGTCTTACCTCCCAGGAAAAGAATTTCAAGGAAAGCAATTGTACCCACATTACAATTATTGTGATATATAAATATAATTTAAACTGCTGCATAGAGGAGTTTATACTAACGTTATCCAGCATTCAGACAGGCCTCTCAGAACGTAATGTTATCAAAAGTGTCTAGGTACCCTCATATTACCGTAAGAGGGATGAAAAGAGAGGTTTGCTTGTATTAGTTAACGGAGCAGCCACACTCAGAGCGCTGTAATTAGTGTACTGTTCCGCAAACATCACCGCTTCTTCGTAGAGGGCACTATGATTTCAAAATAGACTCACCAGTCAATTATATGCCCCTCATGCTCTATAGGAGGGTGTAAAATAACGCATAAATATAACCACCGGGCAAACTAGTTAGAGAAAGCTGTATTATTCATTTACACTTAAATAACACTGGGGAAAAAAAAAAAAAAAATATTTTTATATACCCGAAACAAAATAGGCAAATTCTTATGTAAACTGATCTGCTGATTCCAAAAATGCTCCTCAAAATGCTGTATCACGTAACGGTTTTTAGGTATTCGTAATTTTTTATGAAAACTTACAGAAATGTGATGTGGTAACTCATATTTGATTGTTTGAAAATAATAGGTACTTTATTGCCAAATAACATGGAAAGTAATAATAATTATTATTAATTATTATTATTAAAATAAATAAACACAAGATAATGATGAAAACCAAATACCTGAATTATCTCAGAAGTGTTTCACTGTTGATTTTTTTGTATTGACTCCCCCGTTTGAGGAACCAACAATAGTCTCCCAACATGGCTGAATCCCAGCGACCCTGGTAACGTCTTTCTATCTCAGAAATATCCTAGTGAAAACGCTTACCTTGCTCATCACTTACTACAGCTCCTAGGTTTGTAGGGAAACTATCAAGGTGAGAGTGCAAAAAGTGGATTTTAAGTGACATACGGCAACCCATCTCTTTGTAGCTCCTTAACAGTTCTGAGACTAAATTTTCATAATTTTCTTCTTTGTTATTGCCCAGGAAGGCTTCCACCACTGATTTAAATGATTTCCATACTGCCAGTTCAACACGTTTGAGCTTTGATTAAAAAACACTGTCTTTAAGAAGAAGTCTTATTTGAGGAGGGAAAAATATACCTTCCTTCAATTTAGATTCACTTATTTTGGGAAAGATACTTCTTAAATACTAAAATGCACCACCACTTTTGTCCAAAACCTTTAACAAAATTATTCATTAACCCGAGCTTTATGTGAATTTGGGGGAGAAGAACTTTGTTTTGGTCCACTGGAAGCACATACTTAAAATTGCTTGCTTCAGGGGTATAGTCTTCCCTTTTCTCCCATTCTTTCACTATAAAATGCTTGTCAGTTGCCCTACTGTCCCATAAGCACAAAACACAGCAATACTTTGTGAAACATCGCTGCAGTCCCGTTACCTTGTGGTCACTACAAATTTTCCAGCCATGGTTTTGATAACTAATAGCATCTAAAATTATGGACATGGAATCGTATGTCTCCTTCATTCCTATGTCATGAAATAAAGGTATTGAAGGTAGTAAATTGCCATTATGAAGCAACACTGCCTTTAAGCTGTATTTAGAAGAGTCAATGGCTATTGTTTTAAATTAAGTCGAGTTGGTGTCATACCTCATTTCTGTAATTTTATATAAAAGAATAAGAACATCTCAAAAACGTTACGTGATACAGCATTTCAGTGGCATTTTTGGAATCAGCGAATCATTTTGCATAAGGATTAGCCTATTTTGTTTCGGGTACAAAAAACGTGTTCCCTAGTGTAATTAGATTTGGAGGTTCTTCAGCTTTGATTAAAATTCGGAATTTTTAATAAATATTTGCGCGTGCATACCTGCGTCTGTGGGAGTGTGTGAGAGAAAGGGAGGGAAAGAGAAATGTGAGCACGATAACCCCTAAAGAAGTGCACGGCTAAATGCACTCGCAAAAGTAACCATTGTAACTGAGTGACTGGAACTATGCGATAGATGCTTTGTGGTTCAAATCCCGGCTATGATATGGGTTTTTCAGTCGGTATGCTCCTTTTTCATTCATTGTCCTATACACGATCTTCTCCTAAGGGAAAATTAACCGTAATTGACTCACTTAAGGGGAGATTAAAAGCCATATCCCGTCAATGTTAAATTTGCTAACTTAAGGATTACATTTTCCCTGGATCTGCTGCAGATATCATTGTGAAATTGTAACAGCTGTTTCAGGGTATAATTTCAAATATGTTCATCTAGCTTTTTGATATACGTATATTTATGTAGATTTTAGAGTTTTTACTGCGACAACAATATTTTGTTTAATTTACTGTAAAATGCACAAGAAAGCAATTGCATAAAAACTAACAATGCCTTCTACTCGCTGATCGCATGCGCAGTGGAAACGGCCAAATTAAATAACAAACGAGAATCAGCACGTGAGTCCTTTTAATGACTTAGAAACACACCGTTAATAAGAAGAATGTTTGCTCTTTTCAGTGTCATAAAAGGCATCCTTATAGCATGTTTCTAAAATAGGTTTACAACCTCACAAATATTGCGTCGTTTAGATTAGATTAGGTTAGATAAGATTGATTTGCATACAGTAGGTTCACTTGTAGCCAGAAAAGGCTGTAAACATTGAGCATGTCCAGAGGTATAAAGTTTAGTATCATATATATGTACTTGAAAAGTTAACATAAGACACATATTATAGTGTACAGGCAATATGAACAGCAATATGGAAAACAACGCAGGGATAATTATATATGATACAAAATGAAACACTTTTTAAACCAGCTTTCACTTGGCTTATGCCAGTACGTCTCAACCTTTTTGCAATGGATACCATTCATTGTTATTTATTAGATACATATATATTAAAAATAAATTTTCAACATGAATCAAAGATTTATTAGTAATGATTCGTCATTGGAATCGTTAAATACTACTTATAGAGCTGCAGAAGCATTTTCAGGATAATTTGTCATTCAGATAATCTTGTACAGAATAAAAATATGTTGAGCAAAGGTACTCGCTAACAGCATTTTTAAAAGAATCGAAATTATCAATTTTTTCTTTAAGAACATTAGGAAGTGCGTCAAATATTTTGATAGTTTCATAATACACACCTTTCTGGAAGCAAGAAAGTTTAGAACTGAGATAATGGATATTATACTTTTGTCTAGTGTTTATTTTGTGAATTACATTATTTGTTGTAAATAAGGCACGATTGCATACAAAGAATTTTAGGATCGAGAATATATACATGCAAGGAAGCGTTAATATCTTCAATCTTGTAAAAAGGTCTTTACAGGAGCATCTGTTTTGGGTGTTAGTAATGATTCTTATAACCCTCTTTTGCCTAAGAAATATTTGTTGACTTTCTACTCTGTTGCCTTAAAATAATATTCCGTATTCCATAATAGAGCTAAAGTATGGCTAGATCCATGCTGGCGGTCTTCTCTCGGTTGAGCAAAGTTGATTATATCAATGGGTAACGTCATCTGGCAGAAACTCTTTTAAGAGGTAGGTAGCAAGAGGGTTAAGCTATACAACTACTACGACTCCTGGTGCAGCCTGTACTCGTTCCATAGTTACCGTCTACGGCTTCGTTTTACTTTGTTTTGAAGCATCCCTCAGTGATGCTGTGCCCTGGAGTCTTTAGTATCCTCTCGTTTGTAAACAGGCGTCTCAGTGTCCGTTGTATGGCCAACAAAAGGCGTACAACATCCACCTCCAATGTTTGCTGGCGTTGGGGCTTCCCTAAGGTAACGCACTCAAAACATTTCTTGGATGTCAACCGATGACGAGCAAGAGCCTAAGGTTTTTATTTGGTCTATATCGTTCAATTACTTAGATACTACCCATTTTCATTTTACCCTCAGAAATAGTGGAGTTACTCTCCTCCACAAGACTTATGGGGATTACCCTCTACCTCGTATTGCGACTTTGTGGGTTCGTGAAATTAAAAGTCCACTTGCACAAACTCAAAATGTTCTTTATTTCCACCGAATTACAGTTGAAGCACTTGCCGATTACATAGAATTACTTAGTGCACACAATTACAATTCACCAGTTCGTCTGTCACAGGTCAATTGCACGCTCACAGTTACGTACAACTGCTCTGATACACGTACACAGTCTTCCAGTCTGTCCACTCACACGGCGCTCCTCACGACTGCTCGCCAAGGACTCAACTGAACTCTCGGTCGCATCGTCCCTCTATTTATAGGTGGCAAAATGTTTCTAGAGAATTCTTTACCATGGAGGGGAAAATATTCCGGAGATTTCGCGTTCTTTCAGACAGCAGGAGGAGGGGGAAACGAAGATACAGCCACCCCCGTGGTTTCCCCTCTCTCCACTCTGTCACGCCTCCGCAGGCGCCAGCTGACCGGCGAGGGTGCGGTACCGATGCCAGACGACCCCACCACCGGCCATCCCCTCACGTAGCCGACCACAAGTTCGCCGATTGGGTAACAGTATGAAGGTGAAGAAGTGGATGAATTCAAATGGCAATGCTGGGAATAAAGGAAATGTGATTATGGTCAGTGTCCACCGTGTGCTTGCACACTATACCTGGGGTCAAGTCTGGACCGCCTTTGTGAGAGAGGAGGGGCCCAACTATTCGGATAAGATGCCGCTTATCACCCACAATGAACAGACAAAGATTAGACACTTGTCGGACGTAAGGCATGTGCTTTCATTCAGAATATGACGGCATTTCTTAAAGTTCTGATTATCACCCGGTAGTTCCCGGCCTCGGTAGCTTAGATGGTAGCGTGTCTGCCTCACGTTCAACTGGTCACGAGTTCGACTCCCGTTTAGGGTGAGTTACCTGGATAAGGTTTTCCCTTACCCTGACAGATGAATGTCGGGTAACTCTAAGCTCCATGGACCCCGGACTCTTTTGAGCATTACTTCACCCATTTCATTCATCGTCCTATATGACTTAACGTAGGAGGACGTAAATTACAAAAAGGTAGTTTTTAAGTTAGAGTGAAGTACTTTTTTTAGTATCATCATTCATCCCTCGGGACATAATGTTGGTAGTTTCAGTGAATTGAGTCCTTTTGTGTTTCTGCAGTGAGTGCTAGAAGTTACTGAGGTGCAAGATGGAGAAAATTGAAGCTCGTAGTGTGATCAATTTGCTGCATTTGAAGGGCAAAAATGTCCGGGAAGTCCAGGATGAGATGAGGGCTGCTTATGGAAATGCTTGCCCATCATATTGCACTATTGTGAGGTGGAAAAGGAATTTTCAAACTGGTCAAATGTTCCTGATATATGTGCCAAGAGCTGGTAGACCGTCAGCTGTCACAGTGAAGAAAGTGTAGTGTTTAATACTGGAAGACAGACGAACAACCATCCAAATGATCATGAATGAGACACATCTTAGTTATGGTAGTGTGTGGAAAGTTATTTATGACGAACTGCACATGTCTAAGGTGTCTGCAGGGTGGGTTCCACGTTTGATAACCTCTTTCCAATAGCAAACACGGCGTGAGCTTTCAAGACTGATGTTGATGCGGTTGGAACAGGACGAAGATGATATTTTTAATCCTCTGATAACCATGGATGAATCCTAGATCAATCAGTATGATCCAGAGAGAAAATCCATGAGCGTGGAATGGAAAAATGCCGGTTCCCCCCTCCCAAAAGGAGAATGGTGCAAAGGTGAGCTGGGAAGGTCATGCTTTCAGTTTCCTAGGGCTTTCGTGGAGTCACCATCCTTACAGATTATCTTGCTAAGGGTCAAACCATCACTGGCAGATACTATTGCAATCTTCTGGACAAGTTCCGCGCAGCTCTGATTAAGAAACGACGTGGTATGCTCCCCAAAGTTGTTCGTCTTCTGTCTGACAATGCACCAGCTCATTCATCTCAAGTTGTAGTTGACAAAACAAGGGAATGTGGCTATGAGATCGCACAGAATTCACCTTATTCGCCCGATCTCACACCAAGTTACTTCTTTTTGCTCCCGGAAATGAATCCGTTGCGTGGTCACCGATTTGACAACACAAATGACGTCATTAATGAAGTGAGTGGTTTAAAGCAAATTCTGCAGACTTCTACAATCATGGTTTTCAGAGGGTCAAGAAACGCTGAGAAAATACGTAAATCTGGATGTTGGCTACATAGAGAAGGACTAATAAGCACATATCAACACAAAGTCTCTATCACAGTTTTAAAAGGGTGATACTTAAATTTTACGGCACCCTCTTGTGTATAGGTAGAACATAATAAGGGCATGTTTAAAGAACATTTCTGTGTTGAGATCTTATTCTTGTTTGCGTTAAAACTTTTGGTATTCCAGGTTGAGTAGCAATGGACCATTCACATAAATATAGTAAATGGTGCCTGGTAACTCTTATAAACTAATGGCTAATGTTCCTTCAGATTTGTTGATCACTTGCTGAATTGAGATATTCCATAGACCATCATTTGTAGCTACGTAGACACTCTCCTTTCTTGTTAATGGTGAAATTACTCCCTAAGGAGAACGCAAGCTTTCAATGATAACATAATTAGGAGCCACAAGCACTTCCCTTAAGAGATGCACCATGTCTCTATGTATTAAGGATCAAGTTCTGTTGTAGAGATGTTCTTGTTCATCTATTTAGTGTTACTAAGGCACCGAGAAACGTGAGTGAAATAATATAGGCGTCTCAACAAAGAGCTGTGATGCTTAGATATTCCTATTTCTGACCAACAACACTTAAAAAAGTTGAACTCATATATTCACAAGCATTTGCCTAACTATCCTTCAAAAATTTATTTCCCCATCTGCCCTAATTTAAAGGTAAACTTTTGGTTACACAGTTTTACATTTCCTTATAGACACATTAGCATTAAGGAATACAATATCTAAAGCGATAGCTGTCTTTAAGCGTTAGTTGATATGTGATAGCTTTCCTTTGAGGGGAGGCAAAATGAAAGGAAAATGATTTGGAAAAATCTACAAGGTATTCCTCGGAAATAACCACCAAAAATATATTTATATAAATGATATGTCTTTCTAAATTTGTCTACCTCCTATTGTTAACCAATCATGCAAAGGTCATTAAGAATCAAGATAACTTTAGAGATTATTTCGTAGAATTAACCTTATCAGGAAAGTATCATTAAGATAAGGTCATGGTGATTTTAGTTGGTGCTACAGGCCATGTAGGACCTTCATCTCCCTAACCACCCTCTTCCATTCTACTCGGTCCTCTGCTTTTCTTCTCCAGCCTTTAAACCTCAACTTCCTCAGCTACAGGCCACGTAGACCCTTGGCCTACCTAACCACCCTCTTCCGTTCTACTCAGTCCTCTGCTTTTCTTCTCCAGCTTTTAAACCACAACTTCCTCAGCTACAGGCCATGTAGACCCTTGGTCTCCCTAACCACCATCTTCCATTCTACTCAGTCCTCTGCTTTTCTTTTCCAGCCTTTAAACCTCAACTTCCTCAGCTACAGGCCACGTAGACCCTTGGCCTACCTAACCATCCTCTTCCATTTTACTCAGTCCTCTGCTTTTCTTCTCCAGCCTTTAAACCACAACTTCCTCAGCTACAGGCCATGTAGACCCTTGGTCTCCCTAACCACCATCTTCCATTCTACTCAGTCCTCTGCTTTTCTTTTCCAGCCTTTAAACCTCAACTTCCTCAGCTACAGGCCACGTAGACCCTTGGCCTACCTAACCATCCTCTTCCATTTTACTCAGTCCTCTGCTTTTCTTCTCCAGCCTTTAAACCACAACTTCCTCAGCTACAGGCCATGTAGACCCTTGGCCTCCCTAACCACCCTCTTCCATTCTACCTGTTCCTCTGCTTTTTTTCTCCAGGCTTTAACCACCAACTTTCTCAAGTCATCTTCCACATCAACTATCCATCTTTTCCTGGGTCTTCCACTCCTCCTTCTGCCATTCAGCTTTCGTATAAATAACTTCTTAACTACATTGGTTTCCGGCATTCTCCGCACATGGCCAGTCCACCTTATTCTTCTTTGTTTAATTTTCACTACTATATTTGTTTGTCCAAATAGGCACTGTAACTCCCAGTTATTCCTCATTCTTCATCCGTCCAAGTCCTTTATTTCTCCAAATATATTTCCCAAAATCTTCCTTTCCCACCGTAATAACCATTGTATTTCTCTTATTGTCAAAACCCAGCTTCCTGAAATATACATATTATTGGTCTCAGTAGAGTTGCATATATTTTAATTTCAGTATTCCTACTAACGTTCCTTGATTTAAACATATTCTGCAAGGCATAGAAACCTCTGTTACCACTTGCTATTTTTTCTTACGTTTCCACTGACGTTTTATGATCTACTCATAATATTGGTCACATATATTAATATTTTTCCAATATTTGATATACTTTCTCTTTAGCTGTAGGTTCTCTTCTCCTTGCATCCCCATCACCACTCAGCTTCATATATTTTGTTTTACTAACGTTCACTACCAATCCTAGGTCCAGTGCTTTCTCTTCCAACACTACACAACTTTCCTCAAGAGTTCCTATATTCCTTGCTAGAATTGCCACATCGTCAGCATATGCCACTATTTCTATTGATCTGGAAACTGAAGTTCCTCCAGGGATTATGGGTAATTTTCAGAGTACTTATTCCAGGGCTAAATTGAACAGCAAAGTGGATAGCATATCTCCTTCTCTCAACTCCCTCTTCACGGTAAACATATCTGATAACTCTTGTTCCACTCCAACCCTGCATCTAGTCAATTCCAACTAGCATAAGGTAATCAAACAAAATTATTTGTAGCGAGTATTTTGAAAATTGTCTTGTTAAAAGAGAGACAGAAGTATTCGTGCTGGCAACAGAAAATATAAAAATAATTGGGATTGTCCAATTTTAAATGTGTCCCTTTATCACACTGCATTTACAGTTAAGCTTAACTTTGATTTATCGCCCTACAAACCTTCATTATTCAGTCGATATTGCATATATCGTTACCCTTTACTTAATGTTAAATTCATGTGCTTATTGGGAAAATTGAAAGGAGCCTAATGTATATTTAGTTTCCCATCAGATTATGTGGTCGTGCTCTTGTAGCCGAAGCAAAGATTACGCAGTGGTTTGGATCCTCTCGAGATATCGTTCTGCCCGCCTGTCTGCCGTGTAATCGACATTGAAAAACTGAAACGTCCAATATATCTATGTCGTTTGGAATTGAGGTATACAGTCGGTGCAGGTATGAGAAAACGGAATTTGCTGCAATTATGGAACACAGTGATTAAGGCAGGATACTAAATTAGCTACAGGTGACAACCATAGATAAAAAATGAATTTCCAGGGTTTGTGGGCCCTGGCTCAAAGGATGAAAATTCTCCTAACGTTTTGCTCATATCTCCGACGAGCATCTTCAGAGGAGGATTCTTGCACATTTCAGCAAGTAATTGGATACCCCACAGGAGGAACGAAAATTAAATGTTGCCGAAATTCTGTTCATTATAAGTAGACTTGGTTGTAAATTCAAACTCGATGAGTTTGAAGTCAGTGTAATGTATAGAACTATTCTCTAGTTTTACGAACAGAGAGGCTAGGTTTCCACTGTACGTAAACTAATGAATTTCATTAATTTTAAGATTCCGTATCAATGGAGAATAAAACTATCAGGATAATATTTAAGGAAATGGGATATTGATTTAGTAACAAAAAATATGCTGTTCTGATGTGTTGATGGTCAGACTGTACTGTACTATATTCGCTCCTTCTCTGATCTTTCTACATCGAGCGACCTCCCATAACAACTGTACTCATTCGTCAGAGAGGTAATACAATATACGTCGTGTTACGTACGATGTTCTAATGTTTTGATGATCAGACCGTACTGTACTATATTCGCGTCTTCTCTGATCTGTCTAAACCGAGCCACCTCCCATAACAACTGTACTCATTCGTCAGACACGTAATACAATATACGTCGTGTTACGTACGATGTTCTGATGTTTTGATGGTCAGACTGTACTGTAGTATAATCCCGTCTTCTCTAATCTCTCTAAACCGAACGACCTCCCATAACTATATTCATTCGTCAGACAGGTAATACAATATACGTCGTGTTACGTATGATGTTCTGATGTTTTGATGGTCAAACTGTGCTCTACTATATTCCCGTCTTCTCAGATCTCTCTAAATGTAGCTATACTGCTCCAGCAACCACACTAGAAAATCGTATTCTTTCGTGGGACAGATAATAGATTGGGTTATGACATTTTAATTTGAACTTGGCGCCAGGGATAAGGCTCCTTTACTTTTTTCACATTTTGGTCCTGAAAACGTGTTATTGCCCGCCTAATGGAGCCAGAAAAGAGCTGCTCTGAGAAATGTATATGGTAAAGATGGAACAAAATGGATCAAGAACAAAGTTTCTCCAAGAAAGTTTGGAGGTTGGAATATCATCATTCAGCTTCCAGGTGTTAAAGGTATAGCAAAGTGTGGAAAAAAGTTCCTGATTGTTGGAAATTAATATTTTCTGGAAACGTAATGACTGGCATCGCGGAATGTACAACTCTTGAATTCGAGATAATGGCTCAGTGTTATTCACGACTGTCCTCAACAGATTTTGAAGAAATGTCATCATTCTTCAATATATATATAAAGACACTAAAGACATTCTTAACAACCTCACCTTGTTAGAAAAAAATCCAACACGGAAGACTTCATATGAACACAAGTGACGCGAATGATCCAGCGTATGTTAGCCATACTTTAACTGTAATGATATACACGGTGTTCATTTTTGACTGTAGTTTTATCCCACAAAATTTGACGTCATCAATAGAATCGCTGATGGTGCAAGTTTATATACGATTCCCCTAACGGCTTGCAATGTTATTTGATGTGCTGACAGTAGCCTTAAGGTCTCCCTCTACTGGCGGTTACATATTGTGGCAACCCTGTATGGGTTGTCAGACCTGGCGACTGGCTTAACTTTGTTCGTTGGCTGCGCTGGGGAGGGGGGATGGCATATCCTCTTCCCCCAGACGACCAGCCGCCACCAGAGTGAGAGGATGTGTTTTGTAGCAACCCTCCGGAACACAAACCTCATTGAATGTAAGTTGTCTGGAATTATTAAAACCTCTTTTTAAAATGCATTTGTGAGTTTCCCTTCGCTGGACCTTCCACCTTTCACCACCATGCAGGTAAGCTAGTTATCAGTAAAATAACATGTCCACCCTACCGCGTGGTGTAACTAGTGTTTGTTGAGATAGTTTAGCTCTACCGCTACGGATTCCCCCCAAAGCTAATAAATATTAAATCTATTCTAATGTAGGGTGTGACATATTGGTGGAGACGCGGGTAAGATCTCAAAAAATTTTTTTTCTCCTTGCTTTAGTCCGGTTTTTATGAAAAAAATTTGAATGTATACGGTGGTGAAAGATGGAGGAAACATGGCCGACCGCGTGGTGTTCAATTAGTTAGAAATTCTAATCTGGTCATCGTCTCGTAATCCTTTAACTTTTGGTCTGTTTTTTATTTGATTTCTTCAATAGTAAACTTATTTCATAATATTGTGCTAAAATTTTTTTTTATAACTACATGGAAATTGATAATGGACACCACGTGGTCACGTGTTGATTTTTAAGGGACGCTGTGTGAGTTTTGGCAGTAAAATTCAAAGTAAATAGTTTCTTTTTGGTGTTTTTGTGAAGGATGCACTTCATTTTTGTGTTCATTCCAGTTGGTAATTCTGCTTATTTTATTCTGGTGTCCAGTGTTACTTAAAAGTAAGTCAAAATGCCTAAGAAAACGCGGCAATCATCCAATGTGCCAGTTACAATGGATTCACATGATGTAATAGCTTCGACTTCTGCTTTAGCTAATCAAAGTGCACATGTACCTAGTAATTTAGAAGTATCCATGGCACCTAATGTTAATCAGACTCAGACAATGCAAGTTTCTCGGCCTTTTATTGATCCACCCTGTTTTGACAGGATAGCACTGATATCTCCTTCAGAATTTTTGAGAAAATTTAACTTAGTTTCTACAGCAAATGGTTGGTCAGATGTACAAAAGTTGAAGTTTTTCCCATGTTACTTGCGAGACACAGCAGCACCGTGGTACCGAACTTTTTGCCATAGACACCCTGAGCATGATTGGCATTTTCTAACTCAACAGTTTTTGGCAGCTTTTCAAATGTCCAATCAAGATGAATTGTTGGAAATTAAACTTAGGCAGAGGGTACAATTAGAAAATGAACCTGTATTAGATTACATTTATGATGTATTATCCTTGTGTGACCAAGTTAACGCTGCAATGACACAAATGGAGCAGGTAAAAAACTTAGTGAAAGGATTGAAACCTCAGTATGTGCAAGCTTTGCTCCCATTAAATCCACAAACAGTTGAGGAGGTTTTACAAATTATTAAAAGCGTTGATAAAGCTAATTTTTATGTGCAACATAGACAACATTTAGTACAAGCACAAACATCAACTTACACTTCTACACCTGTGTCATCTGCACCTGTTTTATCACGGTTTGAAAGTGTAAATCACTCTGAACCAGTTATTAATGTTGTTTCCACATTGAGTGAACAGGTCACTAAACTTGCTACCCAAATGCAACAACTTCAGTCTCAATTCGCTGCTGCTGCATCTACTGTGCAGCCACCTCCACTTAAGCCTCCAAGATATCATGAAAGGAGACAACAGGCACCTATTGTGTGTTACAATTGCAACAAGCGTGGTCATATGGCACGTAATTGCTGGACTTCACCATCTGCTTCAAAAAACTCGAGAGGCCCAGCCTCCAACGACATAACCTAGAGGTACCCAAAGTAAGTTCACCTGTGTCTAATGTTGTTTCTCTTCCAGGTCAAATTTTGCAAATTTTGGGGTCCATTGGGGAGTCAAAACTTCCAATTTTGTTGGATACAGGAAGTGCAGTTAGCATTGTGAATGCAGCTCATATCAATGACATTTCTAAAATGAAACCTGTCGAGATTTTGCTTAAAACAGCTGGTAACAAGTTATTAGATGCGCCTTATCAAACAAATTTGAAATTTCAAATTAATGACTTTGTTTTTCAGGAAGATGTGTTAGTGGTAAAAGACTTGGCACATAATCTCATTTTGGGTAATGACTTTCTAACTTCACATAAAGTTACCATTGATTATTCTTGTGCAGAAGTTAAGATTCAAACTCATGAGGGAGAAATGGTACACATTCCTTTTGAAACAACATGTGGTGGTCGCTTTACAGATATTGCTGTGATTCCATTGAACGATGAGGTACAGATAGTTAATAAAGTTTCTGTTGTAAAAGATGTTAAATTGCCACCGCTTACTACTTGTTTTGTGGCAGTGCAGCCTTCAGCTGATATTACAAATGAGGTTATGTTCGAGCCTTCTACCAGTATTATGCATAAGAAGAATATTTCTATTCCACCTGTAGTTTGCAAATCTTCAAAGGACTTTGTGATACCAGTACATAATAATTCAGCTGTTCCTCAAACACTTTTTGCTAAAACTGTATTAGCTAATGCTCATGAAGTTGCATTTGTTCAAAGTAACTCAGTTTCACCTAAGGATGTTACTCCATTGAACGCTCCAAAGTTTGAATTTAATGTTAATACCAACTTAACTGAAGCTCAAAAGTCAGATCTTCATAATCTGTTGTTAAAATATGAACATGTTTTTGCCACTTCATTGCAAGATTTAGGCTCAACTAATGTAGCGGAATTTAAAATAGAGGTAAAGGATGAAAAACCTATTAAGCAACGACCCTATAGGGTAGCTCATAAGCAGAAAGAGATTATTTCCCAACAAGTAGAGGAAATGAAAAATGCTGGTATTATTAGAGATTCTCAGTCACCTTGGTCATCACCTGTGGTGTTGGTAAAGAAAAAAGATGGCTCTATGCGGTTTTGTGTAGATTATCGTCAACTGAATAAGGTTACAGTAAACTCAGCCTTTCCCTTGCCTCTTATTGATGACCTCCTTAGTTACCTTGGAGAAGCTAAATGGTTTGCTTCCTTAGATTTGTTGTCAGCATACTTTCAAATTCCTTTAGAGGAGAATAGTAAAAAGTATACCTCATTTGTTACTCATGAAGGGCAGTATGAATTTGAACGTTTGTCTTTTGGGCTTGCTAATGCACCAAGATTTTTCAGTTTTGTTGCTGAGAAATTGTTAGGAGACTTGAAATTTAAGAAAGCTTTAGCATATTTGGACGATATTGTTGTTTTTGCCAAAACTTTTGAAGAATTATTAGAAAACTTAGAAGCTGTTTTTCAACGTTTGGAAATGCATAATTTTAAACTGAAACCTGGGAAATGTTTCTTTGCTATGGAAAAGATAAAGTTATTGGATTTTGAAGTATCTAAAGATGGAATTTCCCCAGATTCTGAGAAAGTTACAGTGATCAAAGAACTACCACGCCCAAAGAATGTTAGAGATGTGAGAAAAGTTTTGGGTTTGTTCAATTTCTACAGGAAATTTATTAAGAATTACTCTTACATTGCCCATCCATTGATTCAGCTGACCAAGAAAAGTCAAAGTTTTATTTGGGGCCCGGATCAGCAAACAGCATTCCAGCAGTTAAAGAACTCTCTTGTTTCTGCCCCTGTGTTGGCTCATTATAATCCTGGAGCCTATACAGAATTACACACTGATGCTAGTGGTCTAGGAATAGGATGTGTTTTACTACAGAAAGTAAATGATAATCTTAGACCTATTGCATATGCTTCTAGAACTTTGTCAAAATGTGAAAGAAATTACAGTGTACCAGAGTTAGAGCTTTTGGCAATCGTTTTTGGTTTAACACATTTCAGGACTTTTGTGTATGGCTATAAAGTGCATGTTATTTCAGACCATCACTCCCTTTGTTATCTGAACAATTTAAAGGATTTGACAGGCCGGTTGGCTCGATGGAGTCTAAAGTTACAGGAATTTGATTATGATATATGTTATAAATCTGGTAAGAAACATAATGACGCAGATGTTTTGTCAAGGTTCCCTGTGTTGCAGCCTGAAGAGCATCAAATTGAACAACTTGATGAGCTAATTACCTGTTTGCTATCACCAGTTGAGGTTGCTCAGAAACAAAATGATGATCCAGTTCTGACTCCAATTATTAATGCCCTTAAGGATCCTGAATCTGCTCCTGCTAAGGTTCAACGTCAAGCTTCTACCTATATTTTGAAAAGTGATGTCTTGTACAGGAAAAATTCGAGTTCTACTGGTCCCTTGCATTTACTAGTCATTCCTGAGGTGTTAAAGCATGAAATTTTGTCCTCATGTCATGATGATCCACTATCTGGTCATTTAGGTTTTTCTAAAACTTTTAGTAAGATTAATTCAAGATACTACTGGATATGTATGAAAAAAGATATTGAGCATTTTGTGAAAACTTGTCCAAGTTGTCAGTCTAGGAAGGCACCTAAGAATCAAAAACCTGCTGGTCTTTTGCAGCCTATTCCAGTTAACTTTATTGGAGAACGTTGGGGAATAGATTTGTTAGGCCCTTTGCCTCGTTCTATGTCGGGTCATAAGTATATCATAGTTGCTACAGAATATGCTTCTAGGTGGGTTGAAGCTGCCCCTCTCTCTTTGGCTACCATTCCCCAGGTTACTAAGTTCATCTTACATCAGATTATTTGCAGGCATGGGGCCCCTGCCATGTTACTGTCTGATCGTGGTAGTGTCTTTCTGAGTGAAGTAACCCAGGAGCTCTTGAAAGCTTTGTCAGTTTCCCCTCATTTTACTAGTTCATACCACCCTGCATGCAACGGCCTTACTGAACGATTTAACCAGACTTTACTAAATTGTCTTAGTCATTTTGTGGATTCAAATCAGCGCAATTGGTCTAATGTTTTACCATATGTGATTTTTTCATACAATTCTTCTGTTCAGGAAACTACAAAATTTTCACCATTCTATTTGATATATGGTCGTGAACCTTCCTTACCAAATCAGGTGCAACTTCAGGCCGCTTCAAATGATTTATTTGTTCGGCAAACTTTGGAAGAGATTCAGAAAGCTCGTGAAGTAGCCATCCATAATATTAATCAGCAACAGATTAAACAGAAAGAAAGATATGATGCTAAGCATAGAGATACTCATTTTGCAGTAGGTCAGCTTGTTAAGATTTTTACTCCAATTAGGAAAAAGGGAAAATGTACCAAATTGCTTCATAGATATTTTGGGCCTTTTGAAATTGTTCGACAAATTACTCCTGTTACTTATGTGGTTCGTCGACCAAATGCTCCTAGAGTTAAGGAACAATCAGTACATGTTTCTAGGATATTCCCATATTTTGATCCTGTGGGACCATATAGACTGTAAATACATTTTGCTTTTCTTTTGTGTCACATCAAATGTAAAAAGGTTGTATGTAAAGTATATTGTCCCTTGATTTCTGAGTGTGAATTTTGAGATTTAGTGTATAGTGTGCTAAGCTATTTTGTTTTGGAATATGATGTATATTATTGGCAAATGGCAATACTTGGATAGATGTTTGAACATACAATTGTTATTATTGAAAGTCACAATTAATTGATATTAAAAGTATATGTTCCCTAATAACTGTTTTGAGTTGAATAACCTCATTTTATGATAAATTTTGCAATGATTAGAAAATTGAAATTTTGTTTATTAATTTTAAGTTTACATTCTGGAATAGTGCTGTGCTACCTCGATAAGAAGGATGAATGAAATTATGTGTGATTATGTGAAAGATGTAGAGGTAAAGTTTATCTGGTTAATGGGGTTGCTGTAATGTGCCCGTTAATCCAGTGTTTTAGGCTCGATAAAGTGGCTGAAATGTGCTTATCGATGCAAGTAATTAAGTGTATTTTTGAGTTTTGTTTAGCATTGGTGCTGAAATGTGCATGCTAAGATGATGAGGAAAACCTGAATCACAAAGAGGTTTGTGAATGACTGTTATGAAGCTGAGACCTGGGGATGTTCTGTTTGTCATCCTCGCCATAGTTACCAGGTATTTGTGAGATAGCACATTACTAGTACAGATGTTTACTTTGTCTCTTTATTGCAGGATGCTAATAGTTTGAACATTTTGATAAAATTGTTTTGGATTAAGAGTGATATATATTTTGGAGTTGTGTGATTACCAGTATGCTTTAATGGTTTATTGAATTCTAAGTTTTATGTTGAAAAGCAAAAGTACCCTTCAATGTATACAAAAGTTTTTAGAATAGGCTAAGACATGATACTATATTTTCTCTTTTGTGTATCTAGGATGTGAAATTTTGAGGCCCCAGAACTTAATTTTTCTTTCAGTTTTGTTCTATGTATTGTGTTGTAGAACGATTTTTTTTTGTTGGTGTAGTAATGTGACAGTAGTTTTGTTGGCATGCAAAATGTTGATGTTGGTAGATTGTAAGTAGTTTTGTTGATTTGAAAGGTAGTAGTACTGATGATATTAAGTAGTGCGCGCACATAATAAATATGATTGAAATTATAATGGTAAAACAAAGAGAAAAACTGAGCTCATTTTTGTTTAAGTGTACACGTCAGTTTTGTTAAAAATTTTATGGCCACGTGTAATATTTTGGGGTACCCCTCTAATTGTAAGTTTTGGTATTTTGAAAATTTGTAATATTTTTATTCAATGTTTTGGAAGGTCAAATTATTTTGTGCTGTGTGTATTGTATTATTTCTACCCTAAGGGGTTTTTGTAAAGTTTTGATTGTGACATTCCTACGTTTTATGTATTCTTTTGTGAAGATTATTTTGTGAAGATTATTTGATTTATCTTGTCAAAATTTGTAAGCTCTATATATTGCCGAGTGATGGAAATTATCTTAGTTTTATCATGTATCTTGCTACCCAGATGGGGTGCACCTAAATTTTTTTTTATTATTTATTATTGTTCAGAAGCGAAGTTTGTTTTAATGATGTAGTTGTCTTCTGTAATTGACGTACACTTATATTTTTGGAAATAATGTTGTAGTATGATGATACGTATCAAGTCAGCCCTATTTATCTGCGTTCCTGCTGCACCACACTGTTCCTACCGAACTGTTTGCACCATGGGAGTGCTAAACCTGCCACACTGCCTTGTGTCATCGGGCTCTGGTCCGCCCTTTATGACCACTGTTCGTCAGAGCTTTGGCAGCTATTAGTGCTGTCACTTCGTACCTGTGTTGGGGGCAGAAGAACTATTAATGCCCCACATTGTTATTCAGTGTAGAGCAAGTACAATTGTGCTCAATTCAGTGGTCTTTATTCATCAGTGACTGCAGTGCAAGCTTCAAGTTTTTTTTACTACATTTGTGAGACCAGTGGGAATGGAATGTACTGTTCAGGCAGGTTGTGAAACTTTTTTTTGCTTGGTGCAGTAGTGGTGAAAAGTGCTGAACTTCATTTATTTTTCTTTTAGGGCTTTTTAATTAAAGTTATAGACAGACACTGGAGTAAAGAAACGAATGTGTAACGTCAAGAGACAAGATTTATGTGTATAATACTGTTTGTGATGTTTGTATGCTAATTTTTTTTTGTTCCATCACTCGAGCGAGTTTCTTTTCATTTGTTATTAATTGTTCTGTTGACCCTGGGTCAACAGCTTGTGGTCCGGGGGGAGGTGTGGCAACCCTGTATGGGTTGTCAGACCTGGCGACTGGCTTAACTTTGTTCGTTGGCTGCGCTGGGGAGGGGGGATGGCATATCCTCTTCCCCCAGACGACCAGCCGCCACCAGAGTGAGAGGATGTGTTTTGTAGCAACCCTCCGGAACACAAACCTCATTGAATGTAAGTTGTCTGGAATTATTAAAACCTCTTTTTAAAATGCATTTGTGAGTTTCCCTTCGCTGGACCTTCCACCTTTCACCACCATGCAGGTAAGCTAGTTATCAGTAAAATAACATGTCCACCCTACCGCGTGGTGTAACTAGTGTTTGTTGAGATAGTTTAGCTCTACCGCTACGGATTCCCCCCAAAGCTAATAAATATTAAATCTATTCTAATGTAGGGTGTGACAATATATTATTTGAGAGCTGGGCCTACCCGCGAAATATAAAGCTGCGTAATTTCGCCTGGTGCGTAGATACGATAACTGTTATTAAGGAAACTATATAATGCAATGTAATGTACCACAAAGCTAATAATGCAGCCATACAATTATACCATGAAGAATATACGAAATGACGTCAATAAACATTTATTTCACAATGAAAATCTGTTTTGCTTTTATATTAACATATATGCATATTGTAAACCTATCATATAAAATAGAAATATTTCAATTGGATCTCAATTATTTTCTATCACTGACAGTTTCCTCACAATGTAAGTTCATTACAAACCAGAAAATTATCAGATCATATTCTAGGAATGAAAACTAAACTGTTAAAACATGTACAAAGCTTTCATCCAAGTCTAAACAAGGAAATATCTCTAGTACACAGTCTTATGTTTCCATTTTCTTATATTTCCTTTCTCTCTTCCCCTTAAACACTGTATTGCGAGAAGGTATGCTTGAGGCATTTCTGTCATAACATTACTTATTGCTTCTAGATTGGGACCAGTCACTTTATAGCGTCCAGTGTCTCTCTTTTTGTGAATACTGATCCTGTATCGTGGAAATATTTGATGCACCTATTGGTTTTAATAGGCACAAGGATACCAACATTAATAGATATTTTAAATGAGGGTGAGAGTGACAAAAATATTATATTGTATGCTGTTAAAATGTAAGACGTTTATATTGCAGACAAAAGCATTTCAATTTGACGTTACCTGGACACTTCAGACAACATTACGCTCCGAGGGATTTGTCTGAATACTGGATAGCGTTGTATAAAATCCTCTATGCAGCGGTATAAATTATATTAACATGTCGCATCTATTTTAATGCCGGTACGAAAGTAGCATTCAACCATGAAGACGCGGTGCTCTGTGCGCATATCCAGGGGACGCTGGTTATCTGAAGGCAGTTCAATAAATAATGATCATAATTTTTTACGGAGATAATTTTTGGCACTAAAATGCAGTCCTATTATATTCTTTTAGCTTAATGTGAAACAAAATGCCGCAGTAGTTTTGTTTTTTATACTCCTGGATCTGGCCTGTGAGAACTCGAAAAATTCAGACTAGTTCAGTACCGCCTACCGCTGCAATCGAGGTAACACGCGAGGAACAATATGTGGCTCTGAAATTCTGCCTTCATCTCAACAAATCTTCAGTTGAAGCCTATACAATATTACAAGAGGCTTATTGAGCTTCTGTTCTTTCCTAAAGCACAGCTCGAAGGTGATTTAAAATGTTTAAAGAGCGAAAACAATTAATTACAGGGAAGACGGACCCGGTGCTCTAGTTCCTGCTCTTACGGAAGAATACATCAACACTGCTGCTGTCATTGTGTGAAAGGATAGACGAACTGCCTTAAGGTCACTTTCTACAATACTGAACACGTTAGTGACAAACATTATACATGAGACGTGATTGTGCGCGATGGGTTCCAAAGACTGTTGATTCCCGAACAAAAGGACATTCGCATGCAGGTCTGCATGCAGTTAAAGTTGATGTTACAGAAAGATCCGGAGCTTCTTTCAAACGTAATCAGTGCTTGTGATACTTGGCTACATCATTTTGATCCTCAGAGCAAACATCAAAGCTCAGTGTGGAAATCTCCTTCATCATCAACCCCCCAAAATAGCAAAAGTGGTTGCTTCTGTTGGCAAAGATCCGGTCATCTCATTCTTTGATATTCATGGAATGGTTTATTAGTATGTTGTACCTGCACACACACCAGTAATTGGAAAATACTACAGGGATGTCCTGAAGACATTGCAAGTCCATATCAGGCGCAAAAGACCACATTTCCGTGAAGCAGACTGGATGCTGCACCACGATAATGCGCGGCCGGATATTGCCAATGTTGTTGCTGAATATCTTGCAAAAATCAACGTGATGTACATCCCTCAGCCTCCCTATAGTCTAGATTTGGCCCCATGTGGCTTTTTTCTATTCCCTAACTTGAAGAAACGCCTTCGTGGGAGGCACTATCCATCATCACAGGCAGTGGTGAAGGCTGTGGAGGCGATTTTGAAGGATCTCTCAAAATATGTTTTCCAGCATGTCTTTGAAGACTGACGGAAACGCTGGGACAAGTGCATCTTATTCAGGGGAGACTATTTTGAGAAGGACCATCAAAATTATGAGGATGAATAAAGTTACGTTGTCAAAAAAATTGTAATCATTCTTTATTGAACAGCCCTTGTATTAGTTACCACCGCTACCAGACACAGAGCGCTGTAATTTGCTTACTGTAATGCAAAAATTACCGCTTTTTCTCCGTAGGGGGTACTGAGATTTCAAGATATTCACCAGTCAACAATAACGTCATTCTTGCTCAATCTGAGGGCGGGACATAACAAATAAAGATGAACATCCTGTATATTAAAATAAAGAACATATTACGGAACTCATCTTGTTAGACAAGGTCTTAACATGAATGTGATCGCGTGAGAACAAATGACGCGAGCCATTCATATTGTTCACAAGTATGTATTAGGACAATTTATAAAAACATCTATTAATTTATACATAAAGTACGTTGAAGAATATGAGTCTCTAAGAACAGTTTATAATAATGAGATTGGGGAAAATCATGGCAAAACAACAAATTATATTTCCGTATAAAACAATACTACAAAATAAATTTAATATTAAAAATGTTAATATATGAAAAACATTACAGCATTTTTATGCCAATGTTCTTCCCTAAAATACTGGCAGTCCTACCACATAATCCTAAAAGTTGCGTTGGGTAGTTGGAGATTAACCGATTAGTGATCCTCTGTGATCTTTGTACAACTGTGAGCTGCAGGGTGCCCGGAGAGTGCATTTGGGGGCGGGCATAGCTGCAACACACGTGGTCACTTTTAGGCTTTTATCCAAGTGAGGGGGACATTAACTGGATCAGTGAACAGGGTAAAAAAGGATTTGATGGGTCTGCATGATGGACAAACACGTTTCAAGTATTTATAGGACCAGGAGGCAAACAGGAAACCGAATTCCCGAGCCAGGACTCGCCCAGGCATGTGTGTTAACCACTGGGATACGGAAAAACCTACATCATAACCATCTGCTTAACACTCAACTACCTGACTTATGAGGGTAGTAAAACCAGTACCTAATAACATATACATATATGAATTTCAAAAATTTAAGATTCAGATCCTAGTTATTTCGAAAGCTTGACGCTCTGTGCTACGTTCAAGTAAATAGCGAATAAATTATATAACACTGAAACTTGACTGAATCCCTGGGAAATAGTAACGCATATGTTAATGTGTGACCTAAGTCATATCGGATGATGATGTACAAATGAGTCCACGGTTCATAGAGCTTACACTTACCTAACTAATTTTTCAGGATAGGGGAACACCTTCAACGTTACGTCATATGAGATGATGAATGAAATAATGCTGAAATAAGTACAAGGTACACAGAATTAGAGTTGCCAGACATTCGTCTTTCAGGATAAGAGTAAACCTCCAAAATTAAGTTATATTGGACGATGAATGAAATGATGTTCAACGAGAACGGGACATTAAGCTTAGAGCTATCAGACATTCATCTTTTAGGATAAGGAAAACATGTAACGTTAAGTCATATCAGACGATAAATCAAATGATGTTCAATGGAGTACTGGGTAAGTAGGGCTTAGAGTTACAGGACATTCATCTTTCCGGATAACTGAAAACCTCCAAAGTTAAGTCATATAAAACGATGAATAAAGAAGCTCAAATGAGTACAGGGTACATATAGCTTAGAGTTACCAGACATTCAACTTTCAGGATAAGAGTAAACCTCCAAAATTAAGTTACATCGGACGAGGAATGAAGTGATTCTCAAATAAGTACAGAGTACATAGAGCTTAGAGTTATCAGTTATACGTCATTCAGGGTAAGAGTAAACTCCCAACGTTAAGTTATATCGGGCGATGAATGAAATGATGCTCAAATCAGAACAGGGTACATTCAACTTAGAGTTACCAGACATTCGTCTTTCAGGAAAAAGGGAAAACATCCAAAGGTAAGTAATATCGGACGATGATTGCAATGATGTTCAAATGAGTACAAGGTACATAGAGCTTAGAGTTACCACATATTCGTCTTTCAGGTTAAGGTATAACCTCCAACGTTGTCATATCGGACGATGATTGCAATGACGTTCAAATAAGTACAAGGCACATAGAGCTTAGAGTTACCAGACATTCGTCTTTCAGGATAAGGTATAACCTCCAACGTTGTCATATCAGACGAGTCTATGTGTGGTGTTTTAGGGCCCGTCGACAACAAGGTCATTTGCAATGATGTTCAAATGAGTACAAGGTACATAGAGCTTAGAGTTACCAGACATTCGTTTTTCAGGATAAGGTAAAACCTCCAACGTTGTCATATCGGACGATGACTGCAATGATGTTCAAATGAGTACAGGGTACATTGAGCTTAGAAGTTCCAGACATTTATCCTTCAGGATAAGGGAAAACCTCGAACGTTAAGTCATATCGGACGATGAATTAAATTATATTCAAATGATTACAGTGTACATAGAGCTTAGGGTTAACAGACATTCATCTTTTAGGATAAGACAAAACCTCCAACGTTAAGTTATATCGGAAGATGAATGAAATGATGTTCAAATAGGTTTTAGAGTAGAACAGTAATTTCACTTAAATTATATTCTCTTTAGAAATCTAATTTCAGCTCACTAAGAGAATCTCTTTCACGAAAGAATAGTACGAATATCTTCTATTCGTTTCTCAGAGCTCTTGCTCCAAAGATGCACATTAAGAAGATAACGGAGTGCTTCCAGTGAAAGTGAAGTGTTCAATATCGATATTGCAATGCCACAGTGAGGTGTGTCGCCAAGGGATTTACAACTGTCTTGGGATGTCAAGTGTTTTACAGATATTAAAACTGCCACACAAGAAGCAACTTCCTTAAATCTTCCTCAAGTGCTATGAAAGGCAACGTATACTGGATAGTTTCACCTTCTTGACTCACATCTGACTCCTGACAGGTTGTAAATATGTAGCTTAACAATTCTGGTACGTACTGTATTCGCAACCAATGCTCCATACAGATATTTGACCGAAATAAACTTTCATATCCTTTCAATGAAAAAGTAACTTTTAGAAAAACCATGTAAACAGCTAAACTCAAATACGTCATTAGAAATCCAGGTCCTTCTGGAAGAGCTTTGCCATAACTCGGAAACCGTAACGGAAAAATCATGCAAATCAAAGCATTTAGATCCAGTTGAGCCGCACAATTTATGTTCAGTATTTTTTTGAGTGTATCACTTTGGACGTTTTACTTGGTATTTATATTCAAATATACAGGTGTTTCAAAATGTCACCGAACGTTTATAGCCATTTCGTAGTTTATAACTGAACTAGTCGGAATTTCGGTGTCGCATCTTCGAAATGAAATGAAATGTGTAGTGTTTAATGCCCGCTTTTACTACATACGGCACCGCAGGCGGTGACACTGATGATACATGAGATGAAGATGGAGCATGGGTGGAATGAGATGGCGGGGGAAACCGGAGGTCCCGGAGAAAACCCGCCCCAGCTCCGTGTTGTCCACCAGAAATCTCCTTTTGCGGTCGCCTGGGATCGAACCCGGGCCGCCTTGGTGAGAGCCAAGCAATTCAGCATTAAATATTACATGATTTTGTGATTAGGCAGTGCAGGAACCACTGGTGTACGAACCTCAAAAGTTATTTTTGGTATGCACCGGCCACGAAAACAAAAACATTACTCCTTGATCTTTATCGGTGACCCTAGCCTACCTTTCAGGTAATGAGACAAATGACAGTTACTTGTGAAAAAGTCGACTAATAACTGGGACAGTTGAAGGTCGCTCTTCAGTGTAAAACTACACATTCCGTCCTAGCAGAGAGGATTTTGCGTGTACTTAGACAACAAATCCAAGCAATATGGAGCGTTATACGAACGTCGAAATGATGGATATGGTTTTGATGGATGGAAGAGCTGAAGGGAGTACAAGCAACACACCATAAATTTAGTTTCATTAAAAATATGAACTGTACAAATAGCTACATCAGGGATAATACTTATTTGTTTAACTTCAGAGCAATTTTTTATGATCTTAATTGTACAATACTTTGAACCACTTACTGTAAATATCACGTTGGCATTGACAGGTTGAAAATGAAGCAAATTATGATTTGAAGCCGGTCCCAAGGATTTTAAATACGATAAGTAATAGTGAAGTTGCATTACTATAGTGTTTATATATTCTTAATAATCATTTTCGTTTTGAATTTGACTTAGGCACGCTGCACTATTACATATCTAAGCTTAAAGTTGTTTTAGTTTCATTATATTATTTATAAATGCTACACTTTCTGTCGCTTACAGGAGGCAGTCGCCTTTATTAAGGGGAATCCGGGATTTGTAATATGGATTCGCCGTTAATAGTACGGATATCAAAAGCATAGCAAAGTGTGACACAGTTACGACGAAATAGGATCGTTTCTCTTGCACTATTTGGCAACATTCCAAGTCGAAGGACACATTGAAGAGCTAGAAAAGGTCCAAGAGTGGCTTACTTGGCGTGGGACTTGTGTGTAATAACCCTCAGCTTCTCTGCTAAACCCCGTCTCTTGTATAAATTCCCTCAAGCTTTGGCCTCGCGTTCTCTATTAAGAACAAAAGAAGTAAGACATTGGTCAATCCTATGGTCGTTCTTAGGGTTATATTCAATTATCTAAACTAAAGCATTATAGAATCGTGTGAAGAAAGTTCTAACAGTTATTCATCTAGGAATTACTTACTGGCAAGGTTAAGAGTTTTACAAAGAAGCATTAGGGTGTTATTAAAGGTACTTGTATTACATAATTGGCAAGTATCAGAATCAAAGCTTATTGTAAAAAGCACATGTTAGAATTCTGACCTTAAATCATTAGAAACTTCAATGTTGAGGATAAAGAATTTAAATACTGTAAGTTTTCTTCGAATTCAATGCGTTCACCAATGAGGAAATTGAAAAATATATATTAGAATTTATCAAGTCAGAGAGTAAGAGTTGTGTTTCAGATGTTAATTAAACGTTTTACGCCTTGAAAACACAAAATTAGGTTCCTTGGTAAAGTAATGATGAATTCGGAGGGACATGAGCTTATAAAAGAGAGTGTGTTTCTAACATCCCTGTTTTTACTTTGGTGCCTTACGTGTGTTAGTCTTACAAAGGGTTTTACTATAATACTTATCGGTATTTATGACTCAATACCGCCCAGGAATTAGCAAATTCTTTGCGTCATTTGACTTATTATATGGCAGGAGCCCTTAATCCTGAAACCTAAGAGATTATTGTGTTATCTCTTTACTTTACAGTTTTAGTTAAATAGTCATCTAAGTAGAGACAATAGGTTATTGTGAGTGAATTAATTATTGAATGAATTCTTCTTCTCTTTGTGCGTGTATGTGTCATGAATGTGAGGTAGATTTGAGGTTAGGGCGTGTTGTGGTTGTCTCCTTGTCTAAACTCATGTTTCTAAAAGACGTAGTGTATATTTTGAACACTTAATGTGACCTTGACCTTGTATGTTTTTGAAGGCACATTTTTACAATTTGCATCCACATCTGTATTAAGTAAATCTACAGAATCTCTTCTCTGATCCATCAACATTATTATAACCATTGTCGGGTAAGTTAGCATATCCCATTGCCTTTTGAGTTTCACTTACATTATTTTCTTACAATAAAAACTCACCATAAATGAATTTCCTTACACTCTCTTCTTCTTTCTTACAATTCTCTAATAATTTCTTTAGTTTTGATACCATTTTATCACACCTCTCATGTCTATTCTGTCCTCACTTTGTGTTACTATTACTATATCTCCCCTACATTCTTTCTCACTTGATTCTAATTCCTGTGTTACTTTATTTACACTATTTTTGCATGCTTGTGGCGCATTTTGTATTAATTATTTGTACACTTATTCATATTTTCTTCTAGATTACTTATATTCTTTGCTAAATGTTGTTTCATCTCCGCCATAAGCTATGTTAACTTTCCTATTAAAGGTTAGAGCCAGAATGAAAAATTCAATGCCATAGCAGGGATTTGAAGCACGGATCTTATGGTATCCGTCCAGCCGCTCTAACCGTTTGAGCTACTATGGCCAACGTGCCAAAATGACATTAAACTCTCCAACTGACTCGTGTTTCTCCCGGTAAACCACCAGGAGTTCTCATAAACACATGAGACAACTACCTTAATGGCGACTTACTATGCTGTAAGTACTTTAAGGCCCGGGCTAGTGTGAAAGAACAATTAATTTCCATTAACTTTTCTATTGTCATCTTATTGTGTTTACCCCTTCTACCCTTCTGCTTTACTTTCCTACTTCTCCCTTTCCACTTTCGTCACCCGTTTCTTTATTATTCTCCATCTTTCTCATTACCTGTTGGTTTCTTACCAACATTTACTATTTAATATATATTTATTCCTTTAAAATAATTATGGAAAGTTCCTACTTGGCACAAATGATTATTCCCTCTGCCTTAGTCGTTCTTTCTCCTCTTTAGTCCAATCGCATCGTCTTCGCCCTTCTTCTTGCGTTTGTATATGCCATCCATCCCGGGTAGCTCATGGATTATTTTGTTACTTCAGTCCTTCTTCAATGAACCCTTCCCTTCAATATTGATTATTTTTTGCACCAATCCTAACTGTGCCGTGTTTTGGGAAGCTCTTGAAGTAAATGTTAGTTGCATTTTTTTTCTGCTGTACGTGGGGAAGTCATATGAAAGTGGCTCCCTCGATACGTGATCAGTTGTAGTAAAATACCTCTAAGATGAGTGTTGAATGTGTTGAGAATTATCATTTAATTAACTTTGAAACTTTAATTTTACCTATTAATTTTACGCTTTATAATATTGTGAAATTGTGGGTTTGTTAAATTAAAAGCGTAATTGCACAAACTCAAAATGTTCTTTATTTCCACCGAATTACAATAGCGGTGACAAAGTAAGTTACTTCTCCTAACAGTTCCAGTGTTAAGAACTTTCGGATCATTTTCTAACGTTCATTTATTTTATCATCATGTTTTTTAAACACTGGATAAACTCCTGTTGGAACACTTGCCGATTACGCAGAATTACGTAGGGCACACAATTACAATTTGCCAGTTCGTCTGTCACAGGTCCACTGTACACTCACATTTACGTACTACTCCTGTGATACATGTACACAGTCTTCCAGTCCGTTCACTAGCACGACGCTCCTCACAGCTGCTCGCCAAGGACTGAACCGCCTCTCCAACTGCAGCCCTTTTATAGGTAGGTCGCTGTTTCTGAAAGTCTCGCCGTTCAGTGAATCATCCCCACTGTTCCAGACATCAGGGTGAGGGGAAAGAGATGGCTAGTGATGTTTTTCCAACCATCCCCTCGTTAGCGCTACAGGATAAATGGGTAGGCGTTGCGCGAATGCTTCCCGTCTGGACGCTACCTGCCAGCGGCTGATTCTCTCGGGAATTCCGAAGTTCGGGTGACAATATATAGCGATGATTAGTTTTCAAAGCCTTGCTGATGTAATAAGTTCCTTGTCCGGTTTGGACCCAGTCGATGAGTGAAATTCCAGTCTGAGTCACCTTTGAATCTTGATCTATTGGATTAAATATTAATGGAAGATCTTTCCCGGAAACAAAACCTTAGTATAAGAATACTCTTTATATAAAATGACACACCTAGTTTTTATGCAATTCTCTCCCGTGACACAATGTGCTCCCGTGACTAGCAAAAACTTTTCTATAGATTATTGATGTCTCCATGGAAACGGTTTTTCTATATACATTAAGTATCCAGGCCTACACTATATTTTGTTTTTCTTTCACTCACTGCTTTTATCACTCACAATACAAACATGTTAATACTTTTAAGCTTTCCAGATCTTTTACGTCCCTATAAATATATAAATAAAATCACAAGGTATAGAAAGATATTCGTGGCCAAACAAGAACATGTGTTACAGTACTTTTCGTCTCGAGCTTTATAATATGACAAATATTTGGTCCATTAGTGTCGGAGGAAATAGGTCTTCTCCATTTAATCTATTCTTTGTAGCTCCAAAACCATGACAACTATTTTATCGCTGTATATTTTAAGCTAAAGCCAGAAACACAGCTAAAGTAATGATTCAGAATTAAACTAAGCAGATAAAATGTTAAATATACTGGCATACGCAGAATAAAAACATCATAAGCGGTTAGTGAAGTGGAAAAGCACACGATTACGTGGCTTAGTGACGTGGCTCAGGGATAAATTAAAAATTTACTGTCACTGGTTCCTTTGTTGTGGTGTTAAGCTACACGCTGCGTGTTTGTGAAGAGTTGTACCCACCAAAACTGAGCAAATCAAGCAAAAGGTTTTATTGCATTTAAAGGTGCACAAACACCGTAGTAGCACAGTGTTTTGTCACTTAATACTGTTCTGCTACCTTACTATCACAATAGAAATGAAGAACATATTGTGTACATTTCTGAAGGAAGTTTCAAGTAATGTTGAACTTTCTATCTTGCTGCGTACGACACCACAAATAAACACGATGGTACAGTGTGATCCATATAAACCTGAACCATTTCAATAGTCCTTATAATTTGAACCAATGATAGGACACAAGTGTAAATGTAGGAGAATATACACAAAATTGGGTGTTTACATTACACTCATTACATCTCAGAGAAAATGTTGGAGATGAGGCATGGTTTCATCTGTCAGGCTACATAAATACTCAAAGAACCAAATATTTTGCTGCTGTAAACCCAAAAGTGATCCACGAAACCACATTGCATGATGAAAAGGTCAGAGCATAGTGCGCGGTGTGAGCTTCCAGGGTCGTTGGTCCCATTTTCTTTGATACGACTGTAGACACTGAAGTTTATATGGGTATTTTCAAGCCATTTGTGGAGCAGCTGGATGATATCGAATTGACAGAAGGTACTTTTAACCACTTACTGTAAATATCAACAGCTTACTTTTTAGTTACAAATGCTTTATTTAGTATTATCAAACACGTGAAATAAAATGCTCGTCTCATTTTATAAGTCATTTAATTTTGGTTAATTTATTTACAATTCATTGATGTTGTTTTCTGTTCTATTTATAATTTAATGCTTCCGTCCTCAACTTCACTAATATTAACTTTTCCCTAAAAGGTATAACTTGCATGTGTCCACCAGCTTATTTGCCATCATGGACTGTTATAACGGAATTTTGGAGCACGTTAAACACTCATAAGCGATAATTAAGCAAGCGTTTTTTATTGAGGTTTCATAAGCCAAATATATTCTTAATAGTAGCAAGTAGCTACTGCGGAGTATGCCGGTATGTTTACAAAGAGCTACAGCACGTGACACGGCGTGTGACCTGTACCTGCGAACTCCGACAGCGTGAGGCACGCGTCGTTGTTCTTGTCACTGCCTAATCCACACTCATTCTGGAGCATGTTTATGCGGCTGTGTTGGCGGTAAAATCTATCTATATGTTTCATGTAGAAGCCGACCAACTACTTCTATATTGTGACTTTGTGGGTTCGTGAAATGAAAAGTCCATTTGCACCACTCAAAAATGTTCTTTATTTCCACCGACTTACAGTTAAACTCTTGCCAATTACACATAATTACGTAATGCACACAATTACGGTTCACCAGTTCGTCCGTTACAATTTCACCTGCACTCGTACTTACGTACAATCCTCCGATGCACTCACACAGTCTTCTCGTCGTACACTAGCACTGCATTCTTACTCCAAGAACTGACTGACTCAATTCACTCACTGCAGCCCTTTTTATAGGAATATCACCGTCTTCTAGAAGTGTCTGGTTTCAGTGAATTTCCACGAAAGTTCCAGATGGACAGGGGAAGGGGGGAGAGAGGCGGCTAGCGACAAGTGACATTTCCCAAATCATCCCCCTCAGTTAGTGACAGAGACTAAAGGGAGGGTGTGGTTGGCTGCCTCTGGCATCCTTACTCAGCTGTCGTTGGTTGCGCTTTCCGCTAATTGGGTAACAATATGTTCGTTGGGTGTCGTTTTGAAACGTCCTGTATAAATTATTTCCTTTTGGCTGTTGCAGTGTTTACTTGAAATAAAACTAAATATCACTAGCTATGGAATTTCTGTGTGGTTCTTAAGGACTGCATGCATACAATTTATTTATAGTTCTATGTTTTAGCAAGCTTCAACAGAGTTTGTAATGTATGTTTATCTTTTTTCAGGTAATGTTCCCATTTTTGAACACTAAGTGAAAATCCTAGGAAGATACTGTAAGTACACAAATGTGTTGTATGCATATGTTAATGGAAAATATATAACCAATTAGCCAAATTTGAAAACTTAATATTTTTAAAGGACACCTATTAGGAGCATCGACTTCAAAATATGTAACAAAAACAGTACAAATAATAATGTGATGAGAAATTTAAGTTGAAGGTCTCGAAGGCAACCTTATTTTATAAACCCAATTGAACAATAAATATTGGCCGAACATTAACTGAAAAAATATCTACCTGCTGGGTCACATATTGTCTTTTCAGTAGTTCTCACAGTCACTCGTTAATACTGTCGAATTTAGCATTAATATTGCTTGATTTGGTTCACAGTTGTGGATTATTTAAGTGAGCTACTTCATTTGTTTTCCCGTCGTAGTGAAATACGCATGGCTTAAACCCTGGAGAGAACTTTCATCCTTAACTTTGTTTTTCTCTTCAACTGCAAGAGCCGAGCTCCAGAAGCTCAAACCAAAGTCACTCTGTTTTTGCATATTAACCTCGCAACAGACCCTCTTTCCGTAAAATATAAATGATGTTCAACAAAGGCATCAATGATGTAGAATAAAAATTTGGAGTTTATATAATACTATTACAATTCCTTTTATAAACTTCCAGTGACTATAAACACCGCTAAATAGAAAACTTTACATGGTGACCAAATGTATCATTTTGATGCATTATGGAGCTCAATTCTACTTAAAATTTCAAGCTTACGTAAAGTACATAGACTAAGCGCAACTTCCTTGATCCCTGATAATATGTCATCTGTTAAAGTCAATTCTTATGACACGTCTTTCATATGAATTGTAATTCAAATTGTGCAGTATTCGAGAAAGCTGTCCCATTTTGCATGCCTCTCGAGAATTTTCTTTGGAGCCACAATACTAGTGAATGAAATGCATATATTAGGGCTTAAGGGGCTTCTGTAGTATCGGAGGTAGATGTTAACCTAGTAATAGTACCGACGATAGCACTGCAGGTACACCTCGAACAACGAACATCATGTACAACTACTCTTATAGCAAACCTGATTTTTATCCAGTAAAATCGCCTGGAAATTCGAACTCATTTTGCATCAAAATATTTCATTTCAAGACATGGTTCCTACACGAAACATTATGACCTTAAAAGTGAACTACGACTGTACTCACACAGCCACGTACCTGAAAATTTGATGGTATAATGTCTGCTGTATATAAACCATGTGTACCAAAAATCTGCTGTGGAGTAGAACCACAACGTCCAAAACTGACAAGAGAACTATCACTGTACTCACACCGCTACGCACCTTAAAATTTGATGGTATAATGTCTGCTGTATATAAACTATGTGTGCCAAAACTGTGCTGTGGAGTAGAACTGCAACGTTCCAAATTGACACTGGAACTATACCGTACTCACACCGCTACACACCTGAAACTTTGATGGTACAATGTCTGCTATATATAAACCACGTGTACCAAAATATTTTTCTGCAGAGTAGAACCACAACGCCTAAAGCTGACAAGAGAGCTATCACTGTACTCACACTGCTACACACCTGAAAATTTGAAGATATAGTTCCCGCTGTGTATAAACCATGTGGACTAAAAATCTGCTGCGAAGTAGAAATGCAATGCCTTGAACTGAAGCCTGGAAGGTGCTGCGTGCTGCATGCTACATGCAAGTAGCTGTTGGATATCCCCCGTCAGTTGTGTGCCGGGGGTGGATAACAGAGCTCCTTACGTATGTCATGTGTAGACCGCTGCGATCAGGGTTACACAATCCCTCCCGTACAAGCTGTGTTATTATGCCTACATGTCTCATTTTGGGGCACTATATTCAGCACACAGTCCACACATAGAGCAGAGATGGTGCCATCAAACTCACAAGTACATAAAGGTGAGAGTAAAAGGAACACATCAGTGAGGCACTAAAACTTTTAAATATTCAAGAAAAAAGCATCACGTTCACTGTAGAAGTTGAAAAAGACGAGTATTTACCATTTTTAGATCTAAAACTAATCGGAAATAAAATAGACTAAACTTTGGCATTTACAGAAAACCAACACAGACAGACAACTACATAAAAGCTAATGGCTACAATCCAAGATCCCACAAACAGGCAATCTTTAATAGTTTAGCCCTCAGACTGGTCAACATCCCTCTCACAGCAGAAGAATACAAAATAGAATACAACAAAATTATTGAAATAGCACAGAAAAGTGACCTTCCCAAATCACTAGTAGACAAAAAAGTGAACTTAGCAAATAAGAAGAAACTACTAAAGGAAACCACAACCCTCTCAGCTACAAAAACTAAAATGATCTTCAAAAAATTCACTTACCATCCATGGGCCTTTGATAAATTCAAAAAAGTCTTCAAAAAACAAAACATTCAACTAGCTCCAGTGAACCATTACTCCTTAAAAAACCTAATTTGCTCAAACACCAAAGATGCCATTCCATCTAACAAAAAATCTGGTATATATCAAATTGAATGCTGTGACTGTAGTCAAATTTATATTGGAAAAACCAAAAGAAATTTAGAAACAAGAGCAAAGGAACACTTTAGGAACGTAAAATAGAAACAATTAGAAAAAGTCAGCATTTGCCACGCATTTTTGGGAAAGAAACCACAACATAAATCCAGAACCAAAATTACTAAAACATACAACAGGAAAAGAAGAACTGTCCACATGGGAACAAATCTTTATTTCAAAAAATAGGAACAAAGTATTCAATTTCGACATCCCCCGGAAAGATTTTTTCAGCAAGTTCCTCGAACCACCACCAGAGGAGACCGATGACAAAATATTGCCAGCTACACCAATGAGAACCAGTCGATGTCCGGCTGAAGATAGAGGTAGGGCCTCTGAAACTAGTTCCGGGAAAATTTAAGTGTAAGTGTTGTTTAGTGTCATTAATCGACTCGCAATTAATTTAATAGTTCCCTCGTTGGTCATGTCAACAACCCTCCGTAGTTTGCAAGAGAAATTATGAAACACTCTGTATAAAGCTGCTTCATTTATTTAGTTATGCTTTTAGCTGTACTACAAGATTAATAATTTTATTATAATTCTTAAAAGTGGGGTTTATGTAGTTCGAAATAACACGAAAGCTAGGTATATGCTTAGCACTCCAAATCTCTTCTCAGAATTGTGTAATGAGTTGCATGAGATCGACGCTGTACAGGGGATTTGAAACCATTAGCCAAAGCTGATACCTGCACGCTTTCCCCTTGAAATGATGATGTAATGAAACCATTAATGCTACTAAGTGATGGCGTCCTGGGAGACCTTTGGCATACATATCAATCTGTTTGGTATATTCAACTGGAAAACCAGCAACATCAAGCCGTATTGACGTTTTTATCCCACATGTTGGTATATTGATATTCCGAGAACACCTCTTATCAGTTCCCTTTTAATTCCTCTAACACCTACATAGATGGCGGGGTATTAAATTCCACCCTAAACGACGATACTGAGAACTGTAATATTTGAGAAACCATGAAATAAACGAAAAAAGTAATGATGACATTACAGAAATGGTCATGTAATAATTTAATGAAAATTAATACACAGATAATACATTATTGACAATTTTCATTAAGTAAGAAACAATTAAATATTTCCCTTCTACTAGAAGGAGAAAGCCTCAGAGTATATGTGAAGCCATATATTTAAGTATTTTTAATACAAAAGTAATATTAAGAGAAATACATTGAAAATATATGCAAAAAAATTATAAAAATATCTGGCAATAAATGGAGAAACACTAAAAAAATTTAGTCTCATTTACAAGATGAATATTAAGCCAACACTTAAATATTATGAAGGTATATTAATAACAGCAAATTTAGAAAAACTAAATATTCTGCAAAATCAAATTATTCGTCTCATAACTGTAACAGTACTTTTAGGTTATGTTTGAAGTATGAAAAGTTTATAAATTTATAAAAAAAATGATTATGTAAATATATTTAATAATTTAAATATGTAAAAATGTATGTAATTGTGTGATTGGCCGAAATAATAATTGTATGACGAAATATGACGTAATGTTGTGACGTGGTATTAAATCGGCCAATCACAAAATTAAGAGAGAAGTAACGATAGTTACTAAAAATCAATAATCTTGGTATAGAAAGATCTTTGTTGTAATTGTGGAGTGTAATGAATAGTGGTGCAAGATCAAGAACATTTAAGTAATAGTTTGAATCTGTATAAATATAACAAAGTATGAATTTATTGACATGTTGGAAGTGACTGGGAAAGGAAGTTCAAGCAAAATGTAATCTAAATAATACAATTAAATAGTTACAGAATTTGACTTCTCCGAAACTTTATTCCGAACCACGCCTGAAAAAAAGATGTCTCATGACTCTTATTTATAATAAGTTGATACAATTGGTGACCAGAGGAAATAGATAGCCCCAAAAACTCACACGAGAAGAAAAACAATTGTGCGTCCAACATAGAAATCCTGTCCCAAATTACGCTCGAACGTGTGACTGATGAAGATGGAGACAAATTAACGAAGAATAGTCTCAAATTCCTGTCCCATAACTTGAGCTGTCAAACGAACCCAGTACTTCCTCTACCAAATTTAACAAATAATCCAAGACTTGATATTGACACTGAACATGCAGCCACCATAGAATATTATCAGAATAATAATAGAACAATTAATCAGACTGTCTTACCATGACTAGGAAAAAAGAACATCCCAATTAGACTTAAAAACCGAACATAGTTTTGTTATTAAAGTCAAAAAATAAAAAATGAAAACTTCCCTGCTTAAAGGAAAACTTTTCGTTATCCCCGCTATCTGTCAGTGGACATTTAACATGGATAACATAAATAGGCTTCTATTGTAGTGAATCTTTGATCAGTTTTACCCATGTGATCGTTTCCTCATCTTCTCAATATTGCCAAAAATAGGTTAATGAGCATTAAAGAGTGCCCTGTATTGAGAAGTACAGATAAACTTACTGAAAGTGCACATGAGGAATGTCTAAAAATATATAATAATCTAAATGTCTAATGTAAAATGTATCAACAGCTGATATCAAAGAGCTCAGGTGGAACAGTATAGTTGCACCACCAAACGGCTAATACGGCAACTACTTGACTTAACAGCATCTAACTCGAAAAGGCTGACTTAACGACTTTTATTTCTGAAATTGATATCAATTCAACGTGTCAGGATCATAATATGCTTGACCTAACCTCTTCTGATCCTCAAATCTTTTTGCACTATTACAGAACTGGTATTCAGAGTGCTTATCGTGTGTTTAAAAGGATTTGTCAAAAGCATTGACTTAATACCTTCTTTATATGAGTTTTTCAAATTTTATTGAAGTACCGCAAGTTCTACAAGATCTATTCTTAGTTTTATGTAAACAAAGTGGGGAAATGCATTGCTCCGCCAGGAACTGACTGAAGGGAATAGTCGCCGTACTTGATGCAACATTTTATTTTATATGCGATAGACGCTTTGTGGCTTGGCCGTATGCATGGTAGCCGAGCGGTAAAACGCATGTGTCCCGTAAGTTGACCAACATAAGCTCGAATCACTGATGTGCATCTTTATTGAGGTTATTGTTACTTAATAGCAATGTCTTATGTTTTCCTTGCAGAATATAAATAATATTTTAAATACATTAGTTTATAAAAGCGCAAATGAGGTATCATTTTTCTGTACATAGTAAATGCAATGTTATTAGAAAATTGCATTAATATTGGTTGTGTAAACACTCGGGCTCGTTCATTTGTTATGAATGATGCTAACATATAATACGAAGTATGCTCTCGTGAAAATTTCGCTAGTCATTTGTTCACATCCATGTCCCGCAGAAAGAGGGCAGTAATAGAAGCACAGGGTTTATATACCCGGTATTAACCTAATTTCCATTTTATTTGATTTTACATACAGGGATGAAATATTCCGTTAGTTTAAAAAAAGAGGAGAATGTTTTAGTTTCTATGTGTGAGCTTAAATGACATAAAATCAAGTAAACCTTAACAATAGCAAGTTGTATTACAAACTGCGTAATAGAATTTCGTATTTCTATAATAAAAAATAAAAATGATCTTTGGTATTCGAAACGATGCCGGTCCTCGTAGCCACGGTCATTAGAGCCTATGTCTCTAGCATTCCGCTGCGTAGAGGGTCACGGTTTCGAATTCCGCCTTGGTGATGGGTGTTTATATGCATAATGTATGTGGTGAAACAAAAGAAAACATATTTAAATAAACGGAAGCAATAAAAACGCTAAAATAAGGGAAAAAATGTATCTATATACACAGATATACATTTGGTTATAAAAAGCCTTTGTATACTGCTTGCAGCGAGGAATAAAGTAGATGTAAACAAAATCACGTGACCGCGCCTTCTTCACAATTTCCTTGAAGTCTCCGCCGTGTAAATAGTCCCTTGAAAAGACGGTGCTACTGAGGTGTGGAGTCTTGAGTTCGTTTTGCTCAAGCGCACAAGTGCACATTAAGCATATTTCAACTATAAAAACATATACTAATAGGTAGTTAAGTTTGTAATTAAAGTAAATCATGCTGCGCGCCCATATTTAAGGTGGGAGGCGTATCCAGTTTTGAATCATGGCGGAACTGGCGAGTACTGTTAAATATGCGCGCGGAAAGGCTTTACGAATTGGTAAAAACATAATAATATTGAATGCACGAGGGATGTTCAATAAATAATGATCACTTTTTTTTGTAAGCATACCTTTACTCATCCTCATAATTTTGATGGTCCTTCTCAAAATAGTCTCCCGTGAATGTGATGCAATTGTCCCAGCGTTTCTGCCAGTCTTCAAAGACATGCTGGAAACAATTCTTTGAGAGATCCTGCAAAATCGCCTCCGCAGCCTTCACCACTGCTTCTGATGTGGATAATACTTCCCACGAAGGCGTTTCTTCATGTTAGGGAATAGGAAAAAGTCACATGGTGCTAAATTCGGACCATAGGGAGGGTGAGGAATGAACTTCTTGTTAATTTTTGCGGGATATTCAGCAACAACATTGGCAATATGCGGCCGTGCAGTATCATGGTGCAGCATCCAGCCTGCTTCATGCAAATGTGGTCTTTTGCGCCTGATATGGAATTGAAAAGTTTTCAGGACATCCCTGTAATATTATTCACTTACTGATGTGTGTGCAGGTACAACTTGCTGATAAACCATTCCATGAATATCAAAGAATGAGATGACAGTAACTTTCCCAGGAGAAGCAACCACTTTAACTTTTTTGGAGGTTGGTGATGAAGGAGATTTCCATGCTGAGCTTTGCTGTTTGCTCTCAGGATCAAAATGATGTAGCCAAGTTTTGTCAGCAGTGATTACGTTTGAGACTCCGGAACTTCATCTAACATCAACTTTAACTGCATGTTACCTTCATTGCAGCGGTTGGCGATATTGAACATGTCTGAACTTGTCTGGTTCTCACAGGCGGGAACCAGGAGTACCAACAATGAAACTACTAGGGCGTGTTTGTTTCAAGTTAATGTAAAAGAATATAATAAGATTGAGTTTCAGTGCGAAAAATTATGGCCATAACAACTATGATCATTTTATTGAACAGCCCTCGTATTTAACAAGTTCTGTGAAACATTTCCACAACTGACTAGCGATGAAGTGGTGAAGTTAACATTTGAGTTTACTGGTATGTCGGTTTCCAGCATTTACAGTGCCGCAAGGTAAAGGCTGCATTCGGTGAAGTTTCAACTCGCGGCAAGAAGAGACCGCGTGCCAGATCAGTGTCGGATGTTATCCGTGATGGTTTGTGAGGTCAGAAATTGCCGAAAAGTTAATCAATTCCCCAAATTACAACCCAACAGCGTTATTGTGATGGACATTGCGCCCTACCACAGTGTGAGGTTACAACGCATACAAAACAAGTGACATCATAACATGGCTACAGAGTAAAAATATAATTTTCCACAAGGGTCATGTTAATATTAATTGATAATTAATGTTATTAATTGATGTTAATATTATACGAGGGCTGTTTAGTAAAAAATGGTCATAATAATATTACGGTCATACTTTCGCACTAAAATTCAATCTTCTTATATTCTGTTACCTTAATGTGAAACAAACACGCCGTAGTAGTTTCATTGTTGGTACTCCTGTTTCCCACCAGTGAGAACCAGGCAAGTTCAGACATGTTCAGTATCGCCTACTGCTGCAATGGAGGTAACACGCGAGGAACAATATGCGGCTTTAACATTCTACCTTCGTCTCAACAGATCTTCAGCTGAGGCCTACATAACGTTACAGGTGGCATATGGAGAGTCTGTTCTTCCCTACAGCACAGCTCGAAGGTAGTTTAAAATGTTTAAAGAGGGGAGACAATCCATTTCAAAGAAAGGTGTACCCGGTGCTCCAGTTACTGCTCTTAAAGAAGAAAACATCAACACTGCTGCTGCCATTGTGAGAGAGGATCAACGAATAACCTTAAGATCACTTTGAAATACTGAATATTTCATTGGGTGCCGCCCACATGTTGGTGACAGGAACATGTGACGTGTTTGTGCATGAAGCGTTCCAAGACTGTTGATTCCTGAGCAAAACGACATTCGCATGCAGGTCTGCATGCAGTTAAAGTTGATGTTAGGCAAAGATCCGGAGCTTCTTTCAAACGTAATAACCGCTGATGAAACTTGGCTACATTATTTTGATCCTGAGAGCAAACAGCAGAGCCGAGTGTGGAAATGTCTTTTATCACCAACTCCCAAAGAAGCAAAAGTGGTTGCTTCTACTGGGAAACTTATAGTTATGTAGTTCTTTGATATTCGTGGAAAAGTTTGTCAGTACACACAGCAGTAACTGGACAATACTACGGGGATGTCCTGAAAATATTGTAAGTCCACATCAGGAACAAAAGCCACATTTCAGTGAAACAGGCTGGATGCTGCACCACGATAATGTGCGGCTGCAATTTGCCAACGTTGTTGCTGAATATCTTGCAAAAATCAACGTGAAGTGCATCCTTCACCCTCTACACAGTCCGGATTTAGCCCCATGTGACACTTTTCTATTCCCTAACTTGAAGAAACGCTTTCGTGGGAGGCATTATCCGTTATCAGGAGCAATGGTGAAGCCTGCGGAGGCGGTTTTGAAGGATATCTCAAAAATGGTTTCCATAATGTCTTTGAGGACTGGCAGAAACGCTGAGAGAAGTGCATCGCACTTGGGAAGGACCATTTGGGGAAGTACCATCATCATGAGGATGAGTAGGGGTACGTTTCTAATAAAAATTGTGATCATTGGAAACTTAGAGTCAGACTGAAAAATTCAATGCCATAGCCGGGATTTGAACCACGGATCTTCTAGTTTCCGTCCAGCCGCACTAACATTGTGCTACTATTTCCAACGTGCCGATATGACATTTAATTCTCCAACTGACTCGTATTTTCCCGGTAAACCACTTAGGAGTTCTCATAAACACATGAGACATCTACCTCAATGGCGACTTACTACATGTAAGTACTTTAAGGACCGGGTTTTTTAACGTAGTTGTCTCATGTGCTTATGAGAACTCCTAAGTGGTTTACCGGGAAAATACGGGTCAGTTGGAGAATTTAATGTCATATCGGCACGTTGGACATAGTAGCACAATGGTAGTCGGCTGGACGGAAACCAGAAGATCCGTGGTTCAAATCCCGGCTATGGCATTGAATTTTTCAGTCTGACTCTACGTTTCCACAATTTAGCCTACACACGGCCAGTGTGAAAGAATAGTTAATTGTGATTATTCTGTACTGAACTCCTACTTAAGGGAGCGGTAACAGTATTGTCATTCCGAACGCACGTGGGCGCGGAGTGCTACGGTACTTGATGCCCTCGTTGGAGATAGTGTAGTTCTACCTGCTACATACTTGTCTATATCCACTGGGCTATCAGTGCACGTTTAGTGACTGAGACTCAAATATGAGAGGATTCAGTAGAACAATGCTAGAGACCAGCCGTGAAAACGATCTGGACTTACAATAATATACGCTTACAGTCATCTTTTTGGTGGGGTGTGTGCCAGAGAAAGTATATTCTGGAACAATTTTGAAGACCCTGTATTCAACGTTGGCTTATTGTATACACGCATACTAAACATTATTGTTCACAGATTTTTGTATACGAACGGCAGGGTTTTGTTTAAAAAACTATAGGTTTCTTTTTTGTCATTTTGTGGCGCATTGTTCTGACACCACATGCGTATAAAAACTGCAGTGTTCCAAGGCCATTAAGAGAGGGCACACATGATATTATAGTTTGGCAAACAGAGTTCACTGCCACATCAGACCTGTTCGTGTCAGCCCAGGCATGCCCATTCAAACAGTCAATATGCGTGTTCTATCCCGTAATTCCTGATAACATTTCGCAGAAATCCTCTGACAACCGGAGCGGAATGCTGCGGTAATTAGCGAAATGCTTTCAAGCCTCTCTGCCCCTAATTATGTTATTTCAAGATAAACAAGTAGAAGAAATGAAGCTTTAGTTGGATGTGGGTTTGAATTTTCAGACAACGCTAACTCAGTCGCCTAAAAATGTGTACAAGAACTTCCCCACCGAATTTGTATATGCTATTATTACCAACAGCTACTTCTCTTTCTGTTTATTCTAAGAGATTTGAACAAATATTTTACTATATTGTCACAGACTGTATTAATTTACTCTCTGGTGACTCAAGTAGTAGGTAGCCTACCCCTGAGTGTTATTGTTCTTATTGTACTGTTACCTTCTTTTCACTCTGATCTGTAAAGCACTGTACTGCTGATCGATCAATAAAAAATTATATAAAAAAGTAGTAGGTGACGTCACTCCCTCCCCTCCTTTATGACTAGAGTGAGTGAGTGTGTAGTGTTTTAGGGCCCGTCGACAACAAGGCCATTTGGGCCCGAAGTCAACTCTAAAAACTAAAAGCTACACAAAGTTAAAAAGTAAGATAGGATATAAACACTCAACTATTAAAAGCACATAAAAAGCCCATCCCAGTACTAAAAATTTAAAATCTCTAAAATTTATAAATATAAAATACAAGTCAGACTTGTTTATTAAAACCGATTTTAAAAACAAACCGCAGAGCCTTATCCACGGCCACTGGGTCGTCCCCTAAAATATCGTGCAAGTTAGTTCTTAGGCCCAAAGACTGGCGGACACCCGCGCAGTACACCCGCGGGCAATCCAGCAATACATGCCGCACAGTGAGGCGTACTGCACACGGAGCACACACAGGGGACGGTTCCCCTCTTAACAAGTGACCATGAGTCGCTCGTGTGTGCCCAATTCTCAGCCGGGTGAGTATCACCTCGGCCCGCCGGTTATCCCTGCAGGAAGTTGGCCATGGTTTTACGCTCTCCTTTATCGCCCGGAGCTGTGTGCCTTCCAAAGCTGTCCAGGATTGCTGCCAAGCAGATAGGAGTTGGCGACGGAAAAAACGTTGCACATCCTGGTATGGCACCGTAGATGTTAAACCCCGGGGCAAACGGCAAGCGGACTTAGCAGCCGCGTCCGCCTCCTCGTTCCCGGAAATCCCAACATGGCCTGGGGTCCAAGTAAAAACAAAATTGTATCCGCGACTGAGCATTTGTGAGATCTGGGCCTGTATTTTTAAAACAAGTGTGTGAGCGGCAGTGTGCTGTTGCAAGGCCTGAAGAGCACTTAGAGAGTCAGTGCAGACAATAAAAGAGCCAGCAGCTAACCTGCAAATAAAAAGGAGCAAATAGAAGTTGGCGTACAGCTCTGCGGAGAAAACTGAAGTGGAGTCCAGAAGGCGAAATTTATGAGCCTCACCGTTAATGAAGAACGCGCAACCGGTAATGCTACCTAACTGAGAACCGTCCGTAAAGGCCGGAACATAATTAGGGTAACGGCTCAGTAGTTCGGCAAAAAGTTGTTGGAACACCGAATGTGGAGTAGCGAGTCTAGAGTTGCTTGAAAGAGCGAGATCGAACCGCGCACGATTGAGCTGCCATGCAGGATAAGGGCAGATGGACGACCTCTCCACGCGAGGCATTCGGAGGCCATGCGAATGTAGGAGATCCCGAAATCTTATTCCCATGAGGCGTGTCCGAGAACCAGGGCGCATATAACGGTGGACTAAATCTGGACAGAGAACTGATTTAAAACAGAGATGATTGGGATAACTTGTCATCTTCGAGACGTATGAGCAGAGTAACAGAGAGCGACGAATATAGAGTGGAGGTTCGCCTGAGTCTGTATACTCGACTGGTGCGGAAGCTCCTGTGGCAAGGCGGATGCCAGTATGATGCACGGTGTCTAAAAGGCGAAGTTTAGAGGCGGTCGCTGCCCCATAAATAAAACTGCCGTAGTCCAGCTTGGACCGAACCAGAGAGCGGTACCGCCTCAACATTACCGTGCGATCGCCCCCCGCCCAAGTTGCTCCAGATAATACCTAGATGAATAGTCTCTAAGCGAAAGACCGAAACTTCTTTAAATAACACTATACCAAAATTTAATTTCCACTTTAAGACAGGAAAAGAAAATATATAAAATTACCATCCCTAAATTAAGAAATTATTAAAGACCAAAACTTATAATGAAACAGAACTTTAAAAGGCAAACCAGGGAAAATAATAATTCTGATTGACCATAAACTTAAAACACATGGTTTAAAAAACTATCAGTAATAGCTGAAACATAACATACCTGAAAAAATAATAATCCTTTTTCCTTTTAAATTTGTATGAATCCAAATATTGGAGACGTTAATTCTATTTTTAAGAAGGTGGCATGATGTTTTATATTCTTTTAGAAAGAACATACATTTTATATTTATATATCTGTGAGCAAAATAAAGGTTTTTATTACAGTGAAGGCAAGATTATAGCAGTTTAAATGTACTGTAACACGATTTCAAAATTAATGTAATATTATTTTAAAGATCAATGTATCCATTGATCTTTGGAGAAGCGAGGGAAAGATGTCACAGACTGTATTAATTTACTCTCTGGTGACTCAAGTAGTAGGTGACGTCACTCCCTCCCTCCTTTATGACTAGATGAGCAATATTTAAGCGAGAGACACTCTCTCTGTAAGTGCCAGCTGATGGGGTAGGATGGTTTTGTAGGCAGCTCCACTTCTGGACAGGTAAACGACCATTGTGACCGCCTTTGTAAATCTGTTTTGTTGCAGTAAATGTTCTTATTAAGTGAATCCCACTTTTAATTAGCTTTATCCTACCTTTTTACCAATGAACCATTATAAAAAAGATCCCAACCTCTCGTTAAAGCATGCAGTTCTGATCTGAGTGTTTGCTCCCGAGTGTTCGGCCTGACCACGTGTTCCTTAATTATTCACAAAGTAAGAACAGTTCGTCACAATATGTTGTTAAAAACTATAGAAGCAGTAGTTGCACAAAACTCGCCTTGTATTCGTCACTAGAATTGCTAGCCGAAGGCTAACTTTAGCGGCGATAGGGTAGGTAGGTAGGTAGGTAGGTAGGTAGGTAGGTAGGTAGGTAGGTAGGTAGGTAGGTAGGTAGGTAGGTAGGTAGGTAGGTAGGTAGGTAGGTAGGTAGGTAGGTAGGTAGGTAGGTAGGTAGGTAGGTAGGTAGGTAGGTAGGTAGGTAGGTAGGTAGGTAGGTAGGTAGGTAGGTAGGTAGGTAGGTAGGTAGGTAGGTAGGTAGGTAGGTAGGTAGGTAGGTAGGTAGGTAGGTAGGTAGGTAGGTAGGTAGGTAGGTAGGTAGGTAGGTAGGTAGGTAGGTAGGTAGGTAGGTAGGTAGGTAGGTAGGTAGGTAGGTAGGTAGGTAGGTAGGTAGGTAGGTAGGTAGGTAGGTAGGTAGGTAGGTAGGTAGGTAGGTAGGTAGGTAGGTAGGTAGGTAGGTAGGTAGGTAGGTAGGTAGGTAGGTAGGTAGGTAGGTAGGTAGGTAGGTAGGTAGGTAGGTAGGTAGGTAGGTAGGTAGGTAGGTAGGTAGGTAGGTAGGTAGGTAGGTAGGTAGGTAGGTAGGTAGGTAGGTAGGTAGGTAGGTAGGTAGGTAGGTAGGTAGGTAGGTAGGTAGGTAGGTAGGTAGGTAGGTAGGTAGGTAGGTAGGTAGGTAGGTAGGTAGGTAGGTAGGTAGGTAGGTAGGTAGGTAGGTAGGTAGGTAGGTAGGTAGGTAGGTAGGTAGGTAGGTAGGTAGGTAGGTAGGTAGGTAGGTAGGTAGGTAGGTAGGTAGGTAGGTAGGTAGGTAGGTAGGTAGGTAGGTAGGTAGGTAGGTAGGTAGGTAGGTAGGTAGGTAGGTAGGTAGGTAGGTAGGTAGGTAGGTAGGTAGGTAGGTAGGTAGGTAGGTAGGTAGGTAGGTAGGTAGGTAGGTAGGTAGGTAGGTAGGTAGGTAGGTAGGTAGGTAGGTAGGTAGGTAGGTAGGTAGGTAGGTAGGTAGGTAGGTAGGTAGGTAGGTAGGTAGGTAGGTAGGTAGGTAGGTAGGTAGGTAGGTAGGTAGGTAGGTAGGTAGGTAGGTAGGTAGGTAGGTAGGTAGGTAGGTAGGTAGGTAGGTAGGTAGGTAGGTAGGTAGGTAGGTAGGTAGGTAGGTAGGTAGGTAGGTAGGTAGGTAGGTAGGTAGGTAGGTAGGCAGGCAGGCAGCCGTGCGGACGGACGGGCAGGAAGCCAGGGTTTCAGAAATACTTTTACAAACTTCGGGTATAGGCTCCTCACACCAAAAGAAGGAAAAAAGTTCTTGTGAATATATGTGTCATAATCCTTGGTTTTCACGTTATTCCTGTCACAATGAAAGTGTGAGTTCAACGGCCCTTGGGTTCCAACCTAACAAATGAATATCTCTATGCATTCATAGAAGGCTTTGACCTATTGTGTTACATACGGTAAATGGCTAAGTGTTGCGATGGAAACCTCTTTACGCTTTTCATTTGTTATCAGTCTGTCTTCAACGTTTCAATTGTGTACATGTAGTGAGCTAAGTGCATGTGTTTTGTTTCACCATAGCTGGATATTCATTTTGTGAACAGGCAGACATGATTTTATGTATGGTCGTGCGAATGGTAATGGACGCGACGCTGCACGTTCTATCTGATGTGGTTACCAGACCGAAGACAACCGAGTCATTAAACATTTGTGGTCTTGCTAAGACAGGAACCGTTGCACCACAATGAACATATATAATCTCGAGGTATCTACCAGGGCAATTCACACAGAGTGAAGACTGACCCCCCCTCTAATGAGTGGGAGAGTTACCGAGCTGTCCCGATAGGGCGGCCGGCGCTTCCGTGGGGCTTTCCATAGGGCAAGACCTAGAGATTAATAAGGCCCCCCTCATCTGGTTCTATGGGCTCTAAATGCAATGGAAGTGGAAACGCCAGTTAAGCGCACCAACCCTAAAACGGAAGGCAACCGATTAACCTTGGTAATGCCGCCTGGTGATCTAGCACACCTTCTACTAGCTATGCTGGCTAGTACCCTGGAATATATGGCTTCCCTCAACCCCGTCCGAAGACGTACTTGATCTCCCACAGGAACCACTGCCCCGTCGAGTCCAACCCAATCCGAACAACTCCCATTCAGGGAGGGTCTCGAATATTCGGCCCGATGCTCTTCTAGGACGTCAGAGGTACCACGAGTGCTAGGGGTACGCAGCATCCGCACCACGGCCGCTGAAGGGGACGGATTCCCTCCTCTACGGGGAATGATCGAGGAAGACCAAGAGTTCTTCGTACGCTGGAACTCGAAGAAGAGATGTTAAAGTGTGTCAATAGCGATCCAGGTGTCAGTGCAAGACAATTGGCTGTGGCATCTGGTACATCATACGTGACAGCATGGAGGGTACTTCACGAGCAACTCCTCTATTTCATATTCAACGTGTGCAGGGTCTTTCACCTGTCGATTATCCACGACATGATAACTTTTACCGATGTTTGTCTCGTCAGTTTTGTTTCCAGACGAGTCAACGTTTGGGAGTGATGGAGTTACTAATTTGCACAACGTACACGTATGGGCAGACGTAATCCTCATGCTGTACTTCAGGCTAAACATCAGCAACAGTTTAGTCTGAATGAGCGGGCTGGCATTATAGTTGTCGGTATGGTAGGTCAATACTCCTTACAGCACGTCTTAGTGGCGCTGTCTACAGGGACTTTATCCGGCACACTCTTTCCGTCCTACTTCACAAAGGTGTGCCCCTGTAAATAATAAAACCCACGGGGTTTATGCATGATGAGGCAGCGGCACATTTTATTTGCATTGTTCCGAATTCACTGACTGGTATGTACAATGACTGATGGATAAGCAGAAAAGGATCAGTTCCATGGTGTACACGTTCTCCCGACCTCAATCCTGTGGACTTTTACCTCTGGGGCATCTTAAATCTATGGTTAAGGAGCTGCCCTCCCGGATGCAGACACGCTGCGTTTCGCGCCGTTATCCTGTAAGTTGGTAAGCGTTCTACAGAGAGCATGCGGAATGGCCTGTAGGTGGCAGGATAGTGCAGATGCACATACTGTCTCAGTATCAGTATAAAGAAGCCCGCCACTATTTCGAATTGCTCCAGAGAAAAACAGCGCTCTTGTATTCGGCTTTTCTGTAGCGAAGCTGTGGAATCTATTGAAATTCATCGACAAATGAAGGTTCAGTACAGTGATGCATATTTGTCAGAGCAGCAAGTCTACAAATGGAGTAGGAAGTTTGAAAATGTTGTGACTTCAGTGGAAGATGTTCCACGTCCAGGTCAGGCCAACAAGTTGTGACTCCACAGAACATTGCAGCAGTTGAAGCCATAGTGAAGGAAAACCGTCGAGTGACACTGAATGACACTGCAGTATGTTTACAGATTAGTCATGGTGTCAGCATACCACACTGTGCATGATGTACTCCAGTTTCACAAGGTTTCTGCAAGATGGGTGCCATGGCAGCTGACTCCTGAAATGACAGAACGACGTGTTGGTGCTTGTGGAGAACTTGTTCGGCTCTTTTGAACGGGAAGGTGATGGCTTCCTTGCAAGAATCGTTACTGGGGACGAAAACTGGCTTCACTTCCACCAACCCGAAACAAAATGAGTGAGCAAGAAATGGCGCCATACCTCATCACCTAAACCAAAGGAGTTTCGAACAGAACCATCAGCTGGAAGGTTATGCTGACTATTTTGGGACGAAAAGGGATCATTTTGGAGCATTACATGCCTAGAGGGACCACAGTGCATTATACATTTCTTCTTCTTCTTCTTCTTCTTCTTCTTCTTCTTCTCTTCTTCTTCTTCTTCTTCTTCTTCTTCTTCTTCTTCTTCTTCTTTCTTCTTCTTCTTCTTCTTCTTCTTCTTCTTCTTCTTCTTCTTCTTCTTCTTCTTCTTCTTCTTCTTCTTCTTCTTCTTCTTCTTCTTCTTCTTCTTCTTCTTCTTCTTCTTCTTCTTCTTCTTCTTCTTCTTCTTCTTCTTCTTCTTCTTCTTCTTCTTTCTTCTTCTTCTTCTTCTTCTTCTTCTTCTTCTTCTTCTTCTTATTCTTCTTCTTCTTCTTCTTCTTCTTCTTCTTCTTCTTCTTCTTCTTCTTCTTCTTCTTCTTCTTCTTCTTCTTCTTCTTCTTCTTCTTCTTCTTCTTCTTCTTCTTCTTCTTCTTCTTCTTCTTCTTCTTCTTCTTCTTCTTCTTCTTCTTCTCTTCTTCTTCTTCTTCTCTTCTTCTTCTTCTTCTTCTTCTTCTTCTTCTTCTTCTTCTTCTTCTTCTTCTTCTTCTTCTTCTTCTTCTTCTTCTTCTTCTTCTTCTTCTTCTTCTTCTTCTTCTTCTTCTTCTTCTTTCTTCTTCTTCTTCTTCTTCTTCTTCTTCTTCTTCTTCTTCTTCTTCTTCTTCTTCTTCTTCTTCTTCTTCTTCTTCTTCTTCTTCTTCTTCTTCTTCTTCTTCTTCTTCTTCTTCTTCTTCTTCTTCTTCTTCTTCTTCTTCTTCTTCTTCTTCTTCTTCTTCTTCTTCTTCTTCTTCTTCTTCTTCTTCTTCTTCTTCTTCTTCTTCTTCTTCTTCTCTTCTTCTTCTTCTTCTTCTTCTTCTTCTTCTTCTTCTTCTTCTTCTTCTTCTTCTTCTTCTCTTCTTCTTCTTCTTCTCTTCTTCTTCTTCATCTTTCTCTAACTCCTTTGTGCTGTTAAGCGTGGAGTACAAGCCTCTTCTACCCATTTCCTCCAATTTTCTCGTTCCATTATCATTCACTTCATTTCTGTCATGTTTTTACCTCTATCCTTCCCCAACTTCTCAATGTATTCCTGATACAACATGCGTGGCCTTCCCCTAATTCTTTTACCTTCTGGTCTTGCTTCTAAATATTGTTTGGGTTTTCTTTCTTCTGACATGCGGAGTACATGTCCATACCATTTAAGTTGTCTTTTTTCCAATATTTCTTTAACGGGCTGTGTACCCAACTCTTCCCTTGTTGTTACATTTCTAATCATATATCTTCTTGTCTTCCCCACAGCTCTCATCTCCATAGCTGTTATTTTGCTTTATTGTTTCTGTAGGACAGTCCAGCTCTCTGCTCCATATAATAGAATTGGTAGTATTATTGTTTTAAGTACGATACTATAATTTTTGTACCTTTTGTTATTTCCTTTTTTCCCACAATAGTATTATTAATCTGATAGTAGACTGAATTGGCCATTCTTATTCTGTTTAAAATTTCCTGCTCTATTTTTCCATCTTATTTAAAATTGTACCAGGTATTCATAACTGTCTACCTGTTCTAAACATTTCATCATTACATTTAATTTTATCTTCTTCGTCTTTCCTTCCTATATACATGGTTTTACTTTTGGGTATGTTTAATTCTAACCTTTTCCATTTAATTCTTCTTTCCATTCATTTAGCGCTAATTGTAAATTATTATTACTATTTGCTATTAATATGACGTCATAAGCATATATCAACGATTGTGCCCAAACTGGTCTTAAATTTCTATATCCTATCATAGTTCTTGCTGTTCTTCTTTTGCAAATTTTCCATATTTCATCCATCAAAATAATAAATAAGAGTGGGCTGAGACTATCGCCTTGTTTAACTCCTCTATTCATCAGAATGGTTCTGATTCTTGTCCATCTAATCTTATTATCCCTTTTGGTACTTGATAAACTGATTGTATTGCTTCAATAAAATTCATAGGTACTCTTTTGTTCTTTAGAGCTCTCCAAATTTCTTCCGTAGGCATTGAATCAAATGCTGCTTTCAAATCTAAGATTCCTAAATAAATACCCTTTCCTCTATGCATCATACACAAATCTCCTAAAAAATCATCTGCGGCCTGCAATCAAATCAAAGCGACGTGGATTGCTGTCAGCAGGAGTCCTTTTGCAACACGACAATGCAAGGCCCCACACTGCCCGTGCAACAATCATAGACCTGCATTATGAGTGTCTTCCTCATCCACCATACTCACCAGACCTTACCCCAAGTGATATCCATATCTTTGATTCACTCAAAGACGCCATGGGAGGAAAGAAGTTCTGTTCGATGAAGAGGTACGCCACGTGGTGCATGAGTGGTCTACTAAATAATGGACTACTAAAATAAGGTTTTTCTAAAGGCATTTATGCACTTTGTAAGCACTGGAGGACTTGCATTGCGCATGGGGGAGATTATGTTGAAAAATGAAACAGTTCTGTACCACTTCTGCACAATAAATAATATTTAAAAATATTTAAAATTTTCATTTGACTCACACTCGTAACTTGTTAACTTTTCATTGTTGTCTGTTTTAAACTCTCTTAAAATATTATTTTACGACTTATTTCTAAAGCTAATAAGGGAGGACATCTAAGGAACTCTTGACATATTCTGACGGCTAAGATTATACTAAAATTTTAAAGTTTCAATTTAATAAAGGAAGAGAAACACTTTTGATTACAACCCTACACTCAAATATTGCAAAAAAACTTATAATAGGAAACATAACCTGTTAAAAATGAAGCAGCAAAATAATTTTAACTCACCATACGTTGAGAACACATTTCAGGGAAATTTCACTATCTTTCACTGTTGCAACACCCACATGATAAACTTTGCTTGAAAACTCCACTGCAGATCCCACAAGAACACTAATAAAACTTATACAAAAATAATTAAAGTCTTTACCTTCATAATACACATTCATCTTTGTTGTTCTACACACTTACTGAAATTATTCACATTCATCAATCAACAAATACCCAAACTTTTACTATTGAACTGTCCAAAATCACCTTTTTTCTCACTTTAAAACGCCAGAAATATATAACATTTAACCAAACAAACACTTTTATAAGCCGCATTGCTTCCAGTACAAATTTACCACGATGTGACCATTCTATCAAATACATCTTAAATGAAATTTTGAAAAGTTGTAATCCTAAACATCATTTACTAAAATTCGAATATTACGTCCAAGATACAAAACTTCTGTCAGAAACTAGCCATTCAATATCGTAGCAATTATAACCTTACTTCACAGACGAACACTAATACAAACATCACGTGAAATACACCATAAATTTCCACACTGTGGCACTGAAGTAATCATTAATACACAAATTACAAAATCTTATGTGCCTGTTTTAATCCCAAGAAAACCTAATATTGAGTAGATGAATTGAATCAGAGAACACTTAACACATTTTCTGAAATTTAAAACACGTGGTGGTTAGTAATTTCGAGTGAGCCAACATTACACAACAAAATATTACTCCTTAAATGATAGTTAGGAAAAGGTTCCTAATATATTAATCAAAATACAGAAAGAACTTTTAAAGCCTTTTCGCACGTTATAGAAAATTACTAAGCGGCTTGAAAAAAATTATAAAGAAAAATAACAAAAATGAGGCCAGAACTTCCACGTAGTCTTACATTTTTTGTATACTGAATTTCTACACATCACGAAAGATTGGAATTTATTTGAATTTTCAAAATAAACCTTTTTTTTTTAAAAAAAGTTATACACGGCGCCTAACACCAATATGTGTGGACCTGTTCTTCTTTGTGAATAAATTAAGAAACACGTGGTCAGGTCGAACACTCGGGAGCACTCGGAGCAGAACTACATCCTTCAGCGAGAGGATGGGATCTTTACTATAATGGTTCATTGGTAGAAAGGTTGGGTAAAGCTAATTACAAGTGGAATTCACTTAATAAGAATATTTACTACAACAAACAGATTTACAAAAGCGGCCATAACGGCCGTTTACCTGCCCAAAAGCGGAGCTGCCTACAGATACATCCTGACCCTTCAGTGGGCATTTCTAGAGAGAGAGAGAGAGAGTCTCTCGCCCAAAGACCACTCAACCAGTCAGAAAAGAGGGGAGGGAGTGACGTCACCTACTACTTGAGTCAGAGAGTAATTTAATACAATCTGTGACAATATCCCTATGTCGAGTGATTTGACTGTCAGCTTGTATTTTTGTGTCCACTCATTTTATAATTTATTTGGCGAGTACTACGTTCCTAAAGCTATTATATTTTTTCTCTGCCATGTTTATGCTACAATGATTATCTCCTGAAGTACGTGATCCGCTTAAGGAGGAGGAAAGCGCAAACAGAGTATTTTTGTGCCGTTTTTAGTTATACCCGATCACGTGTACCTGTTTTCGCCCGCGGCATTAGTCGATATTCATATTGGCCTTTATGTTGCTCTTCAGCACTCGAATTTTAATGAACACGTACAAAATACCGTAAGGGAAATGATTGTTTTATCTCTATGGGAGATACTTTTTAATTACGATTTCCGAGAAGTTTTCCTGCCCCGTGTACCTTTTTGTTACATCCTACAAACCGTATGAAGAATATCATACGCTCTGTTATGGAATATCCCTTGGGGCGGTCGTAAGGCCTTATAATATCAAAGTTGAAATGACTTTATTTGTCCCATTTTCCAGGAAGCTTCTGTTGATAGGTCTGAATGCCTCAGGACATGTTTAAACCTTTTTTGTTTTCTGGTCACAACCTTCTAAGGCTTTAGAACTAGTACAGAGAAATACTGATTAAAATAGTATATTTGTAAATTCTATTAATGTAGTGTAAAGAAAAACTTTTTAATCTAATTTGCTATTGGATGACTGAAGCCTGTTTAATAATGCCTGAAACTTTTCTGGCGATGAATATGTTCAAGATGTTGTCGGGAAACATGCGAGTTGAAAACACGACCACAAATCGATGTTTCGGGACTGTTCATCTCACCATCATCAGTATAGTAGTTTAACCCTTCGTTAATTGCGCATGTATCCGTGATATACATGGCCTAAGTTTAATTCATTATTATGGCAATAAATAGAAGTAAGAGCTTGCCGAGCCCATCATACCTTTGTAATTGTTTCCTGTAAGTTTCAACCGTTTCTCCCAAATGCTAAGTTTGCATACGAGGCACACGTCATCACGCGTGTGCTGTTGTATCTGTCAGATACATCGCGCCAACTCACGTTACGCATTGTCGCTGCTATAAGATACAACCACGTCATTGCTAGAGAATGCTGATGCATGTCGTTGTGTTGTTGCAAGGTAAATGAGAGTGTCTCTCTTTATTACTATGAATCGTAAGTTTGAAAGTGAGTCAAGTATATGATTTGGAAAATCCTTATGATTTGGAGGAGGTACATCGTCTTACTTTCGGCAATGATGGGAAAACGATTGAGGATAATTATGGAGAAACTGATTCCAAATATGAAGACATAACTGAACCACGATATGTGGACACCCTTTGCGGCATACTCCAGTGCCCTTATGTTGCAAGACCGCATGTTATATAAATTGTTTGGGTTCTTGTGGTTGAAATTTGCAGCTATGAGTTCTCTTCTCAGGTGAATGGTTATAGGAAAATGGGTTTGTAGATATTGGTTGCCCAGTGGAATCAATAATTCTCAGATGACTGTGAAATTTTGTTTAAATATCTTGTAGTGTGTTTTTTTCATTAAGACTGAGTTGCAACGGTGGCCACTTCCACATAAATTCTACCAACGTATTATATTTTCTTCTTCCGACTAATACGTCTGACTTCTTCAAGTATGATGTAGCAAGTCTTTTACTAAATGTTCCATTTTCTTCTCCCGACCGACACTAACACGTCTCACCTCTTGTAGGACGATCTAGCAAGTCTTTTACTAAATGTTCCATTTTCTTCTCCCGACCGACACTAACACGTCTCACCTCTTGTAGGACGATCTAGCAAGTCTTTTACTAAATGTTCCATTTTCTTCTCCCGACCGACACTAACACGTCTCACCTCTTGTAGGACGATCTAGCACGTCTTTTACTAAATGTTCCATTTTCTTCTCCCGACCGACACTAACACGTCTCACCTCTTGTAGGACGATCTAGCAAGTCTTTTACTAAATGTTCCATTTTCTTCTCCCGACCGACACTAACACGTCTCACCTCTTGTAGGACGATCTAGCAAGTCTTTTACTAAATGTTCCATTTTCTTCTCCCGACCGACACTAACACGTCTCACCTCTTGTAGGACGATCTAGCAAGTCTTTTACTAAATGTTCCATTTTCTTCTCCCGACCGACACTAACACGTCTCACCTCTTGTAGGACGATCTAGCAAGTCTTTTACTAAATGTTCCATTTTATTCTCCCGACCGACACTAACACGTCTCACCTCTTGTAGGACGATCTAGCAAGTCTTTTACTAAATGTTCCATTTTCTTCTCCCGACCGACACTAACACGTCTCACCTCTTGTAGGACGATCTAGCAAGTCTTTTACTAAGTGTTCCATTTTCTTCTCCCGACCGACACTAACACGTCTCACCTCTTGTAGGACGATCTAGCAAGTCTTTTACTAAATGTTCCATTTTCTTCTCCCGACCGACACTAACACGTCTCAACTGTTGTAGGACGATATAGCAAGTCTTTTACTAAATGTTCCATTTTCTTCTCCCGACCGACACTAACACGTCTCACCTCTTGTAGGACGATCTAGCAAGTCTTTTACTAAATGTTACATTTTCTTCTCCCGACCGACACTAACACGTCTTACCTCTTGTAGGACGATCTAGCAAGTCTTTTACTAAATGTTCCATTTTCTTCTCCCGACCGACACTAACACGTCTCACCTCTTGTAGGACGATCTAGCAAGTCTTTCACTAAATGTTACATTTTCTTCTCCCGACCGACACTAACACGTCTCACCTCTTGTAGGACGATCTAGCAAGTCTTTTACTAAATGTTCCATTTTCTTCTCCCGACCGACACTAACACGTCTCACCTCTTGTAGGACGATCTAGCAAGTCTTTTACTAAATGTTCCATTTTCTTCTCCCGACCGACACTAACACGTCTCACCTCTTGTAGGACGATCTAGCAAGTCTTTTACTAAATGTTCCATTTTCTTCTCCCGACCGACACTAACACGTCTCACCTCTTGTAGGACGATCTAGCAAGTCTTTTACTAAATGTTCCATTTTCTTCTCCCGACCGACACTAACACGTCTTACCTCTTGTAGGACGATCTAGCAAGTCTTTTACTAAATGTTCCATTTTCTTCTCCCGACCGACACTAACACGTCTCACCTCTTGTAGGACGATCTAGCAAGTCTTTTACTAAATGTTACATTTTCTTCTCCCGACCGACACTAACACGTCTCACCTCTTGAAGGATGATCTAGCAAGTCTGTTTCCTCGACTTCGCGATTCAGTTCGAACCTAATTCTGCTCCCCACTCTCACTTATCACATGACCAAAATAGCTCACACTTCTCTCCATTTTTCAAATCTTACTTTATTATTGGTTTCTGATTTATTTCGATTAATTTTTCATTGGTTTCCAAAACTCATCTGACTCATTTACCTAACGCCTACCCTGAGTTCGGACACGCCTGCCCTGGGCTCTTTGTAACGGTATACATCGTTATCACATCAGCAATTCTAACCTTCATGCTTCATCGCACCCTGAAAGCCTTCTTGTCTCAATGCATTCCTTGCTACGAGCTATCTATAGTTCTAAGACGTTCAACCCTTTCTGACACAAAGAAGATAACGGTCCTGTTTCCTGTCGCTTACAGCGTGTAGATTTTACCCGAGTATTCTTCCTACCTTGCCTTGATGCTGACATGCCTTGCTATATTAAATTATGTTCTTTACTCCTCATCTTTAACTAAACCGCTAATTTATTGATCATCCTAACCATTCTAACTTCATATTAATAT
>CM060951.1:21755560-22040560 GCA_030765055.1 Mantis religiosa | reverse complement strand
CTCCGCAGTGTAGCTGGAAGCCTCCATAGGTAGCCGGTATCGAGCCAGGGCATTAGTAGAAGGACAGACGTATGCATAACCTACTCCATCAGCAGATTTAGAACCGTCGGCGTAAATCGTGGTGAAATCTGGCCATGTAAATTGCAAGAATTGAGAGAGGGCGACTTTCACGTCAGGGCTCCGGATGATGTAATCAGGAAGATATGCGCCGAAATATTGAAGAAGTGTAAGTCATATGGATATTGAAACCCCGGAAGAGAGGGATGTTTCAAAATTAAGGAAAAGTGTGCTATAGATCCCGAAAACCCAGTAAGATGAAGGACAGTCGTCGTACAGCTGGAAAATCCGCGTTGAGATAATTAGCAGCGAGATACAGCAACGTCTGCAAAACTTGGTGGGAGTCCACGGAGAAAACTCGCAATAGAAAGCGCTGGGTTAAGAGCTGTCGACGGATCTTCAATGGTGGTTCTGAGGCTTCAACCAAAAATGCATTCGTCGGTGTAGAAAGCATAGCAGTGCCTCACGTTCATGAGATACCGAGTTCGAATCACTGTTAGGTTGAGTTACCTGGATAAGGTTTTCAATTTCTTGTTTATTCCGGAAATATCTAAAGTTATCGACGGCTGACCAAATCAGTCGTAAAGAGAGAAGTTTAAACAGCTGCAGAGTGTTGTTGTAACGAGAGCTGATGTAATCAGAACGCTATTTGGTCATCGAGCTTGGTAGACTGTGCGTATGTGACGTAATGCTGTCACGTGAGAATTGATCAGAGTGTATTTCTACGGAAATAAATAACATTCGGAACATCTTCAACTGCGACTTTTAATTCTACGAACCCACAAAGTCTCAATGTATAGCTAGATTCGTGCTGGTATCTCATTTCCCGTCGTTGGTCTTACTTGCTTCGTGGATCTTAACTTCGCCCAAAATATAATGACTTGATGAAGAAGATGTTCCCCGAAGTTATCAGGAAAATCCTTAATTATGCCTCGGCTAGATTTTAATATTCTTCTGTTATGTTTTTACTTACGAGCAATGAAGGATGGTAACGAGTGAAGAAATCATTAAGATTTTTAAGGGGGACGTATGCAAATATTCAGGGTCTTACATAAATAGCCATAAAATCCACTGTTTTCAAGTCAGAGAACTGAAACTCAGTATACTCATTGAAGATAATACAGTTAATATGCACAATTTTTTGAATAATTTTCCGTTGTTTATAATTAATGCTACATATTTTTTCTATATGTAGAGATATTTACAAATTTAAGCCCATTTTTTCAAAATTCACATATGTTATCTTTCTGAAATTTGGTGCGTTATTTTAGATCACACTCAAATAAATTTGTTGGACTTAGATTTCTTATTGAAGTTGTATAGAATTTTAAAAAAATGTTAATCATATGCAGCCTTTTAAAATTAAAATAATTACATATATTTTTTGTCATCACATTCCATCTGGAGCTTAATCTTAAATTCTAGAACTTACAGTTTGTTCATTGTGGCATTAGAAAGTTGTGTGCTAAATTGCATCACTGTAGATGAAGTAGTTTGAGATAAAAATGAGTTGAAGTTGTAGAAAATGCAATTCACTGGGAAAGGCAATTAAAAATACAATAAGTATTATTCAGTTTGCCATTTAATTTTAAGTCAGAACTTCCCATATCCATAGTCCGTATCCTCATTCTGGTCTTCTTCAGCCTTTCATTTTAAATTCCTCTTCTGTCGTGCTTCTTTCTGCATTCATTTCATAGCTCTGTCTTCACCAGCGATGCAAATGTTGTCGATACTCTGCAAAGTTGTTTCCATAAACACACCAGGTTGATACCCTAACTGATGCATAACTTTCTTTCTGCCAACATTCCCATCATTAAACACTATTGCAGCATCAAATGTAGCAATTTTCACCACCATGGAAGACCCAAATCACGTTTTGGTACACTTTTCCATATCAAACTGTTGAGGTTTTCATTTGGGTTTTTTGTCTCTCCATAGTCATTTGTTTTAGCAAGTCTGGGTGTGCTAAGAATTGGTAGGTGGGCTTTATAGCTTCCAAGACAGCTGATGGAAGACTATGTGTTGCTACTATGCTACTATGCAACACTGGGGCATTTAATTTTTTAAAGATACATACAGACCACGTACAGTCGTCATATTTTCAGTCGTCATATTTTGGTGTTTGGTAGCTAACACTATATACTATTTTACAAAACAATAAAAAAATTAGATTTTTTGAACATTTTCTCGTACGTCCCCCATTAATTTGAATTTATATAAGGAAACAATCTTTTGTTTATTTCTATTAACACAAAATGCATTACAATTCTTATCACAAAACTTTATACTGTGATCGGAAGCAATCTAATACTTTAAATTGAACTAATTCTTAAGTATTTTTGAGCAATTTAAAAAGTTCGGCACTCCAAAAAGAAAGCCGAATTTTCTTTCGATTTCTACACCAAGATTATTTAATTCTTCGTTACTATCACTACCCATATATTACTTTTATACGATTGGCGGATTTACTACTACGTCACTACTTTACGTAATACAATTATTACTACAGACAATCACAAAATTACATATATTTTTAAACAATTTTGTTTGGTTTTATTTTATAAATTTATAAATTTTTCAAACTCTTTTTAAATATAACTCAAAACAACTTTTACACTTCTTGACAGTATTTTTGTATAAAATGGTATGCCTAACTATATAAAACTCATGTGCTCGTGTACACTTCAATTTGTAAGGACATAGATGCACTGCATACGTCTATAAAAAGAAATAAAGGAATATTTCACTCCGATAACAATGGATCGTATTTAATAGTCCAGCCTTTCGCTTTATAACTCTGTAGCCAATCCGATAGGAGCGGAAGAAGGTGGTGGCATTGGCATGCGCAGTACGATAAGAGGGAACTTAGTTAAATTCCCCTCTGAAGCCGCGCCGCAGATTCCAGTGTACCATTTACGCAAACACATTTGGACGTAAGTGGTTGACAACCATTTGGGAGAAGCAAGTTTGTTGCTACACAGGTTATTATGCGCATAGAGGCACGTAGTTCTACAAGGAAACTAGCCACCAATACTGTGTAGGGAAGTAATCAAAGAAAGAGAGGCGGCAATGATGTGTATTACGTAACAATGCTGGGTCAGATCTGTGGGCTGTAATTAACGTGGGCCGAGAGCTTGTTATGAGGTTCGTTACTGCAGGTTAATGAGCAATGACCAGCTCAGGTCAGAGTAACGATTCTTGTTTCATAGTGCTTCGAGAGCTCCTTCAAATAACACCGATGTTCAGCTGTCAGAATAATTCAAAACAAAGATGTGTTACAAAATGACGATATATAGGGTAAGTCAGCCGCGACTATCTTTTCTGGAAGGCAGCCCACTCATCAAATGGCATCTCAGTCTTAGTACAGTTTTGCGCTTACTAAACTGTATTGCTTGACCTTCTAATGCCCGATTTCACCAACAAATGTTAAGACTTAACACGAGTTTAGCAATAGTTAAAACAAAAATAGCATTTCACCAACAAGTGTTAGCGTAACACTCGTGTTAAATCTCATTTTAACTAACACGCCGAATTTCTAATGTTAGGTCCTTAACAATTGTAAATAGTCAAGATGGCGAACATGAACTCAGCTGTTGATGTCGATTTGCTATATTTAAGACCGTCTAAATGGCATTCATAATAGAGTACGGCCTATGAGGAGAAATGATTTTGAGGAACTATCCGCAGAAAATTGTTTTATGGAGGTATAGACTGTCGAAACATATTCGTATGAAGGTTACTGCGGAACTACAACAGAGGTTAGAACATGCATCGAAAGGGATATGACTATCCCGCCTTAGCTTCAAGTATTAGTAACCTTGCAAATTTATAATTCACTGAATTATGTGAATAAAAAACTGTCCACCTGCCGTCTTGAAACGTCCAAGTCACTTGTCCGTCTCTCCTCGTTTAAATTTACGTAATACTGAGTTAGAACATGCATCGAAAGCAATATGCCGATCTCGCCTTAGCTTCAAGTATTAGTAACCTTGCGATTTTATAATTCACTGAATTATGTGAATAATACACTGTCCACCTGCCGTCTTGAAACGTCCAAGTCACTTGTCCGTCTCTCCTCGTTTTAAATTTACGTAATACTGAGTTAGAACATGCATCGAAAGGAATATGCCGATCTCGCCTTAGCTTCAAGTATTAGTAACCTTGCGATTTTATAATTCACTGAATTATGTGAATAATACACTGTCCACCTCCCGCCTTGAAACGTTCAAGTCACTCGTCCTTCCTCGCTCCTCGTTTTAAATTTACGTAATAATGAGTTAGAACATGCATCGAAAGGAATATGACTATCTCGCCTTTGCTTCAAGTATTAGTAACCTTGCGATTTTATAATTCACTGAATTATGTGGATATTACACTGTCCACCTCCCGTCTTGAAACGTTTAAGGCACTTGCCCTTCTTCGCTCCTCGTTTTAAATTTACGTAATAATGAGTTAGAACATGTATCGAAAGGAATATGCCGATCTCGCCTTTGATTCAAGTACTACTAACCTTGCGATTTTATAATTCGCTGAATTATGTGAATAATATATTGTCCACCTCCCGTCTTGAAACGTTCAAGTCACTTGTCCTTCTTCGCACTTCCTTTTAAATTTACGTAATAATGAGTTAGAATATAAATCGAAAGGAATATGCCGATCTCCCCTTTGCTTCAAGTATTAGTAACCTTGCGATTTTATAATTCACTGAATTATGTGGATAATACATTGTCCACCTCCCGTCTTGAAACGTTTAAGTCACTTGTTCTTCGCACCTCGTTTTAAATTTACGTAATACTGACAAGTTGTTTGGTGCTTGTAGTAGTGAATTAAATTCGTTTCCAATATTTTCCCCGTGACATCTTTCTCTTTTACATTCACTGCATCCGTCCTCTTATTTACCCCGATATCCTTACACTTCGTCACCATTTCAATTAACAATTCTTTCTCTGTCGATGAGAAATTTGTCTCACGGCTTTATTTATGATTTTGTTCATCCGCTATTTGTGCAGACGAAAATGAAAACAAAAGCGCATCGGAGTACGTTCAGAAAATCATCCATAGCCTTCTATAACTCTGATATTTACAAGTTTCTTGGCGTTAACACAGGTTTGTTAACATTTTAAGAAAATAGTTTGGTGAAACGCAAAAAATTTAACATTAGTTTTAGCGCTGTGACAATTGTTACGTTACATTTGTTAACGTCGATTTTAACATCTGTTGGTGAAATCGGGCATTGCTCGCTAAAGTACACCTAAAAACATACGATTGCTTTACTGAGAGCGAATTCCGCTTTCCAGGCGATTTTACCAACTCTTTATTAGAGTATATATGACAAAGTAATTCAGTAAACGTCTCGGAAAAGATGAACCTATCATATGAGTAAACTAGTAACGTCAGCTAAAAAGAACACGGCGGATTATTGTATTTAGAGCAGGGGTTGGCTGTCTAAATTTAGGAACATATTAGGCACACGCCTCATCTTTCATGGACCGTTACAGTCAAAACGGACCTATTATTAAACAGTTTATTTACATTTTTGCGCAACTTACGGCTTGTGCATCTCAATTGACAGGCACAAAAGCTTTTGCCATTTAAGTAATATAGTGTGATCCATATAAACCTGAACAATTTAATAGGCCATAAATTTGAACCAATGATAGGATACAGTGAAACTTTTGGATAGTCTAATACACAATTGGGAGATTACATTACACTATTTACATCTCAGAGAAAACATTGGAAGTGTCCTCCACCAGCATCTATACATGTTTGTACTCGTCTCACCATATTCTCTGAAGTTTTACGGATATGACATCGAATTAAGAAAAGGTTATTTCCAGTAAGATGGAGTGACGTGTCATACATCTAATAACACCATGGAACTTGTAACCGGTTTCTTTGATAATCGAATAATCTCAAAAGCTCTTTGGACCCCCGTATCCCCTGAGCTAACCTAATTATTATTATCATAATTATTGTATTTTTGAGATAAAAAAGAACACGGTAACATAATATATTTTTCAAAGCGTTCTATGGAGATTATTACAACAAAATAAAAATGTCTTAGAACGAATGAAACATTTTTTTAAACACAGTGATCACATTTATAAAAATCAATGTTCTCTTGCCCTGTACATTCAATATGCGTCCAACCCTTGCACGATACACACTGAACCCAAGCATTGTTTGTGATTTCTAAGTAAATGATACACTCTGTTAGAACACTTCAATCGACACTGATTTTGTTTCAAAAATTTAATTTTCTTTTAGTCCTCTAAGGCTCTTCACTATTTCCAGTTTTTGTTGGCGCAGTGCTAGAGCTAGTCAGTGTGTAGACAAGAGATGTAGGTAACCAGCGAGCAGGCGCGGAACGCCGACCGTAGCGCTGCGGCGGTGGAATCGCAAAGCGGTTCTGATTTAAAACACATGCCTCGTACCTACTTAGTTCCTCACCGGACAAGGCAGCAGCAATATCAGCAAGTTATTAACAGCACAGTCCCAGTTCATTACACGACTTCTGTGAACAATAACTTCTGATTCAACGGTCAAAGAAGAGGGAAAACTTTTCGTTGGTAACAAAGATAGCTGTGTGTCTAAATACACACCATGAGCTTCCATTATCTATCGGCAACTACGAGATACTGACAGCGTGCGGTACTGGGCGAATATCCCCTAATATGCGCTGGTTCAAGTGAACATTTGCACACGTACAAACGTCAGTTGCCTAATTACGAATATACTACAGGCGATGTGATAACATCTATATTAGTACTAATTTCATCGAGTGTTAAATACCTGGATAGAACCTAGTAATGGGATCGATGTTTTCATGTTGAAGTATAAAATGCTGATTGTATAAAACTAGAGAATAAAGGGCAGCTGATTAACCTGGTATACACATACCTCATTCGCTCATAAACTCAATGGTTGATTCAAGATGGAGCTCGTCCATATACAGCAAACGTTATTTTATAGTTTCAGGTTAATCTGTCCCAGAAATGCAAAACGGAAATGCGATGCCAAATAGCGAAGTGACTCGTTCTTATTAACCTCTTGTCAGTATAAATAACAATTACTGGACAATGTCAAAATGAGTTATTTGAACGATTCTAAATAAAATTTATAGGAGACGTCCGTATTGAGAGAAGAAAGTGTTGTTTCACACAACAAACCAGGAGCACATTCATCCACCAGCCAGTGATATTGCCAAAATACTGTGTGAATCGTTTTTAAAGACCAAGACATCGGCAGAGCCAATAAAACTTACATCATCGTTGAGAGAGTGCCACATTTTAAAAGGCTTGACAATTTATAATTTTTGGAGAGACCTGAAAATGGCAGAACGATGGAAAAAATATATATTTAAAAGAAGAGTATAATGAGAGATAAATAACGTTTGTTTGGAAACATTGGTAACGCGGGTAGGTATTTATTAAACGCGGAAACAGCGCCCTGAGATGTTCTGTCTGCCGGAGATAGCAAGCGTGACTTATGAGTCTATTAGGAATGGCGGAGTTGATAACTAGCACAGCCAGCAGTTGCTAATAAAGGCAACAGCTATCATAATTGTGCGTGGGTGGCGGTGTCAGCCGAGGTAACTGATAGGCCCATGTTGATGTGGTTTGTTGGCAACATCTGGGAGCCCGCGGAACTGCTCATATAAATCAGGGTTGTCCCAACCAGTCTCTGACCCAATTAGCGTAGCTTTCAGCTTGATTGTAGCATTTTCTCATCTCCTTGCCAGGGGATTATGACATTGCTTCATTCTTGGCTTCTCTAACAACTTAGATATGGTCCTTTACTTTAACTACCTTCTTGGTCTGAGAATTTTATCGCTAACAGTTAAATATAACCCAGTCCAAGGACGACATCAAACAACGTATAAATTATATAGGGTGAGCTCATTAACGGGGCAAAAAGTTATGTAATTTATGTCTATATTCAAGTACACTTAGTGGGATAATCATAAGGAAACCTTTATCACAAAACTTAATTCCATTATTTAATTTTTATCAATAAAGAATGATGGCCCTTCTCAAAATATTCTCCCCTGAATGAGATGCACTTGTCACAGCGCTTCTGCCAGTCTTCAAAGACATGCTGGAAACCATTTTGTGAGAGATCCTGCAAAATCGCCTTCACAGCCTTCACCACTGCTTCTGATGATAGATAATGCATCCCACGAAGGCGTTTCTTCAAGTAAGTTAACAGAAAAAAAGTCATATAGAGCTAAATCCGGACTACAGGGGGGGAGAGGGATGCACGTCATGTTGATTTTTACATGACGTTCAGCAATAACATGGGCAATATGCGGCAGCGCATTATCGTGGTACAGCATTCAGCCTGCTTCACAGAAATGTGGTCCTTTGCGCCTGATATGGACTTGCAATGTTTTCAGGATATCCCTGTAGCATTGCCCAGTTACTGATATGTGTGCAGGTACAACATGCTGATAAGCCATTCCATGAATATTAAAGAATGGGATGACCATAACTTTCCCCTCAGAAGCAACCACTTTTGCTATTTTAGGGGTTGGTGATGAAGGAGATTTCCACACTGAGCTTTGCTGTTTGCTCTCAGGATCAACATGATGTAGCCAAGTTTCATCAGCAGTGATTACGTTTGAAAGAAACTCCAGATCTTCCTCTATCATCAGCTTTAACTGCCTTTTACCTCCCTAGCAGCGTTAGGCGATACTGAACATGTCTGAATTTGTCTGATTCTCCAAGGCGGGATATGCAAACAATTGCAGATTCGAAAGGGAAAATTACGAACAGAGAAAGGAACTGGCCGATAGACTGCAGTTGTTTTAAGTTGAAAATATAGTATAGAATACATATCAGCCTATTAATATTTACACTTCGTTCTATGTAATTTGTTCACTGTAAACCTGTAAGTCTATAGCTTTGTAATTTATTTGTATTCAAACAAAATCCTCAGTAAGACGGAAGCCTCTGTAAAGGAGAAATAAATCAGAGAACTTTGGTGTAGCACTTAACAGAAATTTCACTGTAATATATATTGCAGGCAGTTCATTTTACAGCATATTTACTTTTCTGTATAATGACTACGTCATGCGCATGTAAACAATCACTTACTCCACACACTTTTCTCATATTTGCTTTAACAATAAATCCAACGATCTATAAAAGCTACCTGCTCTGATAGACCTCTCATTACTCGTAAGTTTCAGCCGGACAGTTTCGTAAAGCGACCTAAAAGGGACTCTGAATAGTTCATAGACTGAACATTGCCACATAGAAAGTAAGAGGCTTGGGCATGAAAGAATTAGAATTGGATCTGGCACAGTATGGTCCCGGAGCTAAAGAGTTTACTTCACACTAGTTTAGTTGTCTTATTTTACGATCGAGAGTTTAGGAAGGCGCCATGGCAAAGTTTCCACCAGGACGCAGTGCCGTTCAATTTTTCTTCCGCAAAGACATTTTGCAATTTCCTTTTCTCTTCATCCGGTATTGATCCTATAGCTCTGAAATTGTTCACAACCTTAGAATCGTTTCCCATTTTAAGGAACTCGCTCCCGGAAACTTGGTTGTAAATATTCTTTGTATTTTCCTTGCAGAAATTTTGAACATGTGCAACGTACACAAAAACGTTTCGCATTATGAATTATAGCTATTGCTGCTGTCTTGAACCCAGTCCAAAGAAAACTAACCGCGAAAGAAAAAAAACTCGGCAAGCTAACAGAAAATAAAACACGTACCACTCTTTGTGTTATTGAAGACTGGATCATGGAATGACAATCTTGCATTTCAGACGTATGCAATACCGAGGACCGGTTAAAGGCTCTGTACTGAATATGGAGTAAAACTGAAGTTGAGTTTCTAGCTTTGAGTTGTGTTTTCCACAAATACAGGCAGGATATGAGCATTTCATTACAAAGGGAAGTATTACTATACCCAAAGTAGATCTGTAAGTAAAGACAGCTATTGTCTTTCATTATATAACCTGTTAGACGTAAATATATTGATTTATAATTACGACATAACTACAAAAATATATGCAAGCTGAAGAAAACTATTTCAGCCGCAAAATGGCTAATACCATTGGGAAAATCAAGTCTGCCACCGAACTTCAGCAAGACTCTTTTTAAAGACAGTTAATTTATTTTAGAGATCTTAATTGTATTTTAATGCTCTTCTCTGATGTACCTTTATTCAAGAAAAACTTCTTAAGGCGCGTTTAGCACCTTTGTGGGTACTGAATTATACTGAGCCGTCACGCTGGAATATTTGATGCTCATTCGGGTGAAGTCGGCTCGATTCGGCTCAATCCGAACTAACCCACCCCCACACTCATTAGTTATTTTTTCAGTCTTATGTTGTCCATGCTAACGATACACGTAGATTCTCTGTCGCACTAAACAACGCATCAACAACACGTATCCAGATATGTTTTAACATATTTCAAATACTATGAAAATTTCAGAAATCATACAGGAATTTTATTAAACAAATAATTGTCTTAGGGCCGTTCTTAAAAACGTCTGTCAAGTGCTTGTAAGCGATCCGGTCAGATAACCTTCTGTCATTTAACAAGTGACATGTCAAATTCCACTTTAACAATAATAATAGTCAAAAGGAACAGATAGTGTCACCCAAGTTCGGTATTTGGATAATTGAAACCACAATAACGAAAAAATAAAACGAGTATGATACTTGGAAATAAAAGGGTTAGGAATTCGTGAAAGAGGTATATCATATAAGAACTGGTTATTTTAATGACAATCTCTCTGTAATTTACTGCGTAAATTTTTCCACACACTGAAAGAAGTGTCAAATTTTTTGATATATAAATTTGGCTTTATAGAAAAAAATAAATACATATTTTGTTTGGAAAATAAAAATCTAAAGACAAAACATTGGACAAAGACATCGAACAAAAACATTTGAATTGAATTAAAGATGTATTAATATCAGTATCAATTGTGACAAAATATTTGAAATGAATATGACATGTCATAAAATATGTATGTAGATACACTCCTGGAAATGGAAATAAGAACACATTGACGCCGGTGTGTCAGACCCACCATACTTGCTCCGGACACTGCGAGAGGGCTGTACAAGCAATGATCACACGCACGGCACAGCGGACACACCAGGAACCGCGGTGTTGGCCGTCGAATGGCGCTAGCTGCGCAGCATTTGGACCCCGCCGCCGTCAGTGTCAGCCAGTTTGCCGTGGCATACGGAGCTCCATCGCAGTCTTTAACACTGGTAGCATGCCACGACAGCGTGGACGTGAACCGTATGTGCAGTTGACGGACTTCGAGCGAGGGCGTATAGTGGGCATGCGGGAGGCCTGGTGGACGTACCGCCGAATTGCTCAACACGTGGGGCGTGAGGTCTCCACAGTATATCGATGTTATCGCCAGTGGTCGGCGGAAGGTGCACGTACCCGTCGACCTGTGACCGGACCGCAGCGAAGCACGGATGCACGCCAAGACCGTCGGATCCTACGCAGTGCCGTAGGGGACCGCACCGCCACTTCCCAGCAAATTAGGGACACTGTTGCTCCTGGGGTATCGGCGAGGACCATTCGCAACCGTCTCCATGAAGCTGGGCTACGGTCCCGCGCACCGTTAGGCCGTCTTTCGCTCCCGCCCCAACATCGTGCAGCCCGCCTCCAGTGGTGTCGTGACAGGCGTGAATGGAGGGTCGAATGGAGACGTGTCGTCTTCAGCGATGAGAGTCGCTTCTGCCTTGGTGCTAATGATGGTCGTATGCGTGTTTGGCGCCGTGCAGGTGAGCACCACAATCAGGACTGCATACGACCGAGGCACACAGAACCAACACCCGGCATCATGGTGTGGGGAGCAATCTCCTACACTGGCCGTACACCTCTGGTGATCGTCGAGGGGACACTAAATAGTGCACGGTACATCCAAACCGTCATCAAACCCATCGTTCTACCACTTCTAGACCGGAAAGGGAACTTGCTGTTCCAACAGGACAATGCACGTCCGCATGTATCCTGTGCCAGCCAACGTGCTCTAGAAGGTGTAAGTCAAATAACCTGGCCAGCAAGATCTCCGGATCCGTCCCCCATTGAGCATGTTTGGGACTGGATGAAACGTCGTCTTACGCGGTCTGCACGTCCAGCACGAACGCTGGTCCAACTGAGGCGCCAGCTGGAAATGGCATGGCAAGCCGTTCCACAGGACTACATCCAGCATCTCTACGATCGTCCCGTGGGAGAATAGCAGCCTGCATTGCTGCGAAAGATGGACATACACGGTACTAGTACCGGCATTGTACATGCTCTGTTGCCCCTGTCTATATGCTTATGGTTCTGTCAGTGTGATCATGTGATATATCTGACCTCAGGAATGTGTCAATAAAGTTTCCCCTTCCTGGGACAATGAATTCACGGTGTTCTTATTTCAATTTCCAGGAGTGTATGTACGAACGTGTAATAAAATATAGAGTAATGAGTATATGTACAGATATATATGAAGAAAATTAATTGTGAAATATCGTGTACGAGGGCCGTTCAATAAAGAATGATCACAATTTTTTTAACAGCATACCTTTACTCATCTTCATAATGTTGAGTGTCCTTCTCAAAACAGTCTCCCACATGAAATCAGAACCTTGCTTCAAAACCATCCAGGACATATTTGCATGGGATAGCTTAAAGGACACAGTGGAATTTTAGGTAACGAGAGAGCTGATTGCTTGGCTAAGAAGGATACAGAATCCAATCTTCCTGTGACATACTCTTTATGTCCTATTTCTAATGTAAGGAGAATAATACATCAACATATTCTTGAAGAATGGAACCAACAATGGCAAACAACTACAAATGGAAGTATTACAAAAACATTATTTTTTCCTAGTGTATATGACAGAGGAAAATGTGAAACCCCGCTTACATATTTGCTAATGAAGACACAACAGTTTAAGTACTTCATGATATTTATAAAACCAGTGTTTAAACGCCTGAAATAGTTTAAATTAATATTCATAAGATTAAAACATCATTTCTTCCTTCTAGTACTTAAAATATTTTTGTTAAATTGTATATTTTTATGTATCAACTCTAACCCTAATATACCACTATGTAAAATAGGGTTAAATAAATCAGGATAAAAAAATAGTCTCCCCTGAATGCGATGGACTTGTCCCAGCGTTTCTGCCAGTCTTCAAAGGCAAGCGGGAAACCATTATTGTAGAGATCCTTTAAAATCACCTCCGCAGCCTTCACCACTGCTTCTGATGATGGGTAATGCCTCCCACGAAGGCGTTTCTTCAAGTTAGGGAATAGAAAAAAGTGACGTGGGGCTAAATCCGGACTAAAGGGAGGGGGGTGCGGGATGCACTTCAAGTTGATTTTTGTAAGATATTCAGCAACAACATTGGCAATATGCAACCGCATATGATCTTGGTTCAGCATCCAGCCTGCCTCACGGAAATGTGGTTTTTGCGCCTGATATGGACTTGCAATGTTTTCAGGGCATCCCTGTAGTATTGTCCAGTTACTGATGTATGTGCAGGTACAACTTGCTGATAAATCATTCCATGAATATCAAAGAATGAGATGACCATAGCTGTCCCAACAGAAGCAACCACATTTGCTTTTTTGGGGGGGTTGGTGATGAAGATTTCCACACTGAGCTTCGCTGTTTGTTCTCAGGATCAAAATGATGTAGCCGAGTTTCATCAGCAGTGATTACGTTTGAAAGAAACTCCGAATCTTCATCTAACATCAATTTTAACTGCATGTTACCTCGACTGCAGCGGTAGTCGATACTGAACATGTCTGAACTTGCCTGGTTCTCACAGGCGGGAACCAGGATTACCAACAATGAAAGTAGTACGGCGTGTGTTTCACATTAAGCTAACAGAATAGATTAAGATTGAATTTTAGTACGAATGATTATGACCATAAAAATTATGATCATCCTTATTGAACAGCCCCAGTATATTAATATAAAAGTAAATGCGTACAAAACACTGTATGTGATTTGATTTTACTTCCTTTATACATCCTTTATGTATAAACCTCTTCGCACAGTCGGAAGTCCGTCGTCATTCAGTTGTTTCAGAGACTTTCATTTGTGAGCACATTTAGCGTAAGGCATGAAATCTTTAACTTGCACCTGGCCTCTTTGCGCAAGAATGAGTGTCAGCATTAAATTTTTAAAGTAATTATTTAGAATAATTTATAATGAATAGTTTTTAAGTTTTAACTTCTGTCGTGTGGTCTTAAACGCGCGCGCACGCGCGCACACACACACACACACACACACACACACGCACACACACACATATTTCTATTTTTTAAGACCTGGGATACCTTATTTTAGACTTTTCAAACATGACTGATATATTATGTCACTATCTCACGCATTATTTAGTATTGATCAAAACAAGGTAATGCTGTTTAGTTACCCTGGTGTGATTGTCGCGTACGAAATATTGAATGCCACTGAAGCAAACTTCTTTCACATCGGTGCCGAGAGAAGCTTTTCTCCTTGTTTGTTTTTCTGAGAGTCCATTATGAAAGCAAATATGTGTTTTACCGTGTTAGTGCTATCAACACCAGTCTCGGGCAATTAAGTTTCCACTGAACGTCAGTGAAGTAGTGTTTTTACGTTAATCGAAAAAGTGCGGTATCGAATTTACCTAGTAATTAAAACCGTAAACAAGGTTCCATAAACCTTCGCCATACAACTTTGTAAGGTTATTTTTTATCTGAAAATCCCCATGATGCATATTGACCTACTGTAATTTAAGGGTATGTATGACTGAAATTTTCAAATTCTGAACTAATAATGCTAGCTTTTTCAAATTTGCACCATAGGTGTAGTATAATGTAAACATGTTACAACCTAAATTTAAACCATTTTTCACCAGCAGTTTATAAATAATGATAAATTTTGTATGTTTTTTGTTACGTCACTAAAAAGTCCCTTGCGACAAAATATTTTGAATTTTGGTCTAATATTTTAACCCTATGTTCATAATGCACATACTTTTTGAAATTGCTCTGGGATTTTCTGTGTCTCCTTTAGCTTAGGTCACAATTTTTTTTAATTTACAAATACTCTTTTTTGTCTAAAAACTGAAAGTTTTGTGTTTGAAAATTAAAAATATATGCTTATATACATTTCACAATAAAACCTAGGACAATTTACATTCATCATGATATTCTGAACCTGTGTAGGAAATTTCATGAATGTAGTACAAAACTGCATCGCCAGGAGCATTTTACAGGAAGAAAATGCTGAAAATATGAACATTGAGAAAACAGCGATTAAAGATTTGATTGCATAACTCACATTAAAATCCACCAGGCTGATTGGCTGGACCCTCAGATTTCTTTTTCCTCTCCTCTGTTGCTGCTTTTTCCACCTTTTTCTTCTTTAGATGTTGTTTTTCTTCTGCACAACTTAGCTTCTTGCTTTGCAGGATACCTGTCTGATCTCGCTGCACTGAAGTTTTCCTTGCTGAGTCTACTACACTTTCACCTCTGATATTTCGCTACAGCTCCAATGACTTAAGATTACCCATGATAAACTCACTGATGCTTTTAATAACAGCAAGATCCAATTTTTGTTTTGATATGAAAACTTCCTTTGGCACTTATTCCATATGACATGATGCAAAGATTCATTGGCATTCTGTGTTTTTCCTGTTTTGCACCTCTCTAGTAATGTTATAGAAGCCAGCCTCTGATATATTGGAAACATTTTAGGAACTATTTTGTCTGAAAGCCTTATTTTTCTTTTCTTGAATTGAAAATTTAAGAACGGAAAACAGACAAAGAATGTGGATGTAGGCAAAAGAGGGCGTGACTCTGACAGAGTTTAAAGGCCACCGACATTTAAATAAACATTTAAAAATGGCGTTCGGTGGCAAATTATACATTTTTCACATTCGGGAATGTCTAAATTATTTTATAGAATTTAGATAAAAAAGTCGTTATTTTCACGATTTTCATGAAATTTCAGTCATACATACCCTTAACATTTACACTAGCTACAAAGCAGCTAAAGTGAGAAAATAATATAGGTATGCAATATTGTTAAAATAGGAACAAGACTGAAAGAAAAACAGAATAACAAGGAAATAAAAGGGAAACAAAGAAATTTTCACATTATTACATATAACAAGCCATGGGAGACGTAGCACTTCAGCCAATGAAGTCATTTGTACCTACGCCACTGATGTGTCCCCGGAAATATTCTCGACCAGGGAGTTAAATAGAAACGTCGACATAATTCCCTTCCAACTTTATTTCACGTAATAACTTAATGTGTGAGTTTTACTAAACCTAGTACTCCATTTTCTATTAAGAATTGACTTTCTTTTGTGTAAACTTCAAAAACAAATAACAATGGTATGATTTCTTTAAGAATATATGATTTTTCGTGATCTTATGTAAAATATACCCATAAACAGATAGTTAACTTGAAAAATTAAGGCCATAGCCTGGATTTGAACCACGGATCTCTTGGTTTCCATCCAGTCGCTCTAACCCATTGAGCTACCATGGCCAACGTGCCGTCCTCACATTAAATTTTCAATTTGACTCGTATATTTCCCCGGTAGACCACTAGGGGCTCTCGCAACCGAGATACACTGTCTGTGGCGACTTACAATTGTAAGTACTTGAGTCTCAGGCTTCATCATTTAACTCTTATTACTTTAGTTAATTGATGGAAATTAATCATTTCTTCATACTAGCCGCATATATGTGAAAGTTTTGGATAGATAGAGTCAGCTTGAAAAATTCAGTACCATGGCCGGGATTTGAACCATGAATGTCCTGGTTTACGTCCAGTCGCCACAAACGACGTATCTCAAATGCGGGAGCCCTTTTGGTTTACCGGGAAAATATATGAGTCAGTTGGAGTATTTAATGTCATGACGGTAAGTTAGCCATGGTAGGTGAAAGGTTAAGAGCTACTGGACGGAAACCAGAAGATCCGTAGTTCAAATCACCGCCGTGACATTGAATTTTTCATGTTGACTTTATCTATTCAAAACCTTAGCTTTTTTTTAATTTAAGTCCTCCAACGTTAAATCATATTGGACGATGAATGAAATTGGTGAAATGGTGCTCAAATGAGTGCGGGGTCCATGGAGCTTAGAGTTATCCGACATTCGTCTTTAAGGATAAGGAAAACCCGGGAAAAAACTTATCCAGTTAACTCACCCTGACCGATATTCGAACTCGGGATTTCTTGAACGTGAGGCAGACACGCTACCACCACGCTACCGAGGCGGGTACCTTAGCCTATATACGGCTAGTGTACAAAATTGATTGATTTCCATCAATTAACTTAAAATACTCATAAATGTTCAGGACGCTAACAATTCCTACAAAAGTTAAATTGCCCAGTACATTAAAGATACTAGCGGGATAGCCAGGTGACTGACAATCTGACCTGAGTTGTCACAATTGGGTAGCTAGCTATATGTTGCTTAGAAATCATGTATTGTGACTGCGTGGGTTACGTATATTCAGAAATCTGGAACAAGTTTTTGCTGCAGTAAAAGGTGGTGAATTTGACAGTCAGCCGTTTTTAAGGCTGACGCGGTGTTTTGCTGCAGAAAACAAATGAAAGATATCATGCGGTACACTTCAATCGTCGACTGTCACAATAACTAACAAACAACTGTCACTCTAACAATATGCGGGGTAACAGACAGCTGGTAATCAGTGTCACGTTCCAGTCACGGAGATGGAAGAGGAAGTACATTTGCCTCAACAAACATCCAACAGTTTAACTTCTTCACGTCCAGAGACGATGCAACTCCAACTTGCTGATATAACAGGTGACAACCTATAATCTGTTCCCGGTAAGGTCATCTCTCCAGTCGAGAATTATACCAGAGTTCCAGTTCCAAAAGTTGGCATTAGAAATTAGCAGACCTCCAATGGGCGGAGCTATAAGCTTCTTGGAGAGGAAGAAGAAAGTCCACATTCAGTAGCTGTGGCAGACCTCACTAAAGATGACTCTAAACTGAAATGAAAAACTGTTTTGGAGGAAAGGTGAACATCGACCAGTCTGAGTGAGTACTCTTATAAACTAAAGCGTGCCAGCTACTCATATTTTTATGAAATGTACCTCTCTTTAAATGATTTGACAATTCTCTAAAATATGCGGGGTATTTTTTGTTTCTAGAAAGCCCGAGACCTTTCGAGATATTTCGCGGCAGCAACAATGAGTGGAACATTCTAGAGCCTCTTTCTGTCCTTTTTTCTCCTTCCACGCGCCAGACTCCGGCTCGTAGCACCAGCACACAAATGCGACACGGTGACAGTACTCTTTCTTTATCCTCATATTAATCTAGTAATAAGAGTTTCTAGCCCGCCTTGGTAGGGTAGATGGTAGCGTGTCTTCTTCAAGACCAAGAGATTCCGACTTCGAATCTCTGTCAGGGTGAGATACCTGGATAAGGCTTTTGCGGGGGTTTCCCTTATCCTGAAAGACAAATGTGCGGTAACTCTAAGCTCTATGGATCCTGGGCTCATATGAGCATCATTTCACATTCCAGTCTTCGTCTGATATGACAACGCTGGAGGACGAAAACCGCAAAAATAATTTATATATATATATACAGAATGTTACAAAAAGGTACGGCCAAACTTTCAGGAAACATTCCTGACACACAAAGAAAGAAAATATGTTATGTGGACATGTGTCCGGAAACGCTTAATTTCCATATTAGAGCTCATTTTATTACTTCTCTTCAAATCACATTAATCATGGAATGGAAACACACAGCAACAGAACGTACCAGCGTGACTTCAAACACTTTATTACAGGAAATGTTCAAAATGTCCTCCGTTAGCGAGGTTACATGCATCCATCCTCCGTCGCATGGAATCCCTGATGCGCTGATGCAACCCTGGAGAATGGCGTATTGTATCACAGCCGTCCACAGTACGAGCACGAAGAGTCTCTACATTTGGTACCTGGGCTGTGTAGACAAGAGCTTTCAAATGCCCCCATAAATGAAAGTCAAGAGGGTTGAGGTCAGGAGAGCGTGGAGGCCATGGGATTGGTCCGCCTCTACCAATCTATTGGTCACCGAATCTGTTGTTGAGAAGCGTACGAACACTTCGACTGAAATGTGCAGGAGCTCCATCGTGTATGAACCACAATGGGTATTTTGACAATTGTCTGCACGAATGATTTCAATTTACATTTTAAGAGAAATACTAAAATGAGCTCTAACATGGAAATTTAGCGTTTCCGGTCACATGCCCGCATAACATATTTTCTTTATTTGTGTGTGAGGAATGTTTCCTGAAAGTTTGGCCGTACCTTTTTGTAACCGCATATATATATATATATATATATATATATATATATATATATATATATATATATATATATATATTAAATTGTTCTATACGTTTTGTATATGGACGTTTTTATATACATTGTTGCATTTCTCTTCTTACTGAATGAAGAAATCTCACAGATTATTCACAGAGAATTGTAATATATCCTACTGTCAGTAAAGTATCGATAATTGATCAAAGCTTCACAATGTGTACTACATTGCAATGTGGCTTTCTTACGTTAACGGGGAATTCGAATGAACTCAATAGAATTAATTTCGTTCCAGCGAAACAAAACACAGCTGCTTCAAAATAATTGCATGTCTGCTTTCTACCTTATTAATTGATATGTTAGCGTGTACTCTAATTTTGACAATGTATTAAGATTTTAAATTAACACAAAGCAGTATTATGCTTCAAAATATTAAATGATTTGATACCTTGATAATTATTTTGTACAGTTTCCATTTAAATTTCATTTCAATGACTTTAATGTTGCCCATGACTTATTATACATCCTGTACAAATACATGAAGTTGCTGACCTAATATTTACTCGCTGACTCAGGTCACCTGGCTATAAGCCTTTGGTTTTCCTGAGCAGCTTGCTGTCATTTCTTCTTGAACTTCGTTTCTTTTAGCCTAATCCACTTTTCGCTTAACTTTATAAGAATTACCCTATAAATCTATTTTCCTTTGCACCCATCGTAACGTCACTACCTCTTTACTTACACCGTCCCATTTCTTATCCCATATTTTACTCCTGCAATTTGTTAACTCCTTACATTCTATCAGGTAATAAACAGTGCTCTCTTCATCTCCACAAAATTCACATATCTCAACCTCATTATTTCTCAGCACTTTTAGATATATAATTCCTACTCTCATCCATGCTCTGTCTTCTCTTCCAGTTTTGTTACAATTATCTATATATTTTCCCTACCTCATTCTGGTTTTAGATGCTTACATTTCAAAGTTTCCTTTTCTTCTATTCCCACATCTTCTGTCTATCTATATCTTGTACTCTGGTTCTCACTTCCTTCCAAAAACCGCTTTAATTTGATTCCTTTGCTCTCCATAAATCTCCCATACCTATCTTTGAAACCATTCTTTGTAATTCTGACCATCAACTGTTTGAGTTCTAAATGTTTTTCTGTTACTTCATGCAAAGATTCAACAATTTCCCTTTCTGCCCTTTAATACTCTTATACCAGAATCTCAGTATTCTCTCTATTATTATTTCCCTCCTTTTTGTATTATCCAACTCTCGTAATACCACTTCTTTTTGTGCCGATTTTGGCAGCCCTAGTAGCTCTTTACAAAACAATCCATACATCTGGTCTAATTGTGTACCAATCTATGATGTGCCCCATACCTCCGCAAGTTATAAATAATGAAAGTTAATATTCCTTCTAGATAAATACAAAGTCGAGTAAAATTAGTTTATAACAATAGTATTTACCATGTGACTCACAGAGTAATGATTGCTTCTACTGTACGTTATCGGTCATATTTTCAGGTACGTGTACAACAAATAAACGTTCGTTTGTAAGTAGTAATATCTCCCCTCCAGTTTACTGCTCATAGTAAATTACTTTAAGATATATCTCTCTGTATTTCTGCATTATTAATACGTCTTTTTTTGCGTATGTGTGTGCGAAAATGTATTGCAGGTCCATGACCTTTTAACGTTGCTAAATAAATAATTTTCTACCGTTATTCATCATGGTGCGATGCCCAACGAATTAAATTTCCGGCTACAGAACTTCATTACCTTGTAACATAATTTGGTAGCACAATCAATATGATCGTGAAGGTGCGCCTGGAACATAGGCAAAGCCTGCAATCCAGCTGAGTTGCTGGTTGCCGCGTAGCACGGCGTTCATGACGCAAAGTACTGTGAATCGTTCTGCTCCGTTGTCCAGCGCTTGGGACAAGATATGAAACAAGGTAAAGTCGATAAATGAAATGTGCAGTGTTTAACGCCCGCTTTTACTAGATATGGCACAGCAGGTGGTGACACTGATGATACATGAGATGAAGATGGAGCGCCGGTGGAATGAGATGGCGGGGGAAACCGGAGATCCCGGAGAAAACCCGCCCCAGCGCCGTTTTGTCCATCACAATCTCACTTTGCGGTCGCCTGGGATCGAACCCGGGCCGCGTCGGTGAGAGCCAAGCGGTCAAACCACTGAGCCACGGCGCGGCCCGGTTAAGTCGATGCTTTAGTGCTCAAGTGTTAATATATCTGGGTATAAGGCGGCTGCACTTGCTACATTAATAAGTAATAGGGCGGACACTTGGAGTTGATTGCGTCATTTTTGGAGTTTTCTAGTACTACTACTTCCCGTAGGGGAGGGGATCCGTCCCCTTTAGCTGCCGTGGTGTGGGAGCTGCGGACCCTTAGTACTCGTGGTACCTCTGACGTTACTAGAGGAACCTCGGGCCGAACATCTGAGCCCCTCGTTCGGGAGTTGTTCGGATTGGGTTGGACTCGAGGGGGCAGTGTGCTCCCGATACCCGTGGGAGATCGGGTAAGTCTTCGGACGGGGTTAAGGGAAGCCACTAATTCTCCCGGGTACTAGCCTGCAAAGCGGCCCCACCGAGGTTTTCGGTAGCCTTCACCTTTTGTGTTGGCGCGCGTAAGTGGCGTATCCACTTCCAACCCGTCTTGAGTCCACAGGACCAGATGGGGGGGGGGGCTTGTTAGGTATCAAGGTCTTGCCCTATGGAAAGATCCACGGAAGACGCCGAGCGTCCTTTGGGACAGCTCGGATAACTCCCTGGTAGCAAGATGCCCGGGTCTTGTTCCTACGGGTTCAAGACTAATGGGGTGGAACCTCTGGGCTTAACTACTACTACTACTACTACTACTACTACTACTACTACTACTACTACTACTACTACTACTACTTCTACTACTACTACTACTACTACTACTACTACTACTACTACTACTACTACGACTACTACGACGACGACAACGACCACGACCACTACGACGACGACCACGACCACTACGACGACGACCACGACCACTACGACGACGACCACGACCACTACGACTACAACCACTACTACTACCACCACTACTACTACCACTACTACTACTGCTACTGCTACCACCACCACCACCACCACCACTGGGGTTTTAGGGCTTATTTCGCCCCTCTTAAGCCTTGACTTTATTTTGGGATTGAGGGAAACCGCCTTTTTTGCTTTGTTTATTTACATTTGCATATGTTAATAATTTGTCATGTGTATATTTAATTGCTAATTACTAATAGTAATACGTTCTTTTTAATTTTTAATTATTATCGTTTTGTATTTTTTATTTTTTTATTTTGATGTTTTTTTATTTATATATTTTTGTAGTAGGCTTTTTATACTTGTGTTTTTTATCTTTTCTTTTTTTCTTTTTATTCTTTTGTTAGCAGGTAGTATTTTTTCCTATATAGATAATGTGACTTTGTGGGTTCATGAAATTGAAATTCCAATTGCACAAACTCAAAATGTTCTTTATTTCCACCGAATTACAGTTGGAACACTTGCAGATTACACAGAATTACGTAATGCACACAATTACAATTGGTCAGATCGTCCGTCAAAGGTCTACTCTACACTCACAATTGCGTACAACTCCTCTGATGCACGTACACAGTCTTCCGGTCTGTTCACTCACTCGGCGCTCCTCACGGCTGCTTGCCAAGAACTGAGCTGACTCGCCAACTGCAGGACTTATATAGGGAAAATCGCCGTTTTTGGAAGGTTTGCGGCGCGCACAATTATCCCGATGTTTCCAGACGTCTGGTGGGAAGGGAAAGAGATGGTACAGGGCTCGTGCTGCTCTTCTAATCATCCCATCAGTTAGTGACACGAGACAAATGGCTAGACGTGACATGAATGCTTCCCGTCTGACCCTACTGCCGGCCGATTCTATCGGGAATTCCGACGTTTGGGTGACAATAATATGTGGTATATGTAAAATTATTCTGTTATGTGTTGAACCACAATGATCAGTTGCTAAGCTGATATTATCCTGAGATGTCCTTAAAGCTTATCGTCCTCTGCCTCCTAGATCATAGCACGGTGTCGTATAAGGGTGACGATCGGTGGAGCTCGAGCTTTCTAAAGCACTAATTGTGTTTAACTGATGGCAGGCGGGAAGAAAACAAACAAAACGAAATCCTTTCTTTACATGTCTTCATTCTTCAGTAATATTTTGTAAAAACCAAATTCAGGAAGTATTATACAAAAGGTTTAAGACAGTGGTTCCATGTATTATAAGATAACTTTATATCGAAGAGGTAAGTTCAGAAACTGCAACAAACCTACTATAGCATGAGTGAACTGCAGCAAGACCAATTTAAAATGAATGCCCAGTAGTCACTGTTGGGTGCAATGCACATGTGTCAATATTAATGTAGCTAGTGCTGGAAGCAAGTTCCTTTCTTCGAAAAAATTTCCCACGGATATTAGCAGTCATGACATTCTTGTCAAAATAAAATACACTCTCTTGTGGGTGTTCCTTGAAGCAGGACAGAAACTCTAGTGCGAGATGAGATGAACAAGAAGAATGTGGCAGGAATTTATTTGTTAAGAAGGCTGGATTATTATCACAAATACACTTGTACGTGTGCGACTGTTTAGCGTTGTTTAGCCTACTTGAAGATGACAGCACTCGTAAACAAAAGCTAGTGATTTCGTTGTTCATCTGCTGACAATTACTCACCAGAGTTCCAGCCGTTTTGAACACTCAGTTATGACGTAACAGTCGTTAGAGTGAGTTGATGTGAGTGTTTTTATGAAAATGGACAAAATGGACAAAATTGAGTATTGAGCTGTCATTACATATTTGTCTTTGAAAGGCAATACGCATACTCAAGTCAAAGATTAGTTGGATTCTGTTTATGGGGCTCTGCACATATCATTTACCACAGTTAAATTTTGGGCAACTGAATTTGAACGTGGCGGAAAGAGCTTGGAGGACGAAAACATCGTCAAAGTTCACCAAATGATACCAAAAGACCGTAGAATTAAAGTCAGAGAGATAGCAGAGGGTATGAACATGCCAAAAGAACTTAATTGACACACATTAAAACAATATTTAGACATGCGGAAGTTTTCCGCGCGTTGGGTGCCGCGTTTGCTTACGTTAAACCAGAAACGTGTTCGAATGAACATTTCCAAAGCTCTGTTAGCGCAGTTTAGGAGCAATAAACGTGAGATTTGACGCCGATTAATTACTGTGGATGAAACATCGATACATCGTTATATACCCGAAAAAATACCGTCCAAACTGTGAACAGCAAAGGAACAAATGGCTCCAAAAACAGAAAAAGGTTTAATTTTTTCGGCTGCGAAAATGATGGCAACTCCTTTGGGGATTGTTATTTTAATCGATTATCTTCAAAATGGAAAAACCTTTACAGGAGCATAATACCCTTCATATCATGACAAGCTGAAGGCAGAAATTGCGCAAAGGCGGCCACGTTTTCAGGACTGTTTCACCAATAAAACGCACTGTCGCACATCTCAGGGGTTGCAATGGCAAAAATCCACGCATTACAGTTTGAACTGCTTGACTTAACAGATCCATCCCCATGTGACTTCTTTTTGTTTCCTCATCAAGCAATTGCCCTCGGAGGACAGAGATTTTCTCCAAATGAAGAAGCAATCACCTTCGTGAACAATTATTTTGCAGAAAAAAAGCGCCGAGTACTATTTGGACGGGTTACAGAGATGGTAGCATCACTGGGAGAAGTGTATAGAGTTACAAGGAGACTATGTTGAAAAACGCCGAGTACTATTTGGACGTGTTATAGAGATGGGAGCATCGCTGGGAGAAGTGTGTAGAGTTACAAGGAGACTATGTTAAAAAACGCCGAGTACTATTTGGACGGTTTACAGAGACGGTAGCATCACTGGGAGAAGTGTGTAGAGTTACAAGGAGATTATGTTAAAAAACGCCGAGTACTATTTGGACGGTTTACAGAGATGGTAGCATCACTGGGAGAAGTGTGTAGAGTTACAAGGAGATTATGTTAAAAAACGCCGAGTACTATTTGGACGGTTTACAGAGATGGTAGCATCACTGGGAGAAGTGTGTAGAGTTACAAGGAGATTATGTTAAAAAACGCCGAGTACTATTTGGACGGTTTACAGAGACGGTAGCATCACTGGGAGAAGTGTGTAGAGTTACAAGGAGACTATGTTAAAAAACGCCGAGTACTATTTGGAAGGTTTACAGAGATGGTAGCATCACTGGGAGAAGTGTGTAGAGTTACAAGGAGATTATGTTAAAAAACGCCGAGTACTATTTGGACGGGTTACAGAGATGGTAGCCTCACTGGGAGAAGTGTGTAGAGTTACAAGGAGACTATGTTAAAAAACGACGAGTACTATTTGGACGGGTTACAGAGATGGTAGCATCACTGGGAGAAGTGTGTAGAGTTACAAGGAGACTATGTTGAAAAACGCCGAGTACTATTTGGACGTGTTATAGAGATGGGAGCATCGCTGGGAGAGGTGTGTAGAGTTACAAGGAGACTATGTTGAAAAACGCCGAGTACTATTTGGACGGTTTACAGAGATGGGAACATCGCTGGTAGCAGTGTGTAGAGTTACAAGGAGACTATGTTAAAAAACGCCGAGTACTATTTGGACGGGTTACAGAGATGGTAGCATCACTGGGAGAAGTGTGTAGAGTTAAAAGGAGACTATGTTGAAAAACGCCGAGTACTATTTGGACGTGTGTTAGAGATGGGAGCATCGCTGGGAGAAGTGTGTAAAGTTGCAAGGAGACTATGTTGAAAAACGCCGAGTACTATTTGGACGGGTTACAGAGATGGTAGCATCACTGGGAGAAGTGTATAGAGTTACAAGGAGACTATGTTGAAAAACGCCGAGTACTATTTGGACGTGTTATAGAGATGGGAGCATCGCTGGGAGAAGTGTGTAGAGTTACAAGGAGACTATGTTAAAAAACGCCGAGTACTATTTGGACGGTTTACAGAGACGGTAGCATCACTGGGAGAAGTGTGTAGAGTTACAAGGAGATTATGTTAAAAAACGCCGAGTACTATTTGGACGGTTTACAGAGATGGTAGCATCACTGGGAGAAGTGTGTAGAGTTACAAGGAGATTATGTTAAAAAACGCCGAGTACTATTTGGACGGTTTACAGAGATGGTAGCATCACTGGGAGAAGTGTGTAGAGTTACAAGGAGATTATGTTAAAAAACGCCGAGTACTATTTGGACGGTTTACAGAGACGGTAGCATCACTGGGAGAAGTGTGTAGAGTTACAAGGAGACTATGTTAAAAAACGCCGAGTACTATTTGGACGGTTTACAGAGATGGTAGCATCACTGGGAGAACTGTGTAGAGTTACAAGGAGATTATGTTAAAAAACGCCGAGTACTATTTGGACGGGTTACAGAGATGGTAGCCTCACTGGGAGAAGTGTGTAGAGTTACAAGGAGACTATGTTAAAAAACGACGAGTACTATTTGGACGGGTTACAGAGATGGTAGCATCACTGGGAGAAGTGTGTAGAGTTACAAGGAGACTATGTTGAAAAACGCCGAGTACTATTTGGACGTGTTATAGAGATGGGAGCATCGCTGGGAGAGGTGTGTAGAGTTACAAGGAGACTATGTTGAAAAACGCCGAGTACTATTTGGACGGTTTACAGAGATGGGAACATCGCTGGTAGCAGTGTGTAGAGTTACAAGGAGACTATGTTAAAAAACGCCGAGTATTATTTGGACGGGTTACAGAGATGGTAGCATCACTGGGAGAAGTGTGTAGAGTTAAAAGGAGACTATGTTGAAAAACGCCGAGTACTATTTGGACGTGTGTTAGAGATGGGAGCATCGCTGGGAGAAGTGTGTAGAGTTGCAAGGAGACTATGTTGAAAAACGCCGAGTACTATTTGTACGTGTGTTAGAGATGGGAGCATCGCTGGGAGAAGTGTGTAGAGTTGCAAGGAGACTATGTTGAAAAACGCCGAGTACTATTTGGACGGGTTACAGAGATGGTAGCATCACTGGGAGAAATGTGTAGAGTTAAAAGGAGACTATGTTGAAAAACGACGAGTACTATTTGGACGTGTGTTAGAGATGGGAGCATCACTGGGAGAAGTGTGTAGAGCTGCAAGGAGACTATGTTGAAAAACGCCGAGTACTATTTGGACGTGTGTTAGAGATGGGAGCATCGCTGGGAGAAGTGTGTAGAGTTAAAAGGAGACTATGTTGAAAAACGCCGAGTACTATTTGGACGGGTTACAGAGATGGTAGCCTCACTGGGAGAAGTGTGTAGAGTTGCAAGGAGACTATGTTGAAAAACGCCGAGTATTATTTGGACGTGTGTTAGAGATGGGAGCATCGCTGGGAGAAGTGTGTAGAGTTACAAGGAGACTATGTTGAAAAACGTCGAGTACTATTTGGACGTGTTATAGAGATGGGAGCATCGCTGGGAGAAGTGTGTAGAGTTACAAGGAGACTATGTTGAAAAATGCCTAGTACCATTTGAACGGGTGACAGAGATGGGAGCTTCGCTGGGAGAAGTGTGTAGAGTTACTAGGAGACTATGTTGAAAAACGCCGAGTACTATTTGGACGTGTTATAGATATGGGAGCATCGCTGGGAGAAGTGTGTAGAGTTACAAGGAGACTATGTTAAAAAACGCCGAGTACTATTTGGACGGTTTACAGAGATGGCAGCATCGCTGGGAGAAGTGTGTAGAGTTACAAGGAGACTATGTTAAAAAACGCCGAGTGCTATTTGGACGGTTTACAGAGATGGTAGCATCACTGGGAGAAGTGTGTAGAGTTACAAGGAGATTATGTTAAAAAGCGCCGAGGACTATTTGGACGGGTTACAGAGATGGTAGCCTCACTGGGAGAAGTGTGTAGAGTTACAAGGAGACTATGTTAAAAAACGCCGAGTACTATTTGGACGGGTTACAGAGATGGTAGCATCACTGGGAGAAGTGTGTAGAGTTACAAGGAGACTATGTTGAAAAACGCCGAGTACAATTTGGACGTGTTATAGAGATGGGAGCATCGCTGGGAGAAGTGTGTAGAGTTACAAGGAGACTATGCTGAAAAACGCCGAGTACTATTTGGACGATTTACAGAGATGGGAACATCGCTGGGAGAAGTGTGTAGAGTTACAAGGAGACTATGTTAAAAAACGCCGAGTACTATTCGGACGGGTTACAGAGATGGTAGCATCACTGGGAGAAGTGTGTAGAGTTAAAAGGAGACAATGTTGAAAAACGCCGAGTACTATTTGGACGTGTGTTAGAGATGGGAGCATCGCTGGGAGAAGTTTGTAGAGTTGCAAGGAGACTATGTTGAAAAACGCCGAGTACTATTTGGACGTGTTATAGAGATGGGAGCACCACGGGGAGAAGTGTGTAGAGTTACAAGGAGACTATGTTGAATAACGCCGAGTACTATTTGATCGTGTTATAGAGATGGAAGCATCGCTTGGAGAAGTGTGTAGAGTTACAAGGAGACTATGTTAAAAAACGCCGAGTACTATTTGGACGTGATGAGAACATCACTGGGAGAAGTGTGTAGAGTTACAAGGAGACTATGTTGAAAAACGCCGAGTACTATTTGGACGTGTTATAGAGATGGGAGCATCGCTGGGAGAAGTGTGTAGAGTTACAAGGAGACTATGTTGAAAAATGCCTAGTACTATTTGGATGGATTACAGAGATGGGAACATCGCTGGGGGAAGTATGTAGAGTTACAAGGAGACTATGTTAAAAACGCCGTGTACTAATTGGACGTGCTACAGAGATGGGAGCATCGCTGGGGGAAGTGTGTAGAGATACAAGGAGACTATGTTGAAAAACGCCGAGTACTATTTGGACGGGTTACAGAGATGGGAACATCGCTGGGAGAAGTGTGTAGAGTTACACGGAGACTATGATGAAAAACGCCGAGAACTATTTGGACGGGATACAGGGATGAGAGCATCGCTGGGAGAAGTGTGTAGAGTTACATGGAGACTATGTTGAAAAATGCCGAGTACTATTTAGACGGGTTACAGATGTGGGAGCATCGCTTGGAGAATTGTGTAGAGTTACAAGGAGACTATGTTGAAAGACGCCGAGTACTATTTGGACGGGTTACAGACTGGGAGCATCGCTGGGAGAAGTGTGGAGAGCTGCGAGGAGACTATGCTGAAAAACGCCGAGTACTATTTGGACGGGTTATAGAGATGGGAGCATCGCTGGGAGAAGTGTGTAGAGTTACAAGGAGACTATGTTGACAAACGCCGAGTACTATTTGGACGGGTTACAGAGATGGGAGCATCGCTGGGAGAAGTGTGTAGAGTTACAAGGAGACTATGTTGAGAAACGTCGAGTACTATTTGGACTTGTTACAGAGATGGGAGCATCGCTGGGAGTAGTGTGTAAAGTTACAAGGAGACTATGTTGAAAAAGGCCGAGTACTATTTGGACGTGTTACAGAGACGGGAGCATCGCTGGGAGAAGTGTGTGCATTTATAGGGAGACTATGTTGAAAAATAAGATGCTAAAAAAATATCTAGTATCTTTATTAGGTCGAACTTCTCAGACCTCCTTCGTATATCAATAAAAAATAAATAAATAAATATTACACATTAAATATATCTACGGACGAACTCTCGCAGATTAGGTTCCTATACAGTTAGAGGAAACATCATTTAGCCAGGAAAATTAAATAACATTTTACGGCAGTTTCAAAAGTTAACAGTTTAAATAATTATTGAAATTCATTTGTGCAGTAAATTATTCTATAGAACGAATATATTGCTTCAGATGTTTTATGTTAATCGTTGATTAATTCAGTAAAAATGTGTTTTTATGTTTTACAGAAATAGACAATGGTTTGATTCTTGGAACATACAATATACCTTTAATATTTAGTAAAAGAATTTGAAACAAATAAAAATGTATTCCTATGGAACGTTTGAGTATTAAAATGCTGGAAGATTTTTGTTAGAAAACAAGGCTTAAGTTGATCTTATCTTAAGCAAGTACTTCAACGCTTTTCCTTCAACTAATTGGTACTTCAAATGTACAAGGTAAAGGAAAACTTCGTTATGCCGCTGTAGAGCTTTCTAATTCTTATACACAAGAACACTCAATCTGAAGCTCATTGGCTTATCTGTATATAATGAGGCTGTTAATCTTGCTTCAGTTGTTTAGGAAAGAAACAAGCGAGGTAGAGTGTCGTCTCGTATTCGGGATGTCCCAGTGTTTTGTTAAGCCAATTTTGGCGTGCTTACTTTCAAATACACACAAATGGACCATTTTCTAAACGTGTTTGGTTTTTGCTCACCTCGAGCCCACCTTTGTTTTTGCCGTCAGATTTATTTGTAGTGATATTTCGACATAGAATCTTTCCATGTAACAACATATTTTCCCTACCACTTATTTACACCACAAAAGTAAAATATTTTAATGGAAGGTATACAAAATGCGCTTTTCGAGGTTATAAGGCAGTTTTAATCGTAAAATACGTTAAAGATGTAGCAAGTGAAGATGCAAACAGTTCTCAAACATATAAGGCGAGTTAAAAAACACGAGCCGGAGATATAATTACAGAAACCAGTACCTGTATGTTAGAAGTATTGGCCTTGTCTTATTAGACACTTGGCACATGTGACACAAGGATGTCTCATAAAGTCCTGTGGCTGCGATGTGAGACAGTTCCGCAAGTACAGCTGGACGTCGTCCTGCGAGCTGCATCGTTAGCCCCTCGGAGCCTTTTAAGGGGACCAAAAATGTCCTTATCACAGAAAGAGAGGTCTATACTCTATTGAGAATGGCCAAGAACCTCCCATTTGAATTTCTGCGGGAATGTAGCGACAATGTTACATTGTCGTAGAGCTGAATGACCCCACGGGTGATATTGTCTGCTCGTTTTGATTTGATCACTTGGCGAAATTTGGTCAAGGATTGCGAGTAACGCTGGGCTTTCACTGCTCTCCCGTGCTGCTGGAAGTGTATCAGAAGGGGGCCATTTTGGTCTAAGAATGTCAGCATAACCTTTCCTGTACTTGTGTGGATAGCCATGACCGTTTTGGTGATGGTGACCCTGGATGCTTCCACTGGAGGCTTTGTCGGTCAGATTATGGTTCGAAATGATGACACAATCATTCATCTCCAGCCGGCACTCGTGCCAGGAACTCATTCCTTCCCTAGCATAGTTCTGCAGATCACCAAGAGAGTGGGACAATAGACATGCTTCCTTGTGTGGTTGAAGACTGTGGGGCACCCATTGGGCATATACTTTGCGCAAGAGCAGTCGTTCCTTCATGATGGTGTGAACAATATCGACGCTCAATCCGACACCGGCGGCCATGGCTTTCACTGTCACTCGGTGGTCCTGGGTAATGAGTGCATCAACCAGCTGGGAGATGCCATCGGTAATTCAGTGTGGTGCTCCAGAACGTGCATCATACGTTAACGTCACCCGTCATCCCCTGAAGCGCTTGTACCACATCTTGACCCTTGCAAGGGACTTGAAGTGTTTGCAGTTCAACTGTGACATTTTTGTCGTTGTAATTTACGTCCTTCAACGTTAAGTCATATCGGACGATGAGTGGAATGGATGAAATGATTCTCAAATGAGTCCAGGGTCGGTAGAGCTTTTAGTTAACCGACATTCGTCTTTAGGATAAGGGAAAACCCCGGAAGAAACCTTATCCAAATAATTCACCCTGACCGAGAATCGAACTCGGGACCTCTTGAATGTGACGCAGACACCCTACCATTCTCGCTACCGAGGGGGGCACCTGTGACTTTCGTCGATGAATGCCGCTTGCCTACTCCTTCCGCTGTCAGAAAACGAAAAACAGCCTCTGAACTGCTACGCTCTGGTCGGAACAACTCTTTGTTACACACGTCACGATATTACCATCCTGTCACCGGTTTGCGCATAGCGGACTCCAGATCGTTTCTTTCTGAACGCCCGTTATAAAACTGCTTGAATCCATGGACGATTTATTGCCCAAAGGTACTTGTAAGTGGGCTACTCAATTAATAATTATCATAATTTTTCGCACTAAAATTCAAACTTATTATATCCTGTTAGATTATTGTGAAATAAACACGCCGTAGTAGTTTCATTGTTGTTACTCCTGGTTCATGTGAGAACTAGGCCAGCTTAGATATGTTCAGTATCGCCTACCGCTGCAATGGAGGTAACACGAGGGGAATAATATGCGGCTGTGAAATTCTCAACAAATTTTCAGTTGAGGCCTATACAATGTTACGGGAGGCCTATGGACCGTCTGTTCTTCCCTACAGCACAGCTCGAAGGAGGTTTAAAATTATTAAAGAGGGGAGAAATCCATTTGAAACGAAGGTGGATCCGGTGCTCCAGTTAGTGCTGTTACGGAAGAAAACATCAACACTACTGCTGCCATTGTACGAGAGGATCGACAAATTACCTACTCCCTCAAATATTTCATCATGATGAAATTTTGGTTCCCTTTTAGGTTTATGTTTAATTATTCAAATTATAACAGGTTTATTTTTAGCTATACATTATTCTGCTCATATTGATCTAGCTTTTTCTAGAGTTGCTCATATTTGTCGAGGATCACTTACTGAAATTCTGAACATTTCATTGGGTGCCACTCACATGTTTGTGACAGAAACATTACACATGAGACATGTTTGTGAGGGATGAGTTCCAAGAATGTTGTTTCCCGAAAAAAGACATTCCAATGCAGTTAAAGTTGTTGTTAGAGGAAGATCCGAAGTTTGTTTCAAACGTAATCACTGTTGATGAAACTTGGCTACATCATTTTGATCCTGAGAGCAAACAGCAAAGCTCAATATGTAAATCCCCAGCATCAGCAGCCCCCAAAGCAAAAGAGTTGGTTCTACTGAGAAAGTTATGGTCATCTCATTCTTTGATATTCATGGAATTATTTATCAGTATCTTGTACCTGCACACACATCAGTAACTGGACAATACTACAGTGATATCCTGAAAACATCTTCAAGTCCAAATCAGGCACAAAAGACCACATTTCCGTGAAGCAGGCTGGATGCTGCACCACGATAATGCGCGGCCGTATATTGCCAAGGTAGTTGCTGAATATCTTGCAAAAATCAACGTGAAGTGCATCCCTCACCTTCCCTATGATCCCTTTTTAATACCATGTGACTTGTTTCTATTTCGAAACTTGAAGAAACGCATTCGTGGGAGGCATTATCCATCATCAGAAGCAGTGGTGAATGCTGCGGAGGCAATTTTGAAGGATCTCTCAAAAATGGTTTCCAACATGTCTTTAAAGACTGGCAGAAGCGCTGAGACAAGTGCATCGCATTCAGGGGTGACTATTTTAAAAAGGACTATCAAAATTATGATAATGAATAATGGTACGCTGTTAAAAAAATTGTGATCATTCTTTATTGAACAGCCCCCGTATATGTTTCGTGAATTGGTAGCGGAAACAGTTCTTAAGCTTCTGACATAAATAAATGCAAAAATGCGCTGATAGAACTTACTGGGACTAAATATGCTACCCTCCACCTCGGGTTTTTTAAATGTTTTAGGCATTTTTCGCTCTACAAAATTTCTGAAGTACTGTATACCTGTAAATGTATTAAGTTCACTAATCCGCAAATGAATCTTCAAATTCATTGTTTGCGTCAACAGGTATTTCCACTTTAAGGTAGCAAAATGTCCCCAAAGTGGAAAAATACAGCTAAACGTTAATTTTTGCTGTGAGTAAGTTTATAGTGCTTGCTCTTGTAAACGGATGCAGGCTAAACAAGTTCATAAAGCTCTGGAAATGTCATTCTTTTTCCAGAAGACTAATTTAATGTAGTGCAGAGCATGGAGTAGTAAATTGAGTTTAGAAATGTGCACGTTATAAACCCTTAACGCGCCCTTAGGACGACATGTAGCGTAGAGTCAGAGAAACGGCAGCAGTTGTCCTAATTAGGCGCATTACAGTTACATTTACTCAAGTTGAGATTCTTTTAAAAGGTTTCATAAGTTAGTTTCCGTTAAGAAAAGCTAGAGGCACTTTTTCAAGAAGAAAATTATTTCCGCTGTTTAAATATTAGCATTCCTTTCTCAAAAGAACAGAGCAACCGAGTTAAGAATCGTTAGTATTTTGTTTCTAGAAATGTTGGCAGAGGATTCGCTGACGTATGAAATTCATACTTACATTTATGATACGAAGGCTGTTCAATAAAGAATGATCATAATGTTTTTACGGACATAATTTTTCGCACTAAAGTTCAATCTTATTATAATCTGTTAGCTTAATCTGAAATAAACAAGCCTTAGAAGTTTTATTGTTGGTACTCCTGGTTCCCGCCTATGAGAGCCCGGCAGTTCAGACATGCTCAGTATGGCCTACTGCTGCAATGGAGTTAACATGTAGTTAAAGTTGATGTTAGAGGAAGATCCGTAGTTTCTTTCAAACGTAATCACTGCTGTTGAAACTTTGCTACATCACTTTGATCCTGAGAGCAAATAGCAAAGCTCAGTGTGGAAATCCCCTTCATCACCAACCTCCAAAAAAGCAAAGGTGGTTGCTTCTGCTGGGAAAGATATGGTCATCTCATTATTAGATATTAATGGAATGGTTTATCAGCATGTTGTAAGGTCACGCCGCGGCTCAGTGGTTAGACCGCTTGGCTCTCACCAAGGCGGCCCGGGTTCGATCCCAGCCGACCGCAAAGTGAGATTTGTGGTGGACAACACGGTGCTGGGGCGGTTTTTCTCCGGGACCTCCGGTTTCTCCCGCCATCTCATTCCACCGGTGCACCATCTTCAGCTCATGTATCATCAGTGTCACCACCTGCGATGCTGTATGTAGTAAAAGCGGGCGTTAAACACTACACACATCTTGTACCTGCACACCCATCAGTAACTGATCAACACTACAGGGATATCCTGAAAACATTGCAAGACCACATTCACGTGAAGCAGGCTAGAAGCTGCACCACGATAATGTGCGGTCGCATATTGCCAATGTTATTGCTGAATATCTTGCAAATATCTCCGTTAAGTGTATACCTCACCCCCTCTATATTCCAGATTTAGCCCCATTATAATTGTTTTCTTTCCCCTTACTTGAAGAAACGCCTTCATGGAAGGCATTATCCATCTTCAGAAGCAGTGGTGAAGGCTGCGGAGGAGATTTTGAAAGATCTCGCAGAATATGTTTTTCAGCATATCCATGAAGACTGACAAAAACGCTGGGAAAAGTGCAACGCATTCAGGGGAGACTATTTTGAGAAGGAGCATCGAAATTATGAGGATTAGTAGAGGTATGTTGTAAAAAAAATTGATCATTCTTTATTGAACAGTCCTCGTATATTAAACGAATCCTGTGTGTGGCGTTTAAGTAGATAATCTAGAAGGACTGACCTAGAATTTATATGCAATAAAACACGAAAAAATGAATGCACGAAAGTGGTCTGAAAATTTTCCGACCAAATAAGACTTTTTTTTTTTCAGATATTTTGTTTTCTCAACATAGTCACCTGTTAACTCTATACACTTCTCAAACAATATAGGACTTAGACAAGTTTGCAAATTAAGTGCAGCGCTATTTAATTTAGTTATTGATGATATTCTAGAAGAAATAAGCAAAAATGTTACGCATTTACCGATTTTAAGTAATAGAGAGATACCATGTCCGCTCTCTTCAGGTGATTTAGTAACAGTTTTCATAGCAAGTATAGAGTCGCGATGTTTTTTTTTTTTTTTTTTTTTTTTTTTTTTGCAATTGCCGGCGTACGCGCAAAAAGGGACCCGCGGCTTTTTTACACAAAGGAAATGATAAGCAGACGGTGTGGAAATAAAGGGCTTGCATAAGCAGTAAAGATAGTGCGAGATAAAGGACTTGCCAGCACGGATAAGGTTTCCAGTATGGAAAATTCTTGTGATATCTTGATTGATAGAGTCCAGTCGAATTCTGGTTTAATCCAGAAATCTCTCGAATTTATCTTCTTCTTCTTCTTCACTTCACGGCATGGGCAGAGTGCCCGTTCCGTCTCACAATAATTGCTCCTTCCATCTCTTTTTAGCTCTACTAACATCTCTCTTTCCTTGTGGCTGATATTGGAATGCAATCTTAGGCAGTCTTGTTTCGGACATTCTTTGTATATGCTGCATCCATTCCTTTTGATATTTTTCAATTTTGCTACTTATCGTTGAGTTCCTTTCTTATCGGGTAGCCAGCCAGGTGAAAATATGATTAGATATGAACGTTTAAGAATCAAGAAGCAAAGATCAATACAACTTGATAATCAGGATAAGTAGTTACGTTTCTTTGATACAATTTTCTATACTCACGCCATCTCCTGGCATTTAATTTACTGAAAACAGTCTTTTGTTCAGTAATTCGAATTTTGATAGCGTTTTGTCTTTGTTCATAGTTGTGTTATATCCAGTAGTTCAATTAAATAAATAAATAAATAAATAAATAAATAAAATAAATAAAATCTGAATATTCTACCCCGGCACCTAGACAACTATACCGGAGCATATATCCAAATTTTCTCTTTATTTTTCCATAAAATCCTTACAAATGTTATAATTATACAAATCTCTCAGAAAGCTACTCTACAAAAATAAAATGAAATAAAATAATAGAAATAAACACAAAAAAGCAAAAAACAAAAGAAAACAACTATAAAAATTACAAAATCCTTATTTCCTAAATCTATATCTAAATCTACTAATTCTGTAGTCCACCATGGCCTCCGCCATCACTCTCTCCCTCCGCCGCCCATGCAGTCAACTCCATTGTTAGATTATTCAATAATTCTTCCCGTCTTATCCTATTTTGTATTCTAGAACTCCTTCTTGGATCTTGTACTATTCTTCGCCTATTATCAACTCTTTCTCCTTTGAATATTTTTACCTCCCATGCTTTCTTACTTACAAAGTTAGTCAAAACTTGTAATTTATTTACCAATTGTTGATCTCGAATTATGTCATTTACGATATATCCTGCTAGCGCATGCCTCTCTTCTTGTTGGTGAATTGCATATCTTCCACATTCAAATACTACATGTTCAGGATTATCTTGTTTGTTACATAATTCACATATATCATTTTCAGTTTTATTGATTTTCTTCCAATAGGTCTTATAAGGTCCGTGTCCTGTTATATAATGTATAAATCCCTTTGTTGGTTGAATAAAATTCAATTTTAGTCTCTCTTTGACGTTCTGAAAAATTTCGAACACTCTTCTACCTTCTAGACTTTCTGTCCATTCTTTTTGCCATTTATCTTTTAAACTATTTTTATGGTTATAATATTTTTTAAAATATCCTGATAATGGGAGAGACGTACACTCCCGAACCGTTGATATCCAATCATCTTTTCACCTGGCCAGCTGCCCGAGAAGAATAGATGTAGATCCCAAATTTTAAAATACTCCATTATATACACAACCTGGGTTTATTATAATGGGACATGGGAATATGCAACTCCAAAATGAGGAGTGTGTAAAATTTTGTATTTATAGCATATTAATTATGTTATATATGTATGAAGCTGTATATGCTACATATGGTAATAAGTAATAGGCAATTAATCTTCTTCTCCTATACTCTTCTCCCAGTGATTCTGTCATCTGTGTTATCCTTCCAAATAGTACTCGGCGTTTTTCTTTGGAAAATAATTGTTCACGAAGGTGATTGCCTCTTCGTTTGGCGAAAATCTCTCCTCTGAGCACAATTTTCAAATGAGGGAACAAAAAGAAGTCACTTGGGACTAGATCTGGTGAGTAAGGTGCAATATCAAGCAGCTCAAACCGTAATTCGTGGATTTTCGTCATTGCAACCGCTGAGGTGTGAGACGGTGCGTTGTCTTGCTGAAACAGGATTTTCTTTTTCTGAAAATGTGGCCATTTTTCCGTAAGGTCTGCCTTCAGCTTTTCAAGTAATTATGTGTAGTATGCTCATGTAATGGTTTTTCTTTTCTGAAAATAATCGATAAAATTAACTCCATGCCTATGCCAAAAAAACAGGCACCACTTTCCGAGCCGAAAAAACAGCTCTTGCTTTTTAGTAGCCGGTTCCCCTTTTTACAGTCTACTGTTTGGACTGTATATTTGTTTCGGGCGTATAATGGTGTATCTAGGTTTAACCTACCGTGACGTCTGATCGTCAGTGGCTTAGGAAGCAAGACCACGTGTTTTACCACACTGAAACACATTCCCTAGTTAAAAGGTGGACCAAAATTATGGAAAAGGACGTAGATTATATTGAATAGTGACAAATTAATCGTAAATGTTGCAGTTTTCAAGCTGTGTAAATTGGATTCAATTTTATTGGCAATAAAAAATAAGAGGCATTACTTTTTGACCAATCGTCATATCTTGTAAACGTTTGATGGACCTATTGGTTTCAGAAGATATAAGGATACTAAGATTAATAAAAAAAATTTAATTCAGCGTAAAAATAACAAAAATATTGTATCATATACTGATAAAATGTAAGACGCTTATCTTGAAAAAAAAATTGAATGTCAATTTGACGTTACCTGGATACTTTTGACAACAGAGACTTGTCTGAATACTGGATAGCGTATCATAAACTCCCCCGTGCAGCGGTTTAAAATATATGTATATGTCACACCAATTTTAATGCCGGTTCAAACTTAAAGACGCGGTGCTCTGTCTACATATCCACCTTTAGAGTAGAAACGTGCTACTTTACGTATGTACTGGAATGATAATCATGATTACCTTAAAGAGGGATGAAAGGCGAGGCCAGTTATATTAGTTATCAGTGCAATCACTCTCAGAGCGTTGTAGTTACTGTTCCGCAAAGTTACCGCTTCATCTACGTAGAGGGCGGTATGATTTCAAGATAGACTCACCAGTCAACAATACATCATTCTTGCTCAATCTGAGGGCGGGAAATGACGAATAAGTATACATACCCTTTATATTTTGCATTAGATATAAGGACCTTAAAGTCCTCCGGTAGAGGTATGCGCCCCTTACTACTGAGCTATTGCTCCCAAGATAAGAAGAGCTGATATAGCATTAAATGCTAATGGTGACATTTAAAAAATAATGCGGTTAAGTAGGATTCTATAAGCACAGCTTTGAAGTTGTGGGTGGAAAATGTGTACATTGTAAGAAGTTGTATTAAGAACTTTGCTAAGTACTCCTAGTTCAGCAGCTATAAGTAACAACGAGAGCTCTCCTTTAAGAACCAGGTTTGGCCCCAACTCGCTAGACCAGGTTACCAAAAGTATGAAGCAGGAACTTCTAACTCGGAAAGCTTAAGCAGACGAGAGAGAGAGAGTGAGAGAGAGAGAGTGAGTGAGAGAGCGCCTTTCAAGAAACGCCCTTTTATAAGAACCTTCCTCCTCAAACAGATGTTGCCATCAAAGTAAAATACCTTTACTCTGACACTCCTTAGATGCTGTCACTATGTTCTCAACAAAAGACTGCTTCGTTAAACTTTTGTGCAACTGTTGCAATACTATATTCCACGAGAAATTATTTCGTAATTGATTGAATTAAACCAGCTATTCCATATACCCCTACATCTCTGCACCTGTAAGTTAAGTCTCTAGTGAATACTAATTATAATGATGATAAACTATATATATATTGTGCAATAGGCAAGTACAAAATATACACGGAAACTAAATTTGGAAAAATTAAACTACTTTCCCGCATTAAATACATTGGGGAAATTGTTACGCAATAACCGAAACAAAAGCAGGTACCAAAAAGTGCAAATATATATAATAAAAATCAGTTGCTATATATACAAAACTAAGACACCCTTACACTGTAATTACACCAGAGTGCCGCGGTGGAGCACAAATATTACACAAAACATACAGAAAAAGGACGTAAAATTATCAGAATCATTTTATTTATAACAATCGTATTTCTAACAATATTTATAACGTCCCTTTACTCATCCTAATAATTTTAATGGACCTTCTCAAAATAATCTCCTCTGAAAGCGATGCAATTGTCCCAACGTTTCTACCAGTCTTCAGAGACATGCTGGAAAACAATTTTAGAGATCCTTCAAAATCGCCTCAGCAGCGTTCATCACTGCTTCTGATGAAGAATATTGTCTCACACGAAAGCGTTTCTTCAAGTTAGGGAACAGAAAAAAGTCACATGGGGCTAAATCCGGACTATAGGGAGGGTGAGGGATGCACTTCACGTTGCTTTTTACAAGATATTCAACAACTACATTGACAATATCGTGGTGCAAAATCCAGCACCACGTTAACTCTTTAACTTGTATTCGTTGGGTTTTAATCATTAGATCACGTACACATTAGCTCTCTCATTCATACTTCCGGACTCTGGGGAAGATGAGGAATTATCTTGGTCGGAGAAAGTCTTTATCTGCAATGGTCATATCGGCGGCCGTTCTCCTTTGGAACATATCGAAGGTGTTAACTCGTATTCGTTGGGTTTTAATCATTAGGTCACGTACACATTCGCACTCTCATTCATACTTCCAGACTCTGGGGAAGATGAGGAATTATCTTGGTCGGAGAAAGCCTTTAACTGCAATGGTCATATCGGCGGCCGTTCTCCTTTGGAACATATCGAAGGTGTTAACTCGTATTCGTTGAGTTTTAATCATTAGGTCACGAACACATCCCCGTTCTCAGTCATACTACCAGACTCTGGGGAAGATGAGGAATTATCTTGGTCGGAGAAAGCCTTTAACTGCAATGGTCATATCGGCGGCCGTTCTCCTTTGGAACATATCGAAGGTGTTAACTCGTATTCGTTGAGTTTTAATCATTAGGTCACGAACACATCCCCGTTCTCAGTCATACTTCCAGACTCTGGGGAAGATGAGGAATTATCTTGGTCGGAGAAAGCCTTTAACTGCAATGGTCATATCGGCGGTCGTTCTCCTTTGGAACATATCGAAGGTGTTAACTCGTATTCGTTGGGTTTTAATCATTAGATCACGTACACATTCACACTCTCATTCATACTTCCAGACTCTGCGGAAGATGAGGAATTATCTTGGTCGGAGAAAGTCTTTAACTGCAATGGTCATATCGGCGGCTGTTCTCCTTTGGAACATATCGAAGGTGTTAACTCGTATTCGTTGGGTTTTAATCATTAGATCACGTACACATTCACACTCTCATTCATACTTCCAGACTCTGCGGAAGATGAGGAATTATCTTGGTCGGAGAAAGCCTTTAACTGCAATGGTCATATCGGCGGCCGTTCTTCTTTGGAACTTATCGAAGGTGTTAACTCGTATTCGTTGGGTTTTAATCAGTAGATCACGCACACATTCACACTCTCAAGTCATACTACCAGACCCTGGGGATGATGAGTAGCTATCTTGGTGGCAGAAAAATCCCTACCCTCACCGCCGGGAATAAAACCCAGCACTGCTAGCACGACAGACAGGTACTCTGCCGACTGAGCTCCGGGTCACCTGTCATCATATTGGGTATTTAAACAAGTGAATAAACTGTATATTCGCTAAAATCTATTGTTTCGCTTTCACTTATTACTTAAATAACTTAAAGAAGCGCTGATTACTTGAAAGGCGAGACTTCGTGTTTCACTTGTTATTTCCCCGCAGCCCGAGGGGTTCTTTTCTCTCCTTTTTTAACTCTTCTTTCCTTATCTTTCAGTTTTTTTATTCGATTGTTGAGGAAACTTTGCATTTGTTTCTCAGCAGGAGAACTGGATATTTTACTCCACATCGCGGTGCAAATCTAATAACAGTTTCTCTATTTTCTTCTGTAAAATTACAGTTTTGTGTTGTGTGGAGTAAAAAACCGTACACAAGCGCGGAGTTTTGTTGGAATCCTACAACAAATTGATAGCCACAACTTTGGCTGAACATCTGACCCGAGTTCTGTTCTCTGTGCTCGGTTTATACCTTCGCAGAGATGTTCATTACTATTACTAAATTCTCTTGTAAATACAAATTAATGAATGACAAAAAGTTACTCTAAACATATTTTGATGTGGTTTTAACTCTCACTCTGCTGTGTATGTTTCCTCCAAGCTGCTTCAGTGTTGTGGTTGTTTGTCTGATCTGCATAACTAAAAAGTAGATATTCGGTTAAATAACAATACATGGGTTTCCAAAGAAAAGAAGCGTTTATTAATATCTTTTTCTCAAAAATAAGTCCAAGACTTTAATTTTTATCCAGATTTATGAACCCTATTTTACACAGTGGTATATTAGGCTTAAGCTGATATATAAAAATATACAATTCTAAGAAAAATATTTTAAATACTAGATTTATTCTGATGCATATTAATTTAAACTATTTCAGACGTTTAAACACTGAGTTTACAAACATCATGAAGTACTTATACTGTTGTGGCTTCATTAGCAAAGATGTAAGCGGAGCAGAAATTTCAGTTCCTAGAGAGTCTAGCTTGAATATTAATTCTTGTCTTTCTCTCCAGAAAATGGGAAAACAGAAAAGGAGATGTACTACAGTTTGAAATTCTTCACCACATATGCACTCGCGGTTGGATGTTAAGTGAAAGCGTGATAAGTATTCACCAAATTTACCATGTCCACTTAAAAATTGTGTCAAAACAAAATTTGGTACAAGAGTTTCACAAGAGTTTCACATGTTTTTGTTAAACTTCCATTTGGAGTTGTTAGCCATTGTTGGTTCCATTCTTCAAGAATATGTTGATGTATTATTCTCCTTACAGTAGAAATAGGACATAAAGAGTATGTCACAGGAAGATTGGATTCTGCAGCCTTCTTAGCCAAGCAATCAGCTCTCTCGTTACCTGATATTTCACTGTGTCCTTTAAGCCATCCCATGCAAATATGCCCTGGATGGTTTTGAAGCAAGGTTCTGATATCATGTGCTAATTAATTTAAATTGTATTTATCATTAATAGCGAGTAGAGCTGATTGTGAATCACTGTTCCCATTAACAGTACATCATTTTATAGCTTCTTTAATTGCTAAGAGCTCCGACTTGAATACAGAACATTCAGGTGACAATTTAAACATGGAGTGAGTTAGTTCCGTTTAGTTTTCATAAACAACAAAAGCACATCCTACTGCATATATATTATCTTCAAATTGGTAACGCGAACCGTCTGTATATATGTAATAATCATGAAAATTACATATTTCCTTTAAACAGGTTAAAAAACTTGATGGGTGTCCTGCTGTGGTAGGATGCTCCGGGATTTGTAGTTTTAAGTTAGACAGATAAGACGCACATTCACGTTCATGTCTTAAATTCGTAATAGTTGCTCTAGATAAACAAGTGAGAGCCAAAAGTTCGATGTTAGCTATAACCTGAGTGCATCATGAAGACCTTAATTCAAATACCATATATTAAATTACTGATTTGAGTGATGAACCAAAAGAGAGAAGTAAGATCATACTACGCAAAAAATAGTTATATCACTAAAGGACACAGTTTATGTCAAACAATTCCGGAAATTCAACTGGTAAATGTAGTTTGATAATATGAATCCAAGGAAATGCAAACTGATTACGAATACTATTCAGGAGCAAGTAAGTGTCAATAGGAAGAACCTGGAATATGTCAGTGAATATGTGTACTTGGAAAAACAATATCTTTTCCAAACAATCCCACATTGGAGATAAAAAGGTGCATTAATTTGTTGTGGAAGTAATTTTAGAGCTGCTAGTTTATCTTAAAGGCACTGGGATGTTAGTTTTACCCACACAAGGCTAATTTTTACCAATATTAAAATTTAATATATAGAAAACCAAACATTATCATACATTGAAATTCGGTATGATTACTGTATAAGGAATGTGCATTTAACTACTGAATAATATTTAAATTACGTTCACATAGGTCCATGCAAAAGGGGCATAAATCACACCGTGAGTCCTGAAAAAAATATTGCACCCTATACTTCAGGTGCACTTTACTTGTAGGAATTTAAAGCTACATGCACCACGTTTTATTCTAAATAACCTAATATACAGTTTTATAATATTGGCTAAATGAAAAACACATATAGTTTATACTATGCACAAGAAAAATTAATTAGTTTTGAATAAAAAGGAAGAATATTTTGAAGGACTGAATATTTGTTTTCATCCATTTTATAAATCACATGAATTTAAATGTTAGCCAAATGTGTTTAAGAAACATTGACACATAACCACTACAAATGTTGTGTCAATATCTTTTATAGTTTTTGAGAAACATGCACCTAAAGTATGAAAAATCAAGGTTTTGGGAAAACACGATCAAAGATTAAATGCCATTCTCAGGAAGTGGGGGCAACCTGAAGGACTTTAATAACAGCTGACAACCCATATTATATATCATTTTAAAGCTGAATAATTATATAATTTTAACATTAAAAACAAAAAATGGATTTTTTTTAAAACTATGGACCTCCCACTGCCCTTAAGAGACTAACCCGCCCCCCCCCCTAAAATTAAGCATGGAGAATGGGATAATAGAAACGCGTATACTACCGATATCTTTATACGCCTGCCAAGACTGATCTCTAACAAAAAAACAAAAAACAATGATTCAGATTTGCCAGCGCAAGCTGGAGAGGAAAATAATGCTCATAACAATACGAGACAGGATATTAAAAAGACATTAAGAAACAAGGCAGTTTGTAAGGGCGGAAGAACTTAAATAGAGATGGGGAGGGCCCGTCGCCAGAATGGACCCAAAGAACAACATAGGATCCGAGAATAGGACCAAGATTGATAGGGGACCGAAGACATTGTGGGCAGACGACTTTAGGAGGACAGCAGGAACACTATGGACGAGAAAGGCTTAAGGACAGGCAAAGGTTGAGAAAACTGGAAACCCACAACTACATCACCTCGTCGTTTGATACAGGAGAGCCTGCATCAATGTTAGTGTTGTAAGTTGAAGTGCAGTTGAAGTAGGATCAATGCAAATCACAAAAATCAAGCTGCGCAAGAGAGAACTTAAGATGATGGGTTGCCAAATTTGTTAAGAGTTTAAATAATGGAAATATCACACATGCATCACCTAAAGCTGCGTGGAACATAGGTTATAAATCATTAAACAAACTATCATAAGTTCAGCAACATTGTATATAGAATACGGAGCATTTATAGGCATCACAGTAGATAAGGAGGTACCGACGAGCAAATAAGAGGCTGTTAGGAGTTAATAACCTAATGAGCTCATAACCCTGTTCTAGCAGGAGGACATTGTCCTTCAGAAATGGACTGGCCATTCATTCATTCATTCAAACATTCACACAGTCACTCACTCACTTATTTACTTATTTATTTACTGATTTACTTATTTAATTATTTATTTACTTATTTATTTATTTACTTATTCGTTCGTTATTTCATGCATTCATTTATTCATTTGTTCGTTCCTTCATTCATTCGTTCGTTATTTCAATCATTCATTCATTTAATACGCAATACACACCATATGCATACACACTACCATTATTCACAAATATGTTTAACTGAACTAACCTCTAACCACATTGAGGCGGTTCGATCTGGTTGGGGACTCGGTTGAGTTCTTCCATTACTCAAAACCTCATTACTGCAGCGATGGTAGGGATGGACAACTTGGTTTTCTCAGGGTTGTTCGGCTTAGAGAAACGAACGGGATGGCTCAGGCAGTTTCGCCCGTGGCCCTCACTCGGGAGGCCCGGTTTCGATTCCCATATCTGACTTAGCTAAACCATGTGTTTTGTCGCGCTTTTCCCGGGTCGCCAGCCAAATGGTCGGTAGGTTAATTACAGCCCCCAAATTTCCTGTCCCTTTATATCATTTCCATTATCATTTGACATAATCTCTCATATGGTTTCCCGTAAGGGAGGCGATCCGTCCCCTACATCTGCCGTGGTGCGGGCGCTGCGGACCCTTAGCACTCGTGGAACCTTGGGCTGAACTGCTGAGCCCCTCCCGTAGAGGAGTTGTTCGGATTGGGTTGGACTCGAGGGGCAGCGTGCTCTCGACACCCACGGGAAATTCGGTACCTACGGCCAGGGTATGGCTGCCCGGAAGGGGTAGAGGGTTGCCTAATAAGTCCCGGGTACTAGCCTACAGAGCTAGTAGCTGGTGTGTTAGATCACCGGTGGCCCTACCGAGGTTATTTACTAGCCGGTCCATTTTGGATTGGCGCGTAAGTGGCGTATCCACTTCCGTCCTGGCTGCCGTGTGTAGCGTGAGGGGGGCAGTTTATAAAATATGTACTTTCCTACGGTAAAAGAAAACTGTGAGTCCCGGGTTCTGGTCCTACGGGTCCAGCACTAATGGGAGTAGAACCTCTGACTCATTTTGTTTTTCATCTGGTGGCCTATTTCAGGGTAGAGATGTCGGTGGGAGTTGCGACGGTGCATGGTGCGATGATATGATCAGAGGTAAACTACTTCCTCCTGCGGAAGATTGGTTGCCGATGTCCGCGCCTCTGCTGGGCCCGCCAGCCAGAGTCCTTTGGGGGATGGCTGCTGTGCCCGTTGCCATCCCGCAGTAGGGGAGCCTGTCCGTTGTTCTGGCCTGTCGGAGGAAGTAGCTAGTAGGGGCCCTGTCTTCTGCACTGTGGTAGCTCCTTGGGTCGGCCACCCTCTTTCTCCTCTCGCCACATCCTTCCTCCCAGAGATGCCCCACTTGGGGGCATAGGCACAATGGGCGTGGCCTGCGTACCGAATGCCCTCCGTAGTGAAATCATATTCCTTGTCCTAATCGGGTGAGAGACCCTTGTGTCCTTCAGGGCGTGCGTACGTGGTTTCCTGAGAGAAAAAATGCACCTCGACTGTTCGAGTGTTAATTTATCAGCACCGTAAATACTGTGTACTCGTCACCTTCAGTAAGTCGCTACTTGTTGATTGATTGTGCATCACAGTACATGGTGATCAAAATGTATTTGTACGAGCTGGCTGACATCCTCTTCTACGTTAGACACATACACAGAAACCTAAGCAATTGGCGTAAGCCAGATTCAACAAAAATCTATCGAATTCAGATGCCAGACGAATAAGATAAATATGTACTTCAGTTGTTTTTCGAATATTTCGACTGACATTATTAGGACTGACTCATTGCTTCACTGCAGATTTACCTTAAATACCTTTCTGGAATTTTCGATGTTACTTTCTCTAAGCAAGTGCGTCTGAGGAAAATGCAGTGAAGGATACTTGAACATCCCATTTAGGTGACAGGATAAGACATGAGGATGTCAGACGAAAATCCAGCATAGCGGACGATTAGGAACGAAGCAGACAGCTTAAATGCAATTGGAAGGGTCATGTCTTTCTGGTACAGAAGGAAGATGGGACTTACATTACAGCTGTCCGTCGTTCGGCGGCTTAAAGGACACTGTGTCATTCTCTTAGTGGTAAAAAGCGCTTTCTACTTTCCCTGATGGTGATGCATAATGAACCTTACCATTCATGTTAACATAATCCATTGAAAATGCAGCTTCATTTGTTGGTATTTAATTTGTGACAGAATCTAGAAGTTTGGTCGACGTGATTTACCTAAATTACAACTAAATTACTACTACTGAACTTATCTCTAGAAATAAAAAAGATTTGAATTCGTCATATATTCTGAAATTGATGGTGGAGTTTTAAAAACAGAGTTACGATGCAATTAATCAATTTAAATCTTTTAGATAAAAAATATGTTTTCTAGAAATTAGTTGTAAACCACTTAGGAGTTCTTACAAACACATGAGACAATTACCTTAATGGCGACTTACTATGCTGTAAGTACTTTAAGGTCCGGGCTTTATAGTTAACCCATATTAGGTCAATTAATAGAAATTAATTGTTCTTTCACACTAGCCGTGTGCAGGCTAAATTGTGGAAACGTAGCGTCAGACTGAAAATTCAATGTCATAGCCGGGATTTAAACCACGGATCCGTGGTTAACTATAAAGCCCGGGCCTTAAAGTACCTACAGCATAGTAAGTCACCATTAAGGTAGTTGTCTCATGTGTTTATGAGAACTCCTAGTGGTTTACCGGTAAAAACACGATTCAGTTGGAGAATTTAATGTCATATCGGCACTTTGGCCATAGTAGCTCAAAGCTAGAGCGGCTGGACGTAAACCAGAGGATCCGTGGTTGAAATCCTGGCTATGACATTGGATTTTTCAGTCTGACGCTACGTTTCCACAATGTGTTTTCTGTTTTTTTGTGGTGCGTAAATGTATAAAGGTGATTGTTTTCCGAGGCTGGAGCATGCGTCCTATAATTGTCCACGAGAGAAACAGGGAAACTCCAGGTTGATTCCCCAAACTTCCAACTACTGCCTTCCGATTTATTTATGGTCATCACAAAGGTGAAACGCCCACGAAATTTTAGACGCTAATAATCCAAAGATAAATTCTTTGGAATCGTCGGAGTTCGCGGGAAGAAGATATCCTCTCCTTTGAACTTTCTCTTGATGATTGTTGCTTCGTTGACGTTATGCATCAGCGTTTTCACAGTTAGTCTCGTTCTATTGTACAGTCCTGGTTGGTTAGTGTTAGACAGCGTGATGACAACTGATATTACTGTTAATTTTAAATTGTGAGGTGGGAGATCAGCCAGCTCTAATGAATTTATAAAATCTGTGGGACTGCGTCACCTGATTTGTATGAAACCAACTCCCCCGAAAGAAACAGACAGGGTAACAAAGGAATTTAATTAATTTTGTGTCAATTCGTTTCACATTCACGAGTTAAGTAACACAAATTATAAAGAAGATATCTAATGATTCATCAATATTTGGCAATTGTCTGTGGTCATATATTTGTGGTGTTATAGTGTGTTTAGCAATTAATTTTGTGTGTAAGCTTCGAAGGGTATATATATATATATATATATATATATATATATATATATATATATATATATATAATCATGCTACATAAAAATATTCAGCCTTGATGACAAATGATAAACGTTATGTAATAAAATATGGCAAGTGAAATAGCTTTGGAGACTTTGCCAAGGAGTGAAATACCTTGATACTTTATAATGCTTTTGTTTGTTGAAAATAAATGACGGTGTATGAGCTCCGTAAAAGATTGCGCGTGTAATTTTAAGTTTAGTTAATAGCCCGGTCTATTATCAGATCAGCTTTCTTATTTCATCGTTTCAATCTTTCTTGGGCTTCTACAAATATTTCAAAACCAAATTAGGCAAATCGGTTCACCCGTTCTTGAGTTTTTGTGAGACTAACAAAGGTACCAATTCATTTAGATATAAGATATGAGTGTTTGTAAAAATAGTTTGTAGTAAGACTGGCCATATGCGTCACATCATATTGTTCTATTTTACACCTCTTAAGGTATTGCCAAACACGTAATTCGGTTACGCCTTTTCTTTGTTGTAAGTACACTTCTGTCTGAGCCCGTGCTGTATAGGCAACTTCTTCAGCACATGTGTTTCGCATTGTATAGAGCCCCTTAGAGCTGACAGTAGCACAAAAAAGATTACCGCAAAGTAAGGTGGCCTTGGCTTGCTTCAAAATGAAGTCAATAGTGCCATTAATCATAAGCAGAGGCAAAGAGTTTTTGTTTCCAGCGATTTTTTCGTGAATGATAACGAATTTTTCCTTTTTTCGGACGTAAATATTACCTTTAGGCCGCATAGGAAATTTTGCATTTATCACAAATCACATAAATATAACTTTAATTTAATAGTCCTGTCTTCACAGCAAGAAGCTAGAAGTCGTCAAAAATGTTTAGAAATTTAACGAAACAAGATAAAATTTAACACTTAACAAAGTTAATACAGTGACATCATCATGCGCACTGAAATAACAGCTAAGCGGTGCAACAATAAACTGACACCACAGCACCCGGCTGGTCCACGATACGTAGAACTGTTTGTCGTATGCTAACTAGAAATGTAGTTTATTGGATAGCACACCGTGCACAGCAAAAAGCTCATATTATGCTGACTTAAGGTACTGAGAAGTTTGAACTTCTTGGAAGCTACTCTCAGATATTGCATTAACATGATAATATTGCCCCTCACGGCATAAGAATATGTCCCGAAATGCCCTCACTGATAACCACCCAGATTTAGAAGATAAAAGTGTTGCCATTGCCTGTACTGACACGCTGGTCTAGCTCGTTTAATGCAGTAGTTTACATTGCCGGCTATTTTGATGAAATTGTCGATTTATTATCTAAAAATTTTTCAGTTCCTGCGAACAAATTGTTAAATGATCATACTTACTATGCCAAGTACTGAAATATTGTAAAGGCATAGGCAATATTTGTTTTTGAAAATTGAACATTGATACCGACTCCATATTAGAGTTTTAATAAAAAAAATGTGGCTGATCTTGTTTTATCCCCTTTTCACTCCCTGAGAGCCAAATGTGAAATATTAGATAGTCATCTTAGTAACAGAATAAGTGAACTTTTAGATTATATCATGGATTCCATTGTTAGAGAAGCAGTAGAAGAGAATCTAAATGTTTGCTGCCGTATGACTTTGTCTAAATTAAACTCCATTATGGCAAAAGAACCTGATGATGTAATAACCATAAAAGCTTTAGATCATTTGCTTAAACCTTCTAGGCTAATTACTAAATCAAGTATAGCTGATCTAAATCATATAGTGCCAGCATTTAGACAACTAAGTGCAACTAGACAACTAGTACCTGTGATTCTGATTTGTTTCTTTGTTATAAAGAGCTTTGTGACATTGTTGAACATGATGGTAACGATAACAGATTAGATGTAGTAACAGTACTCTTAGCATTGAAGGCTGATTCTTACCACAATTTCTGTGTAAAGTCCCTTCAGTGTCTTTGGTTGCCGATGTCAAGCGCTGACAGTGAGAGAGTTTTCTCTACATATAACTTAGTTGTGACAGACAAAAGAACAACTATGAAAAGCTAAAATATCACAACTTGTTGTATGCTGCAGATTGGCGATATCTGATGTGTGATATTTGATTTTATTCCTGTTACCTACTGTTTGCTGATTTCAAATAAAATATTTTAAATTTGAAAAAAAGTTTTTCAGCAGTTGTGTTACTATAGTTACTTGTTACTTTTCATTTCAGCCATGTCATTACTTATGAATTCTCCCCGACAACTAGTGTGAAGTAAATGCGAATTTATGGTAAAATATTCACCACAAAACACCTCCACATAATACTTTTAATGCGAATTTTATAAATAATTATCACCACAAAATCTTGCCTCTCTTCATCAGTATTAGATTACACTGAGCAACTAGTTTCTATGATATACAAAAGGTGGAAGTATTACATATTAACGTATTGAGAGAAACGGATATACTTTTATTAAATACATGCTAACAACAATGAAAGTGCATTTGGTTTTTTAGGTGGTAGTTACATGCTAAGAGTTCCAAATTGCTGGGAAAATACTTCGCAGATAGTCGTGTCTGAAGAGAATCATGTGCTGGCCTATTGACTTCGTAGTCTTTTAGCTTGCCTCTTGTGGTGGAGTTCCGCAGAATCCCTATACAAAGATTAACAGTAATCCGCAAGCATTACTTCATTCCAACGGCCCTGATGTCTTTGTTCCATAACTGAAATGTCCTGATGGAATGTCTACCCATGTTCATCACTAACAGCTCCACAACTAGGAGGGAAAAAGTCTAGGTGGCAGTGGAGAAAATGGATCTTAAGGGACATGTTGCATCCAAGGTTGTGGTACTTTGTATGAGCACTGTCACCAAATACTTGTAGTTGTCATCTCTTTTGTTACCTAAAACTCCATTAACAACACCCCTGAAGGCTTCCCAGGCTTCCTTTTCTTTTCCCTCCAAAATTTTGTCAAATGCCCTTTACAAGTTCTGGTATTTGTGGTCCGAAAAAGCGCCCCCCTTAACTTTTGCATCACTTACTTTCCATAATTTCTCTCTGATTGTGTTTTTTTTTATTTTACAGGTGTGCCAACGCCCAAAAAATTTCCCCACATTTAAATGCTTCACCCTAAAAAATGAAATGTCACTTTATCTTCAAAACAAGAGCTAATCTATCATATTTATGGTGATTTTTGAATTCCTCAGATGGAAATACATGTAAATTCACTATTTTTAAGCCCCAAACATTTTCATTGTTGCCCAGTGTTATTTAATACATTAATTATTTTGTCTCCAATACCACAACTATTTCTTTTGAAACATAGAGAGTACTACAGGAACAACTAATTTTGTAGTTCCGTCCAGTAGGCCATTAATGTGGCCCCATTTATTTTCTGCAGGCTCCTGCCTCGGAGCTAGATATCAGAGTAGGTCTATTGAGCCTGGTTGTCCTAGAGCGAAGCTCGAAGTTAAAGACAAACCACCTGATGGTTAAGCACAACGGCGAGCTTGATGATACTCTTCATTAATGCAATGCTGTACAACGAGCCCGCATTTTTACAAATGTATACCTGACTGTACGCTGTAGACTGTGCTACTGCACGGTAACGTCAATTGGTAGGTATCACAGCTGGCCAAACAATGTCCTTCGAGCTAAAATGTTTGAAAACAACTAAACAGTTGCATAACGTGTAATGCAAACAAAGAAATAATTCGATGCAAATCACAGAGAGTGGAAAACTGCTGCACTGTTGGCAAGTGGATGACCATGTCCATCAAATTAGATTCCAGTAAATTCTGCAACGAAAGTTCGAAATTGAAAATAACATTTTGTGCTTGTGCCAGATTAAAAACGGCCAGTGGGCCTATGTAATGGGATTTAAACAGACATTTGTCAAGGGAAATCAGAACACGTCTGTAAACATAGCTTTTAATAAAACTAAAACTGTCATCTCATTGGCTTGCTCAGAGGGCAGACTGTAATTGACTTTTAGAATTGCAAACATTCACAACGGACAAAGATGTATGTTGTTTGTAATGAAACGCTGTATTTTAGAATAATTTTAATTTATAATTTGTGACAAGCAGAGATACTCTGTACATTATCTCTTATAAATATAAAATGTTTGTTACTTCATATGGAGCTCTCTCCTGGTACATATAATTGTGTTACAACTTAAACTGTTCGTATAAAACCGTAATTACTTAATGTCATTGTTTAAGTAGATCTTTGATACCATTACTGCTTCATTTTAAATGTCTAAGGCGAGCCAGAACGGCATAGTGGGGTGAAATTTCACAAAATAAGTTACTGCCAAAGTAATGTTCACTGATATTTGTAGAAGCGAATAACAACACTTATTGTCCTGTCCCTTTGTTTTAAAAGTCCTAAATATATTCATTTTCAAAAGGCTGCACAGTGTGCCACGCCCCACATTAGCCATTAGTGACGGTGTTCTCTTCGTGGTTGTAAACTTATTGAACAGCACACCCTTATTAAGAAAGGAAGTCTTTGTTTTATCTATTAATATTCACCTATACATCTTATGTTACTTCTTCCATGCTTTGTTTAGTATGTTTTTAATTACTAGTGCTGTCTTTAAGCTGAGAAGGAGCATTTTCAAGATGGGAAGAATTTGGTTTAAGAAATCTGCATGGGAGCCAATATAAACAGTTTAAGTAATCCTTATCACATAACTAAATATCTACAACCCCTAAAATGGAAAAAGTGTAGTAACACATGACAACATACTGACTTCGTCAAACCTAACCTCAAACATTGGCGATGAATGTGAAGTAAAAATGGCTTCTTTGTTGTGAAGTATCATCAGTGATCCCTCGTGACAAAATGTTGATAGTTTCGGTGATTTGAGTCTTTTTGCTTTTTTACGGCGAGTGCCAGAAGTAATTGAGATGTAAGAAGGGGAAAGTTGAGGCTCATAGTGTGATGAAGTTCCTGCATTGGAAGGGCAGAGCTGTCCAGGATATCCATTATGGGATGACGAGTGTTTATTGATATGATTGCCCAACGTATGACACTACTGTGAGGTGGAAAAGTAATTTTCAAACTCGTCACATGTCCCTGACAGATGAGTCAAGAGCTGGTAGACCGTCAATGACAGACGATGCTGTCTCAGTGTAGAAAGTAGAGTATTTAATACTGGAAGACAGATGAGCAGCCATTCAAATGATCATGAATGAGACACATCTTAGTTATGGTAGTGTGTGGAAAATTATTCATGACGAACTGCACATGTCTAAGATGTCTGCACGGTGGGTTCCACGTTTGCTAACCCCTTTCCAAGAGCAAACATGGCGCGACCTTTCATGACAGATGTTGATGGTGTTGGAACAGGATGAAAATGATTCTTTGGTCATCTAGTAACCATGCATGAATCCTGTATATGTCAGTATAATCCAAAGACAATAGCCATGAGCATTGATTGGAAACATGCCGATTCCCTCCCTTCAAAAAAGTGAAGTGTGCAAAAGTCAACTGAGAAGGACATGCTTTCAGTTTTTTTGGACTGTCGTGGAGTCATCCTTACAGATTACTTTGCCAAGGTTCAAACCATCACTGGGAGATGCTACTGCAATCTTCTAGACAAGTTACGAACAGCTCTGATTAAGAAACGACACGGTATGCTCTCCAATATTGTTCGTCTTCTGTCTGACAATGCACCAGCTCATTCATCTCAAGTTGCAGTTGACAAAACAAGTGAATGTAGCTTTGAGATCTTACAGCATCCGCCTTATTCGCCCGATCTCGCACCAAGAGACCTTTTACTGTTCCTGAAAATTAATAATGCGTTGTGTGGTCGCTGATTTGACAACACAAATGACGTCATTAGTGAAGTGAAAGTAAAGTTTAAAGCAAATTCTGCAGACTTCTCCAATCAGGGTATTCGGAAGGTCAGAAAACGCTGGGAAAAATGTGTAAATCTGCATGGTGACTCCGTAGACAATAACTAACAAGCAAATATCAAAAAGACTTTCTATCACATTTTTGAAGGAGATAATTAAACCTTTACGAAACCACCGCGTATTCTAACAGCCTTTTTGTAATTTAGTTGATGTTAACGAAAGTTTCACAGATAATTATTTAGTAATCAATGGTCAAGGAATTCTTGTCTACAGGTAACGAGTATTAGTTTAAATATTTTCTTACGTTTCCAAGGAAAAATATAAACCAGAAGGGTACTCTGTAAGGTAATTACAATACTAGAAACTGAATGAGTATTATATGATGAAATAGTACATCCTTCTGATATTATTTTGCGTTAGATATTGTGCTGTTTCAGTTACATTCTGTATTTATACACCAGCAAATCCCGCCAAATTTTGCCGTTGTTACGACGGCAGGAGTAAATAGAAGATGGATGGAGAATGAGCTTCTTACAGCATCTCTCAAACAGGAACGGTCTTGTTCTCTAGCGAATCAGACTGGTAATTCAGCATATTTTTACCCTCACTGTTTAAACATTTCCCTCAAATTCGGACACCTTCCTGGCACAATATAATTAAAGTGTGTAATAAGTTTTCCTATTATCCCTCGGTGAGGCGAATAACCTTCCTCTGGATTGAGAACCGATGATCTCTCCAGCTTCCTTGTCACTGCGATGATGTAGACTTGACTATCCGCCGGCAGCTAAGTCGATGAGCGATGAACTCTGTAATCTAAAGCAGTGGTACCGCGCCAGCAGCGGAATGGTGGATGGTGACAACAAAATTGATTTAAAACACTGCTTCACTTTTTGAGAACTTATTTTCTCACTGAATTGTTTCACAGCCGATGTTTTAAGACACGATTTACAAACATCTTTTCTGATTTTACAGGCGAAGTGAACGCAACAGCGTGCCACTCATCATTTACGTATTTTCTTTTGCGACGCGTACTCTACAAGTCTTTTCACTGATCGCTAATCCGTAGATAAAATTACTTCTGCAACTTCCTGGAACCTAGCAGTCCTCTTGAAACTTAATAGTGCGTCTGTGTCCGAGACGATATCTATAACACGTCTGACTACATCGAAAGAACCAGAAGGAAAGAGACCGTTAACAAGTGCAGATGAAACCAAATTAAAATTTTACTGAACTCGGATTGGTTCATTCTTGTTTCTAAGAGACCAAAACTTGAATTTGATTGGCTTGAATTCAAAGGTTGAATTTCTGGAAAATTCTCTAACTTGGAATGATAATAAATCTAGGCAATCTGTTGCGTCACAAACAAAGCCATCTTGGTTTAACCTTTTCATTAATATCAGAGGGCCATGTTTGCATTACATCTCCATATATGGAACTGTTAACGAATTTCTTGAATTATCTGAAAAATCAGCTTCAGGTGTCTTGCGAGACACACTTCTGTTGAACCTACTACGCGTTTATAAGTTTTGAGAAATTTTTTTAAATCGAGCTGGTTTCTGTCGCTCACGTTGGATATTTAAAAAGTGTATACCAGAAAAGTAAAATTTCGTAGTACGGAAACACCGCGGATAGCAACCAAATGTACCGCTTAAAAATTACACGAATTCATTTTATTCTACTACTACTTAAAGTATCAAGTGATTACTGATATAAATTATTTGAACTCTCAAGGGTATTTACTCGTAGATATATAAGATGCAGCATACAGCCTACCAGGACAAATGAAGTTTTGGGCCTCATCTGTGTGTACGTGTGCTTGAGAGAGAGAGAGAGAGAGAGAGAGAGAGAGAGAGAGAGAGAGAGAGAGAGAGAGAGAGAGAGAGAGAGAGAGAGAGAGAGAGAGAGAGAGAGAGAGAGAGAGAGAGAGAATTTCCTGGTGGCTTAAGATTGACAGTATTCGAAAATACAGGCATATTTATTAATCAACTGCGAAAACTAATTTGACTAAAAATATGTGACTTCCATGAATGTGTTAAAAATTCAGAGCAAGGGAGCGGAAGCATTCGCTGCGAGATACCAGGGTTGAGGAATTGGCCCAGCGGCTGGGATGATGAAGAGATGAACCATGGAGCAGTTGGTGAAATGATTGCGAGGGAAACCGGAGAACCTGTAGGAAGCTCACTCCAACGCCAGGTTGACCACCACAAATCCCAATTTACTGTCACCTGGGATCGAACCCAGGCCGCCTAGTTGTGTGTCTAGCGGTCTTACCACTCATCCATGGTATGGCCGTCCCAATATATTATCGCGAACCCGATCGCGATACGGCAGCTTGTGCACACAAAAGGAACTTATAGGCGAGCAGTGTGGTAATAAGGAGCTTGCATAAACAATTAACGATAGCGCTGATAAACAAAAGATGGAGGTGAAGGAATTGCCAGCACCTATATAGTTACATTCTAGAACATTCGTGTTTTATCTGGTGAAATTATAGAGAAAATTCGATAACAATCTAGAATTACGAATTAGGTATTTAAGGATGTGACGACTCGCAGAGTCGGTGAGTTTGAGTTGTGAAACAGTTGCTGTGAAACCAGACAGCTGTAGGTGTCATTGTAACGAGAGCTAATGAAATCAGCTGCAAGTGTTTGTTATTGTCCTCGACCTTGGAAGATTGTGTAATGTAATTTTGTTACGTGAGAATGAGACAGTTTATTGCTACAGAAATAAGGAGATTTTTAATTTCTGCAACTCGGCCTTATAATTCCACGAGCCCACAAAGTTACAATACCTAATAAAATTAAAGCTAGAATTACAGAAAGAAATAAATTGTAGGAGAAATGATATCTACAATATTGAAACACCATGCCTCGCAATTGGACTTCCATTTGTAAATAGGAGGACGTAAAGTTCCAATTGGCAACCACGCAACGGCTTCTTCATTTCGGGGAACAAGTAAAGGTCACTTGGCGCGAGATCGGGCGAATAAGGCGGATGTTGTAAGGTCTCAAAGTCACATTCCATTGTTTTGTTAGCTGCAACTTCAGGTGAATGAGCTGGTGCATTGTCAGACAGAAGACGAACAACTTTGGAGAGCATACCGCGTCGTTTCTTAATCAGAGCTGCTCGTAACTTGTCCAGAAGATTGCAGTAGTATCTGACAGTGATGGTTTGACCCTTGACAAGATAATCTGTAAGGGTGACTCCACGACAGTCCCAGAAAACCGAAAGCATGACCTTCCCAGCTGACTTTTGCACCTTTGCCTTTTTTTGGGAGGGGTGGAATCGGCATGTTTCCATTCCGTGCTCATAGTTTCTCTCTCTGAATCATACTGGTAGATGCAGGTTTCATCCATAGTTACCAGACGATCAAAAAATTATCCTCATCCTGTTCCAACATCATCAACCTCTTGAAAGGTCACGTCGTGTCTGCTTTTGGAAAGGGGTTAGAAAACGTGGAACCCACCGAGTAGACATCTTAGACCTTTGCAGTTTGTCATGAATAATTTTCCACGCTCTAGATGTGTCTCGTTCATGATCATTTGGATCGTTGTTCCTCTCTCTTCCAGTATTAAACACTACACTTTCTTCATTGTGACAGTATAGTCTGTCATTGACGGTGTACCAGCTCTTGGCTCATCTGTCAGGGACATGTGACCAGTTTGAAAATTCCTTTTCCAACTCACAATAGCGCCATTCGGTGGACAATCATTTTCTTAAACAGCCGTCATCTCATCATGTATTTCCGTTTAGTATTTTCCTTCAAGTGCTGGAACTTGATCATACTAAGAACTTCCATTTTCTCCTTCTTACACCTCAGTCATTTCTGGCACTCACTGTAAAAAAACAAAAGAACTGAAGTCACTGAAACTACCAATATTAGACCCCGAGGGATCAGCAATGAAACTGAAAATTTTTCTTCACTCTAGCGCAAAAACTACCGGGCGATACTTCAAACTTTATGACACGCCGTAGTGAGACATCAGTGAGTCCTTTGTAAAGTTGAATGACGCTCGCGGGTAAATGCACTAATACCACGAGGTTAACGAATCACAGCTGCTCGTACTTTTTTCTATAAAATGAAGTTATCCTACATAGTGGAAATAATATGATTCATTTTAGTATTTGATGTCTATATTTTAATTTTTCTGTACATGACTAATGCGGTTCATTGAGCTGTAATTCTAAACAATGCCTCCAGTGTTATCGCTGTCAGATGGTCAGCATTTGTTTAAATCGCCAGAAGGTTCAACTGAAATAAAACCTGATGTATTACATTCATTTAATTTTTTCTGATCATGTATTTAATTTCTTAACTGTTCTGCAAATTATTCGTAATGTATTATTGTAAATCATGGTTAATTTTATAGGAGATTCCAATACGTAATTTACAGTACGTGAATACTACAACCAATAGCAGAATAATCTCTTAATAGTATATTGCGATACTAATGTGGTAAGCAATTTATATGGAATGACTTTTTCCAGTAATTAAAATGAACGAATGCATGACTTTAAAATGATTTTGATATTCTGTGTACTTAATGTTGATTGAAATAAGTTTTTCCAAGAATTTTTTCACTAGGAATTTAATTTCAGATAAAAAACCAAAAGAAAAAGGCGAATCGACAACAGATTTTCTTTATGTTAGCCTTAAAATTCCATAGTCTATAACAGCCAGAGACAAATAGAGACGGAAATTCAGTTCCGTATTTATAGCTTGGTCTAGACTATCTTCCGACTAACTTGGTCCGAACCAAGGACGGTCTAGCTTTTTGGTATTCATAGACGATAAAAAGTACGACCAATTAAATCCGTGGACCAGCACGCAGCAAAAGTTACACGAGGTAGAAAGATTCTTCTGCGCATGAGCGAGTCCCACAGAGTCCCAAACAAACTGCAGTTTACCTACAAGTTTGTAAATCTCTGTGGTAGTTTCACAGCTGTTTCTTAATCATTCTTACGGTTGCTGCTGCTGTTTGAGGTTAGGTAACAAACTTTGGTGTACTGTGAATATGGATAATATGAAGAAGCGTGGCATCAATTGATCAGAGGAAAACTAATGTTTTCTCTACTCCAAAAAAGAATGAACATTATAGAAAATAAATCCATGTAGACGAATACAAATATGAGTAAGGAGGAGGCGTCAAGGCTTAGTGATGCAGCTCAGAAGTGTTGTCTTGATATCCTCCTTTTGCATAGAAAGACAGGAAATATGGGGAAGTCTTCAAAATATGAAATCATTACAATTTTACAAGCAAATAAAAAGAAATTGGGGACGAGATGCATATGTAGATTACTGAAAAAGGCGATAGAGAGAAGGGTTAGTATGTATGAGAATAGGAATGGTATATCTAAGAGATATAAGAGGTAGGAAAAGGGAAACTTGTGAATTGTGTAAGAGAAAAGAAAGCATAGAACACTATGTACCTACAAGTACCTACAAGTAAGTAAGTAATTTATTTCTCATATTTCATTTTACATCAACAAATGGAAATACAAAATCAAGATTTCAGTTATAAAATCTATACTGAAATATGCCATATATTCCTAAATTCTGAAATTCCTATCATGTTGCCCACCATTGAATGGTAATTCGGTCCCCATACACCTAACCGTAGGTTTTTGTGTATTGGAGGCCCTCTACTTCTTTTTACACTTTCTGTCATTTCACCTATCCCACTCTACATTTTTCTCTTAATAGTTCTTAGCCATCTCTCTTTAACTTTCCCTAAATAATTCTCTATATCTCTCCTGTTCTCTTCCCCTTTTACTGACAACATATTTCTAATTACTACCTCAACCCCCAAATTGTCCCATTTACGTAACCAAGCCTGCTCTCTCCATATCGTTGTTTGAATACAATTTAATATACAATGGAAATCTGTATTCTCTTCTCCACATAATGGACATTTATCTAGCTCCCTCTCTTGACCTATACCTTTTAAGTTCCTCACTTCTGTTCTCGCCCAAGCAAAACGTTCTCGCCCTAACTTACTACATATATCTATATATCCTTCCCTCCCCCAGGTTGTTTTTATTTCTCTATATAATATCAGGGAGCTTTTGCCACTTGTATTGGCAAAAATGTCTTGTCTGTCAATATCTTCTAATCTTAACTTAACTTCTTTCCAGAAGCCTCTATACCCATACTCTGTATTTATCCAAGAATGACCCATACCTATCTGCTTCAACAAGTCATACATTTTATGTGCCACAGACCCACCCCAGTTACTTCTATTTTGAATATGAAAACATTTTTAATTATATTGCCATCTTCCAGGTTAGTGATTCTGTATAACTATTTCATTGCCCTTGAAAAGATTTTAATTTTAGGACACTATGTTACAGAATGCGAGGAGATTGCAATGTGGGTAAAAAGGTTTGGAAAGAAAAATGGGAGAAAGTAGAGAAGAGGATAGTAGCTATATAAATGTAGACAGGCGCGGAAGAAAAGAAGGTAAGAAGTATTGGTGAGTTCTTGCAGAAAGTAACAGAAAAATGGGCGAGAAATGTAAAGAAAATAAGAAAGGAAGATGATGGGGAAGAATGGTACTAATTAAGTAAGTAGGAGTTATGGAGGTTAAGAGCTACCTGGCAGAGCTGAAGACCAGGGTGTCATGTAAGCCAAGGTAGGAACAAGGTAAAGAAAAATAAATGTAGCATAAAGTTGTAAATTGTAAAATTTTGGAATATACACAATAAATATATCATATCTATCAATAATACCGAAGTGCTGTTAGGATTTGAGTGTCAGTTGAGGTACTCAGACCTCGGCTATCATTCCTGACGTACAGGTTAGAACGAATCATTTCTATCAGCTTTCTGACGTTCGCTTTACTAAACGTCTATCTGTTTTTGAAGTTTAGGTCATCGTACTTCGCGATAATTTCTATTCTTGGTAGATAAGTATTCCTCCAACTTCTTATTTCACAAATTCTACTCACTACAGCTACAATCATCTCCTCATTGTCGACCATTAATTCGCCTTTAGTATACCCCTCGGAGGAGGACGAAAATTATACCCGGACCTACGTGTTCGGTCCCCGGATTATCACTAATCCCGGTTTATGAATAAGAAACTCGATGGTTCACTGTTAGTCCACCGGAAGTAGCAAGTTGGTCCGGACCAAGTCTGACTATGAATTCGGCCCTAAAACACTAAACGTTTCATCATGAAGGAGGCCGGTTCTCCAGCCGAAATGAAACATAATCGAGGCATACCGATAAAGCCAGCGAGAGGCGAATGATCGCAGTGCTTAAAGAAAGAAAGCCGGATTCATCTATAAAAGCTTTGAGAAAGAAACAGGTGATCTTGTTGGTGTTTTCGGAAGTAGTGTACATAATGTTAGAATGGAATAGCAAGCACCCAGAACTGTAAAAGCACCGGGAAAATTGCGTAAATGGAAACAGCGCGTGGAGAAATACGACGATTTTACGAAAAGTGCTACGCGCAGGAATGTTCTTGATTATTTTTTCAGAAATTAACCAAATCAAAGAATTAATAGGTTAATGTGTAAACCAAATCTATTTATGTATTGTCTGGAAGTTAGCACTGCTATATATACTGCTATTATATCAAGGTGTTTCTCCTTGAGCACGGATAGGTGAAGAACCAATCGGAGTCCTGCAGTGTTGTCGTATTGCATTCCCCCTAAGTGGTGACGAGCGGCAAACTAATCAATCTCTAATCAATATTATTCGAGCTAAGAAGACAAAAATTAAGGATTTGCAAAAACTGATCCACGAGCAAGGAGACAGTAATGTATAAAACATAACCTTAGAAACCCATATATTTAGTTCAAATAAATGAGCTAGATACAATTACATTATACAAATCCGTTGCGACGTAAGCACTGTAATGAATATTGTGACTTTGGGGGCTCGTGAAATCAAAAGTCCAAGTTACAAACACAAAACATTGCACTTTATTTCCGTAGAAATACGCTTCGTACACATACACAATACAACATACAAGCTCAACAAACACAGCTGCTTACCCGCACGCGTTCAATTACCGACTGACTCACTTTCGCTAGCTCGCTCGTGCTGGCTGGCTGTATACAGCCAGAAGATTTTTGCTGCGTGCCCACCCATTAAGGGTTTTACCGCAGGTAGGATTGGAATTGAGAGTGTCGGATGAAGGTGATGTAGGTTTTTGATTGGGAGTTCATTTAAAGGTTACCGAAGTACTTTCGGTTTGAAGGGTGATTCACTTTGGCAGGCAGCCTGCCTTTTTATAGTTTTTCTAACATTTCAGAAATTTCTCAAACAATCGAGACCGGCTAGAACAAAGGCGGGCTCTTGCGAAATCCGTCTGCTCCCACCCACCATTTCGGCAAGCTCTCCACACTGCACTGCCGTCTCTTTGATCTGGTTACCCACGCTGTCTCCAACCAACAATGACCTGGTGACAATATCATTATTGGTTGGCATGTATGCGTGAATGTAAATTTTATATTACTCATAACTTGAACGTAAACATTTGACATGACGTGATAAAAGAAATTTGTACTTTGAATAAGCCCAGGTGTTTGTTAAATTCAATGAGAGGGAACGATACACTTCTTGCTAATCTGGCAGGACATGTCTGGTCACACTATATGTTTGTTTATAAATGGTTCGTAATCTCTATTTACTCTAAAGTTCAAAGCAGCATTATTCACTTACTCTTCCATGAGAAAATGCGGGATCAATGACTCGTGATCTACCTTCCCCATCTTACTACTGAAAGAACAATCCAATAGATTTAATGTGGGCTCGAATTATGTTGCAAAAAGAAATAATATTTTTAAACTGACTGACGTTGAACGACTTATTCACGAAGAAATTGACAAGGAACAGAATAAGCCTGGGACAACTGCGTGAGACATGAGATAAACTACAAGAAGACGACCTTTGGAATGAAATAGTATCTAAGAGATTTTGGAACCTCTGTGATTTCAACAACTGCAATATTATAAAACTTTGGAAAACTCCGTTTGCGTTCCCTTACATCTAGCGTCACGAACACTTGCAAATATGCGAGGGAAAGTGAAATATAAAAGCACTGGAGATAACGAGGTGGTAACGCTGACGGCTCTAACGCATCTGATTCGCTACAGGCGAGAACTCTTCCCATTTGAAACACATAAGAGTGTTGCAAAAGTTATGTGTGTACATGTACCGCCTAACACGTGGCGAGTTGAGTCAGCTCCCCCGTGTTTACACAAGGATTAAATTAACCTGAGATAGAGTATACCCCTCTCACTCTTCCGAAAATAATAATAGTGGGTTATCTGAGATGTCCGTATAACCATCCCTTAAAGACTCGGCACTCAGTCGGATTCCTACGCATTTAAGCGATCGAGCGGTGTTTGCCTTTTCTGCCGCTTGGAGCTCTCAAAGCTGACTCCCAGGTGGCCTAGCCGGCACTTAGTTTTGTGGTGACAGTTGAACAAATTTTATGGTCTCAATTAGTATTGAAAGTGAATTTTACATGACACCAATTTTAAGTAAGCGAACAAGAAAACTGGACATAAATAAGAGACAATAAGAAAACTGGGTATAAATAAGAGATGATATAAGTAATCATAAGTATGAGCACAACATGCAATTGTTTATTATTACTACTTTTACTGTTGTGCCGTAAATGATGGCAGTTCATTATCTAGAAGGTAGATTTTCCATGGCAGCTTTATAGTACAAAAATTTACAATAGACAGCACTATATTTCAAAGCTCTCCGTTTTTCCAAAGTCCAGGTCTCCGAACCATACATAGCAATGCTCCAAATGTAAGAATTACGTTTATAATATATTATTTTATTTGTATTATTTTTATCACAATTATCATTTGCATCATTATTATAACAGCAGTAGTAGCCATAAATACAACAAACAGCATACCAGCAATTATGAGCCCAACACTTTGTATTTCAGATGGTGTATTATTGCGCACCCTTCTGTAAAAGTAAGAAAGGAAAATCAAAAGGGATCAGTTTCTATGAATTTCCAGTAGAGGAACTACGTAAACAATGGCTAAAAGGTATATCGCGCTCTAATTTCGTGGTAAATGATAAATCCATTTCAACAGTCCTGTGCAGTTTGCATTTTACTGAGGACGACTATAAGCCAGGCCGTAAAATTAAACTGCTGAAAACAGGAAGTATTCCAAGCATTTTTTCGAACTACCTAGATTATAAATTAGTGAAACAAGTAACACGAAGGCGACAAATTTAAAAATATACGCGTACACACAGAAAGCAGAAAACGGAGACGCAGTTCTAGCAGAGAAAGCGTTAACAGTGCTGTTAATGTTAATGGGCTGGATCATGTCACAGATGCACATACTTATAGCTGCGCTGCAATTCAGATTGAGGAAGACATAATTTCTAAATTAAAGAGATTGGAAAGTGAGAATAATACCTTGAGATGTAAATTATGGGGAGCAAATAAAAGGCACAAAGAATTTGTGAAGAAGCAGCAAACAAATGAAGAAAGATTTCTTTATTATGAAACCAATAATGTTCATAAATCAATTCAATTATTGATAAAAGACACCATTGTACACAGCAACACAGCTTCCAGATACAATAATCGCAATATTGGGCGAATTGAATAACATTAAAGGTAATGTGAGTTTCCTTCTTATAAGACCTACTAACGTATATTGTTAAACGGCTTTTAACTGTTTACTTACTTAGTTCTCTTTTCTTTTCTTCCTAGACAGCCTCGTTTCGGCAACAGTCCACTTATCACTGGCATATACAGGAAGTTCTATAGTTAAAAAATGGCGGCAGAATTCTCTTGTGCCACCTGTCTTACTAAAGTGTCTAAGACCAAGTGTACAGCATCCCTTGTAAGTCTAATATTCAAAAGGGACGAAAACTCCAAATTCTATTACCCATCTCCAGAGTTTGTTTCTCTTTTGGCAGTTATAGAGAAATTTATAACAACTGCTGTACCTAAGCTACCTAAAGTATGAGTGAGAAAAAGCCTAGAGGAATACATAATGCCAGCAATGCAACATTGTTCTTAATTCGTGTGTGCAGAGAACTCAAAGCATTCAGAACTGCTAAGTGAACTGATATGCAAACATTGTATTCCTGTGATATTAAGGTACATTGTTTCTGCGACAACGGAAGTGTTTGAAAAACGTAAATTCCTAAACTGTAAACCACTGCATCGGAAAGTTCTGCGTTTGTAATGTCAACACATTGCAGCTGTACGCTGACACCCAGCACCATACGGTGGGCATTGGAGAAATCTGTAACTTTTAGTCATAAAACTCTAGTTGGCGAGTGCTGAGGCTTAAAGGAATGTGAGCGGGCTATGGTATAACAATGATAAAGTCAGGGTAACCTTTGGAGAAGCATTATAATACTCAGTAATATCATACGTGTTAAAAAATTCTGCTATTCAGAGCTAACACAGAGAATACTAACTAAAGAAGAAATTAAAGTTTGAAATGTGAACGCAGAGAGAAATAAGATTAAATATATAGCATGTCTGGGTATGCTTCTGTTAGCAGTAGTATTTGATGCATTTGTTCATTGTCATAGACTCTGAATGGCAAGGAGCAGCTGCCTTCATCTGTTTTCCCAATAAGATCTTGATTGGGAATGCCGATGTAAGATGCTTTGCCCTCCGCGAGGAGAAAATCTCCAATATCGAAGAAGAGGCAATTCAAGTTTATCGAGGTCTGATGCGCTATACTGCGTTGAGGAGGAGGGGGTGAATCATCGGACAAGAAGGCGGTGAGAATTGGAGAATCCGTATGTCTCGCAACACTTCAAAATATTGGAGAACATATTTCCTTGTGTACCTGTGTCACTGGATCGATAAAGCTCGAGTAAGACCACCGACAAATCTCTTGGGACTAAAATAAGCGGCAGTATGTACATTAAAGGCATTCCTTGGGCTCCTGCATCTTAAGCTGATCAGTAGCTCGAGGACTAAGGACACCGCTAATGTCTTGAGACCGCAGATACAGCAGGATTTGCTAAGCCCGCGTTGAAATTACAGCATGTCAGATCTCTCATTAATACCAAGATGGAAACTCTGCTTTAAATAACATTAGCAGTACTTAGAACTGCAATAGTAGGAAGGAAATCTTCTTTCTGTTCAAGAGTCTGTCTACCTCTCTTTTCTTACGAAAGATTATTTATCGGTATACGTAACATTAATTGCAATAACAATTGGAAGAAATTATTTTTACACACTTCTTTGTTTGCACTGCGAGATGTGATTGCGAATTACTGCCTATCTGAGTCAAGTATAAGGATTAAGAATTGAAATAACCAGACAAACATTATATATATATATATATATATATATATATATATACACACACACACACACACACACACACACACACACCAGGGTTCTTCAGTAAAGAATGATCACAACTTATTTTTGACAACGTACCTTTACTCATCCTCGTAATTTTGATGGTCCTTCTCAAAATAGTCTCCCCTGAATGTGATACACCTGTCCCAGCGTTTCTGCCAGTCTTCAAAGTCAAACTGGAAACTAATTTTGAGAGATCCTTCAGAATCGCCTCCGCAGCCTTCACCACTGTTTCTGATGATGCCTAATGCCTCCCACGAAGGCGTTTCTTCAAGTTAGGTAATAGAAAAGTCACATGGGGTTAAATCCGGACTATAGGGAGTTTGAGGAATGCACCTCACGTAGATGTTTGCAAGATATTCAGCAACTTCATTGGCAATATGCGGCCGCACATTATCGTGGTGCTGCATCCAGCCTGCTTCACGGAAATATGATATTTTGCGCCTGATACGGACTTTCAATGTTTTCAGAACATCCCTGTAGTATTGTCCAGTTACTGATGTGTGTGCAAGTAAAACATGCTGATAAACTAATCCATGAATATCAGAGAATTAGATGACCACAACTTTGCCAGCAGAAGCAACCACTTTTGATTTTTGGGGGTTGGTGATGAAGGAGATTTCCACACTGAGCTTTGCTGTGTGATCTCAGGATCAAAATGATGTAGCCAAGTTTCATCAGCAGTGATTACCTTTGAAGGAAACTCATGCTCTTCCTCTAAAATCAACTTTAACTGCATACAGACCTGCATGCGAATGTCCTTTTGTTCGGGAATCAACAGTCTTGGAACCCATCGCGCAAACACGTCTCATGTGTAATGTTTCTGTCACCAATGTGTGGGTGGCACCCAATGAAATGTTCAGTATTTCAGAAAGTGATCTTAAGGTAATTCGTCGATCCTCTCTCACAATGGCAGTAGCAGTGTTGATGTTTTCTTCCTTAAGAACAGTAACTGGAACGCCGAGTCCACCTTCCTTTGAAATTCACTGTCTCCCGTCTTTAAACATTTTAAACCATCTTCGAGCTGTTCTGTAGGAAAGAACCGACTCTCCATAGGCTTCCTGTGGCTTTGTATAGGCCTCAACTGAAGATTTGTTGAGACGAAAGCAGAATTTCAAAGCCGCATGTTATTCCTCGCGTGTTACCTCCATTGCAGCGGTAGGCTATACTTAACATGTCTGAATTTTCCTGGTTGCCACAGGCAGGAACCAGGAGTAGCAACAATGAAACTACTATGGTGTGTTAGTTTCTCAATAAGCTAAGAGAATATAATAAGTTTTAATTTTAGTGCAAAAGATTATGACTCTTATATGTATATATACCATAGTAGCTGTTGACAGAAAATGAAAAATATAGCAAATGAATTATATAGTTTATAAAGTAGCTAAACATCCATGTGAGTGGTTCAATTTCTGTAATATTTGTGTCATTTTAGCAAATATAATGGGAAAAGTGTGTAGTGGATAGATACTGAAAATAAAGAAAGCTAATCGTTTAGCTGAAGCAAGATAGAAACATTCCACATCATATAAAAGTGAAGAATCTTATTCTAATAACTCTACAGCTGAAAGTGTTACATATACTACCCTGTGTAAGGATGAAGTTGCAGAGTCAGATTACCTCCTTGTTGACAGCAATGTTTAGATGAACTTGTTTTCAGGAGTACTGTGTAGGGAGTGTAAGGAGCATTGCGCTCCTGTAAATTTTACAGAGTTCTATGAAGATTTTAGCGAAGTTCCAAGCCTGTGGATATGGAAAAGGTGCATCCACTGAAAAGAAAGTTAAAGTTGCTTTTGATATACACAATAAAATGGTATAAACATTATATTGTCACCTAATTATCGCAAGGCACGGTCAGCTAGCAGCAGGGTGGGCGACCGTAGGCTTGTCTTGTAGCGCTACGAGGTGATGGTTGGAAAAACATCACTAGCCATCTCTTTCCCCTCCCCCATTGAAGTCTGGAACCTTCAGGATGATTCACTGGCTCTTGAAACTTCCAGGCACAGCGATCTGCGTATGTAAGGGATGAAGTGGACAGTTCAGTTGAGTTCTTGGGGAACAGCCGGAGGAGCGCCGTGCTAGTGAACGGACTGGAAGACTGTGTACGTGCATCTGAGGAGTTGTACGTAATTGAGAGTGTCGAGTGGACCTGTGACAGACGAACTGGTGCATTGTGATTCTGTACGCTACGTAATTCTATGTAATCGGCAAGTGTTCCAACTGTAATTCGATGAAAATAAAGAACATTTTGAGTTTGTGCAATCGGACTTTTAATTTCACCAACCCACAAAGTCAGAATATGTGACATGCAACACTGTATCACTACTCCAGTTCAGATGGAAATCCCATGGATTCAAAATGTACGGCTGCTGTGAGCTATCGGTGCTTTCATAACAGAACTGCTGAAACAGGTGACAAGCTTTAGAGCCACTAAAATGATGTCCATACACCTCTAAATATCAATGAGTGGAGAAATTGGTACCCCTTTCTAAAGGTTGTGTTCAAGAGAACTCCTAGAAAGATGTACCAGAGAAAAGACTCAAAATGTAAATGAAATTCTATAAAGTGTAATTTGGAATATTCCTCCAAGTAATTCTTTGTTTCGGCCAAAAAAGGCTGACATGGCTGTGGAAGAAGCTATATCCCTTGTAATTCAAGCACAGCTTCTGACTGAACTGGCAAAGAAGTCAGAAATTTCTCCTCGTTCCACCAAAATAAGTAAACGCAGAGTTGAATATCATGTCAAGTAGAGTGTTCGATGACACTTAGATTTAGAAATCAAAAGGATAAATGCAACAAGAGTGGCAAATATCATAGACGATTTGAGCCTGAAAGAAGAGGGAGTGTTGTATCTTGCAGGAGAATTCTAATGAGTGAATGTAGAGCAATATTTCCAATAAGTGTGTTCCAAAACTTTAAATAGATTTATCTCCATATAACAATTTTCGTGATTTGGGATAAACCTTGTTGGGCTGGCTCAGTCAGTAGAGCACCTGCCTGCCGTGCTAGGGGTCCCGGGTTCGATTCCCAGCGGTGGGGATGCGGATTTTTCCCCGACCAAGATAATTCCTCATCTTCCCCAGAGTCTGGAAGTATGAATGAGAGTACGAATGTATACGTTATCTAATGATTAAAACCCAACAATTACGAGCTAAACGCCTTCGATATGTTCCAAAGGAAAACGACCGCCGATATGACCATTGCAGTTAAAGGCTTTCTCCGACCAAGATAATTCCTCATCTTCCCCAGAGTCTGGAAGTATGAATGAGAGTGTGAATGTGTACGTGATTTAATGATTAAAACCCAACAATTACGAGCTAAACGCCTTCGATATGTTCCAAAGGAAAACGACCGCCGATATGACCATTGCAGTTAAAGGCTTTCTCCGACCAAGATAATTCCTCATCTTCCCCAGAGTCTGGAAGTATGAATGAGAGTGTGAATGTGTACGTGATTTAATGATTAAAACCCAACAATTACGAGCTAAACGCCTTCGATATGTTCCAAAGGAAAACGACCGCCGATATGACCATTGCAGTTAAAGGCTTTCTCCGACCAAGATAATTCCTCATCTTCCCCAGAGTCTGGAAGTATGAATGAGAGTGTGAAAGTGTACGTGATCTAATGATTAAACCCCCCCCCCCCCAAAAAAAAACTGTTTTTGCAGTAAATATTACTGAATGAATTTGAAAATTTCATAATATGTAGAACAAAACCTTTTTAATAGAACTGTTTATTGGCTGCTTGATCACACTCATACATAAAAAATAGCCTGCCTCGTTAGCGTGGTGGTAGAGTGTCTGCTTCACGTTCAAGAGGTCCCGAGCTCGAATCTCGGTCAGGGTGAGCTACCTGGATAAAGTTTTTCCAGAGTTTTCCCTTATACTGAAATACGAATGTCGGGTAACTCTATGTTCTATGGACCCTGGGCTCATTTGAGCATCATTTCACCCATTGGATTCATCGTCCAATATTACTTCACGTTAGAGGACTTAAAATTACAACATACATAAAACGTATGACTTTTTCTTTGTAAATATTAGTAATATTTCTTTTTATTCCCTTCAAAACAGGAAAAATGTTCATATTTCTAATAAATGTTAATATTTTGGAAAACTGTTCCGGAGTTTTATTGCATATGCATTGAAAAAGTGGCATAGAGATATTAGGGCCCATAATTTAATTCTAAACTCCAAAACGTATACCCTTTATTACTACTCAATACCTTAAAGAAACATTATAAATAATTTTTGTTTCCAAAATATTTAATATAGAGCAGTGAAACATACGCCATCAGTATATAATCACAGGTGTAACTTAATCTAAAGGATTCATTAAAACTGATATATTAGGGAAGAAAATCCATTTGGTACCAGGGTGTCCCCGTAAGGGTAACTGAATAGGAACAGAAGGATCCGTAGTTGAAATCAGGGTGGCGAGTAACTATTTAATTAAAATTGTCAAGACCTAAAAAAATAAATATATAACTGTTAACGTATACATTGCTATTATTTAAATTACGTATTTTTCATCTGTTTAATGTATGGTGGATTACAGCAAAAATGCCTAGTATGAGGGTGGTCTGAAATGTTTCACATGAAGATGGCAGAACTGGTAAATAAAAGCTAGTGAATTTCGTGGTTCATCTGATGACATTCACCAAAGTTTCAGCAATTTTGGATGCTCAATTGTTATGTAAAAGTCATTTGTGTGAGTTAATGCGAGTTATTTTTTATCAAAATGGACAAAATCGAGTATCAAGCTCTCATTAAATATTTGTTTCTGAAAGACAATACACCGACGCAAATCAAAAATGAGTTGGGGACTCTGCGCCATCATTTACCTCAGTGAAATTTTGGGCAGCTGAATTTAAACGTGGCCGTAAGAGCTTGCGGCTGATGAACGTTCGAAATGCCCAAAAACTGCAACTACCGACGAAAGCATGATCAAAAATGTGTTGAAATGAAAATTTCCAACGCACTCTTGGCGCAGTTTTGGTGAAATAAATCCAAGTTTTGGTGCCGATTTGTTGCTGTAGATGAAACTTGGATACACAGTTATACACCCGAAACAAAAATGCGGTCCAAACAGTGGACTGCAAAGGGAGAACCGGCTCCAAAGAAAGGAAACGCTGTTTTTTTCCGCTGGGAAAGTAATGGCAACTGTTTTTCTTTTCGGGGTAGGGAAGTCATGGATTTATTTCAATCAATTATCTTCAAAAGGGAGAAAAACATTACTTGAAAGCTGAAGGCAGAACATTAGGAAAAACGTCCACATTCTAATGGTGAAAATCCCAGAATTAAGGTTTGAACTGCTTGACCATCCGTCTTACTCACCAGGTCTAGCCCCAATCGACTTATTTTAGTTCCCTCATCTGGTAATTTTGCTCGGAGGACAGATTTTCGTCGAATGAAGGGGCAATCACCTTCGTGTACAATTACTTTACAGAGAAAGCGCTGGGTGCTATTTGGACAGGTTACAGAGATGGGAGAATCGCTGGAAGAAAGGTATAAAAATTCTGAAAAAGAAATGTCTTGTATTTTTATTAGGTCGAAAAAAAGTGCAGATCACCCTCTCACATGGTTAGTGGCAACATTATTTGCTATTTTTAAGAAGGTGATAAACCCACAAACTACAGAGGTGTCAATATTTTGGATTCAACTTAAAAAAATTATTCAGGAAACTTTAATAATAGGTAAATATTTTTAATAATTGTAATTATAATTTGTATGATAAACCTAAGTGACAGTTTAAATACTCAGCACATCAGCAGCGTAACTTCTACTGCTGCACTCACCTCCTGCCGGCCGGTGAAAAATAAGGCACTGTATTCTCCCATCGAAGTTAGTTCTGGTTGCACCACTTACGTCCGTCATGCACTGAGTTGCGAACATAGTCTACACGCTATTGTATGAATAGCTATCAGCAATACTAAGCAATAATAACTGGTTTATATACATGAAGTTGCCATGCTCAATTACCTCACTCGATAGTCCTGCTCTAACTTTTGGCTCCGCAAACATTATGTACCAGATATAGCAAATGGTCTGCTGATGTGAAGAAAGCCGTTAGCTATAATTTGCCAGCATGGATTTATACAGTTAACATTTCGTATTCCAATGCCTGCTCAATCAGAGCTATTAACATTTGTCATTTACTGTGATTGAATCGGGAGAAATTTCACTGGCTTCATGCTTCTGACGTCATGCTTCAAACAGAATCGTCGTCAGGGTAACGTAGTTACATTTTACACAAATTATGGGATATCTGTAAAAGTAAAGTGAGGATTACAGTTTGTTTCAAGAATTATGTAGGCAAATGTGATTTACAGGGTATATATAAAGAAATATCGGGGCTTTAATTCTTTATAATATTTATTACATTAAACGTAGTTATAAATCAATCGGGTAAAGTGACGTTCAACCAATCGCGTATTTCGTTATGCCAGAGAGGTGGCGCACCATCTTGCTGGTAAATGAAGTTACCTCGCTCCTTTTCTTCCGACTGAGAGAAGAACCATTGATACAGTGTATCAAGGTAAGAAGTGCCAGTTACAGAAGGTTCACAGAATGGCCCATAAACTTTTTTCCAGGATACAGCACAAAAATGTTTACCTTAGGGGAATCTCGTTGCTTTTCTACCATCTCGGGAGGATTTTCTGAGCCCCAGGTGCGCACATTATGAGTGTTAAGGGTATGTATGACTAAAATTTCATGAAAATCGTGAAAATAACGACTTTTTTATTTTAATTCTATAAAATAATTTAGACATTCCCGAATGTGAAAAATGCATAATTTGCCTCCGGACGCCATTTTTAAATGCTTATTTAAATGTCGGTGACCTTTAAACTCTGTCAGAGTCACGCCCTCTTTTGCCTACATCCACATTCTTTGTCTGTTTTCCGTTCTTAAATTTTCAATTCAAGAAAAGAAAAATAAGGCTTTCAGACAAAATGGTTCCTAAAATGTTTCCAATATATCAGAGGCCTGCTTCTACAACATTACTCGAGAGGTGCAAAACAGGAAAAACACAGAATGCCAATGAATCTTTGCATCATGTCATATGGAATAAGTGCCCAAAGGAAGTTTTCATATCAAAACGAAAATTGGATTTTGCTGTTATTAAAATCATCAGTGAGTTTAACATGGGTAGTCTTAAGTCATTGGAGCTGCAGCAAAATATCAGAGGTGAAAGTGTAGTAGACTCAGCAAGGAAACTTCAGTGCAGCGAGATCAGACTCGTATCCTGCAAAGCAAGAGGCGAAGTTGTGCAGAAGAAAAGCAACATCTAAAGAAGAAAAAGGTGGAAAAAGCAGCAACAGAAGAGAGGAAAAAGAAATCTGAGGGTCCAACCTATCAGCCTGGTGGATTTTAATGTGAGTTATGCAATCAAATCTTTAATCGCTGTTTTCTCAATGTTCATATTTTCAGCATTTTTCTTCCTGTAAAATGCTCCTTGCGATGCAGTTTTTGTACTACATGCATGAAATTTCCTACACAGGTTCAGAATATCATGAGGAATGGAAATTGCTCTAGGTTTTGTTGTGAAATGTATATAAGCATATATTTTTAATTTTCAAACACAAAACTTACAGTTTTTTAGACAAAAAAAAAGAATATTTGTAAATTAAAAGATTTTTGTGACCTAAACTAAAGGAGACACAGAAAAACCCAGAGCAATTTCAAAAAGTATGTGTATTATGAACATAGGGTTAAAATATTAGACCAAAATTCAAAATATTTTGTCGCAAGGGACTTTTTTAGTGACGTAACAAGAAACGTACAAAATTTATCATAATTTCTAAACTGCTGGAGAAAAATGGTTTAAGTTTAGGTTGTAACATGTTTACAATATACTACACCTATGGTGTAAATTTGAAAAAGCTAGCATTATTAGTTCAGAATTTGAAAATTTCAGTCATACATACCCTTAACATGTCCACTAAGGTGAAAGTTCGATTCATCACTGAAGATGAAGATCGTCATGAAACAATATGTCGTTTGCGAAGTTGCCACGTAATCCGTGGTCTGTCTTCTTTAGAACCTTAATAACGGTAAACGGTAAGGACGTAGCTCTAAGCGTTTTCTTACAACTTTCCAAACAGTCGACATAAGAACTTGTAATTCACGACTAGCCTTCAGGACCGATTTCTTTGGGCTACGAGTGAACAACTCTCTCACTCGCTCTCGCTCGCTCGCTCGTCGTGCTGGCTGGCTGTATTTGGCCAGAAGATTTTTGCTGCGTGCCCACCCGTTTTGGTTTTAACCGCAGGTAAGGTTTGTTCGGGATGTTGTAGGATGACTTGTGGGTTTTTAAGTTGGAATTAATTTGTAAGGATACTGTAATTGTACCTTGGGAATGCAAGGAGAGGATGCAATGCCTAGCACCCTGGTGTTTTGTTTCTGAAATTTAGGTTGGTAATTTTGATGCCAAACAACTTAGGAGAATATGTGGAGCTCAGCTTTAGCTGCTGTTAGGATTAGCTCCTGGGTTATCTAGGGTGCCCGCAAGCCATGTAGGCCAGAGCGACGTCTAGTGGGGCTTTACTCGCCCAATGATCTAACAAGGGCGCTTCTGTGATTGGGTACGTTGGCATATAATTTTGATGCCCGGCGCCTAATCTCGTCCTCTACGTATGGAAGACCTGAACCAACCTGGTGGGAAAGTAGCGGCCCACAGAGTAGATAGACCGTAGTCCTCTATTCTGTGTACGTTGAAGCCATGCCAACCAGCTATCTGCGGCCATGCCCCAGATTTCACAGGCATAAAGCATGACGGGAGTTACCAGCGCTCGGAAAAGGTATAACTTCAGGCCAAGCGGCATCGAGCTCGACCCCAGTATTGGATACAGGGAAGCTATTGCTCCCTGTACCCTTGCCGCTAGGTCCCTGATGTGCTGGCAAAAGGTTAGACCTTTATCCAACGTAACTCCTAGGAACCGGACAGAGTTGGTCCACTCTATCCTTCGACCTCGATAGCTGAAGTTAGGGCAGCCTACGGGGGTGCGGCGCTTAGTAAAAAGTATGGCGTGGCTTTTGTCCGGATTTACGTATATGCGCCAACGCCTACACCACTGTTTGAGACGGAGGTGTCTCTGTATGGGGTTGAAGGCTCTGAGGATGTGTTTGTCTTTGCAGAACAGAAGCACGTCGTCAGCGTATTGTGCCATTAACTCTCTCACTCACTAAACAGTGTCTACACTTACTCTTCGTCGTGCCGTGCTCTTCCCTTTAAAAAGGCAGCCGGTATCTTCAAACTGATGATACCATCTGTAAATGTTATCATTAGAAGGATCATAGCCAAACTTAATGCGGAAGGCACAGTAACTACAGATTCGTTCTTTGCAAACTGCAAAACACAAAACGCTTTCTGTTTATTAGTCGCCACCTTTGCTACGACCGCTGTCTAGCGGATTGCGGCAGAAACATTACACGCACTTGCGCACTGGTGCCAGCAAACAAAACTGACTTGCCTTTTCATTTCACATATCATCTATAACTCTAAGTTTAATGTAATAAATATTAAAAGGATTTAAAACCCTGATATTCATTTATATACACCCTTCACTTTTTTCTGAAATATTTAAATGGCTATTCATGTTTCTCTATGCCATGTAAGGAACGTAAGTCAAGATTAGTCAGCGACCAGCTCCCCTCTTAAGGGGATGCAGCACCGAATACCCCAAATCCAGCAATGTTCAACCAATCTTGCTGAAATTTTTACCACTTGGTTCTGATGCATACTGGACACGGAATTCAAAGTTTGGTGTTTATATCTTCAATATTTTTCAGTAATTAATTTGTGAAATTCAAAATTTGGGCAAAATTCTAACCGCTCCACGTAATGAAAATTTTCAAAATGGAAATTTTTCTATTTCTAAAAAGATTCAGATGGTTATGAAGAAAATATCTACAATATGAATTTCTTGTACTACTTTTAGTTCCGGAGGAAACAAAATTAGGTATGGAGCAAACAAAAAAAAAAGCCAAAAATGATTAAACCTCTGACTTTTTATATCAATAACTTTGAAAATATAATGAATATTGAAAAGTCATAGGACAGAAGCCTTTGTTTGCGTTCTAAGAACATGTGTTGAAAATTTTAGAGACACTGAATTAAAACTGCATCGTGTGGAAGATTTTGAATGACAAAAATTATAAAAAACTATAACTGAGTAAATCAAATTTATAATCCAAAACATTTTCCTTCTCAGCTACATACCTTGAAGCAGACTAAAACCCTCCAGATAGGTAAGCTGGGCCCTACTGCCTCTTCCTTCTCTCTTCTGCTGCAGGGTTCTTCAATTTCAGTCGGCCCGGGTTCGATCCCAGGTGACCGCAAAGTGCGATTTGTGGTGGACAACATGGCGCTGGGGCGGGTTTTCTCCGGAACCTCCGGTTTCCCTGCCATCTCATTCCACCGGTGCTCCATTTTCATCTCGTGTATCATCAGTGTCGCCGCCTGCGGTGCCGTATGTAGTAAAAGCGGCCTTTAAACACTACTCATTCATTCATTCAATTTCAGTTTTCTTCTGGATGTTTTAGAAGTTACTTTCACAGAAATTGCTGAATGAAGGAAGCGTAATTGGTCCTTCCCTTTTAGAGATGCTGGTGAAATCTGAGTCCATTATGTCTGACTGCAGCTTGAATGAGGCAGAACAACAAAAATTGAATTCACTGATGGTTGATGTCACAGCAACCTGAAGTCTCTTCTTTGAAACAAGTATTTCTTTTGGGCAATTATGCCATATCATGTTATGTAAACCTTCATTTGTATTTTGTGTCTTACCCAATGTTCATCTCCTTAGGATTTCATCTGATGCCAGCCTTTGGTATAGTCATTAATTTTCTTATCACCTCAGGGTTCAAATACGTTACCATTGTCGTGTTATGTTTAGGTGATTCTTCCCATGTATTGTTTGGGCCATTCATGATCCTAACTATGTACACAGTCAACAAGAGGTCAGTTGTTTCAAAGAATGTTTTACATATAACCTATATAACTGTTATATGCACGTTTTTATGTATAAAATATCTTTATAAATGTTAAATAGCAGATTAAAACTGATCAGTTATATATAAGCAGTATGTAGTTTAACGAGAAACACAAGAAAATCCCGACCGTTAGAAAACCACACAAAATCACAAATACAAACATTATTGTTTGCTTTCAATGTTTGTAGCCAGCGTTTTGTTTCCATGGTGCCACATATTGTAAGAAATAACCATCATACCAACATACAAAATTCCTTCAGAAATTTTGCTCGATAATTTCAAATGTATTGATTTAGTACGTTCAATGGAACTCAAATGACATGCACGTGCGCATGGGCATTTAAATTGTCACGTGAGGGTATTTAAATGCCCGAAACTCATAAATTTAGTTGCATTAAAATACTATAAGTTTCAAAGTATTTTATTAGCTTAAAAACAAAAATATTACTTTTCCCTTATTTTTAGCCAAATTCGGTGCTGCATTCCCTTAAAAGAACTACGTAATACATTCTCATATTTCACTTGCAGCTACAAGAAGGTTAGCAATAAGGAAGCCTATAAGTGTTTACCTCGATTATCATGAAGTGCAGGAAGGAGCGTTTGTAGAAGAATGGAGAAAGTCATTTGACTATATTACATTTGTATATACTTCTTAATAAGAAGAATGAATCAACTTAAGACAATAGAATCACTTTCTTCGGCTTATAACTCTTGACCTTCTGTATGTTTGATTATATGTGTGGAAAAATAACATGTCTTTTGTACACATTTTACTGGACGAAGTGTTTCGTTACTACGAGATAGTGATATGTTTTATTCGCCAGACGGAAGGGCATTGGGAATCCACTCCGTAATCCGTCTTCGTACACTAAAGCAATTTCCTAACCTGCTTTACAAACCGACAAGACAGCAAGAGAATCGGCTTCCAACATGATGAAGCAGAAGGTATGGGTACACCATGTTGCCCCTTCCATAAAGCATGTTACGTAACCCCACCTTGCCTCTGAGCCAGAAATGATCTCCTAACTGGGATATTGGGTCTCTCTCTCTCCCCGCATCCTCTAATATTCCAGATAGCGAGTCCCAGATAACTCCCGGATTGCTCTTAGCCGGAAATTCCTGTAGGATTCCCCTAGGATGCTGAGAGAGAAATTCTCTAGAGGCCAGCCCAGAATCATTTCTGCAAATGTGAACGTTTCCTTGGGAATGGGTAGCGTACGCTTCTCCGGGGAACCAACAGCTTTCACGTGAGAAAAACTTTCACTTGGACATTCACCACAACTTTCATAAACATTTCCCGATTGCTTAGGAATTTGAAGTGAGTGTGCATAACCGGCAAGTGACAACATCAAAAGTGCTTCTCTTATTGTGCCCGAGAGTTTGCTTGCGTTTAAGGGCAGCCAGAACAACATTCCGGAGTGAAATTTCACAAAATGAGTTATTGCTAGCGTAATCTTCACTGATGTTTGTAGAAGCAAATAATGATATTTATTTTCCTGGCCCAGTGATTTAAAAGTCCTAGCTAGACTCTTATTGAAAATGCTGTACAGTGTACCACACCCCCTATCAGCCATTTGTAGCTGTGTTCTCTCCTTGGTGGTAACCTTATTGAAGCTAAATTCCAGAGGTTATCCTTATTAGAAAAGGAAGTCATTCTTTTGTCTATTAATATTAATGTGTGCATCTGATGTTAATTCTTCCATGCTTTGTTTAGTACGTTTTGAAATGCTAGTGCTGTTTACAAAATGGGAAGAAGCAATAATTTTGGTGTAAGAAATCGTCATAGAAACCAGTATAAACAGTTTAACTAATCCTAATTATATAATTAGTGTTACAACACCTAAAATGGAAAAATATGGTAACATATGGCAATATATTTACTTCGTCAAACCTAACCTCAAACATTGACGATAAGTGTGAAGTGAAAATTGGTTCCTCAAGGAAACAAATTGGTCTCTTCATTGTGTAATGGCTGTGATAACAATTTAACTAAAGTAAATAATGATATTAGATCAACAAGTTTTCAGTTAATAGATATTGAAATTTTCTACAGTGTAAATTTTGTGAAATTGAAAATTGTTTTCTTGTCAGTTGACACCAAGAAATGGATTATTTGCTATATTATCACTCATCTGTCTAAAGTGTAATAAAGAATATACATTTGAAAAAGCGAGAACTACCTGTATTGAAAGTGCTGCAGAAGTAAATGCATGGTTTGCTTATGGCTTTAGAAGCACTGGCAAGGCACCTGAGGTAGGTATGATATCGGTACTGTTCTCAATTTAACAGCCCCCCGCCAAATTTAACAAAATTATTAATAATACCATAGACCAAGTGACCATGGCGTCTAGGAGGAAGAGAAGTGAAGAACGAAAGAGGGAGGATGCTTATGATGAAAAAGATTCAGAATATGGATCTGTGGAAATTCTGAGGTGTAATTCCAACATAGCAAAACTTTAATTCTGTTTTTCTCTGTTTTTTATTTTTTTAAACTTTGGGTACGCTCATCTGTAAAACTACTGCAGGTACAATTGTACTTTTGTTTCTGGAATTAAACCAATACTTAAGATGATTTTAAAGATACTTGTATAAAGATATGTGAAAATTTGAAATTAAAAGGTGAGTATTGTAACGAGACCGCTAGAACACCCTGTACCAGCTGCGAACGGAAGGCAGGGGGGAGGCTCGTTAGCCACACCTTCTCCTCGTTTGTCTTGTACTGGTGACAGGCTTGTGGTTAGGGGAAAACATGACTAGTCGTCTGTTTTCCTTCTACCTGTTTCTCGATCTTTCGTTTACCAGAACAATCTTGTAAACACCAGAAACCGGCGATATTCCTATAAAGAGGGTTACAGACAGACAGTGTGAGTCAGTTGTTGAGTTGGTTTTGGTTCAGTCAGTTGTTGTGCTGTGTTGGTCAATCAGTTGGTTAGTGAGTGTGAGCGAGAAGACAGTCGCAGTTCCTGGTGTAAGAGTTAGTCAGTGACGTGTTAATGAACGAAAGGATTGTGCAACGGGACTGTATGTAACTGGTATGAGTATCGGAGTTTATGTAATCGCGAGTACAAGTGAAGTTGCAATGGACGAACTGGTAAATTGTAATTGTGTGCAGCAAGTAATTTTGTGTAATTGGCAAGTGTTAACTGTAAGACGGTGGAAATAAAGGACATTGTTGAGTGGTGTAATTGGACTTTTTATTCCACGAACCCACAAAGTCACACTGGCGTCAGAAGTGGGATATAACACAAAGTCACACTGGTGTCAGGAAGCGGGAAAACAACATCACCGAACATTACAACCATGGACGCGGCATTGGAAAAATTTTTGGAGAAGATGATGGAAATGAAGGCCGAACTAATCGGGAAGATGGAAGAAATGCGGGCCGAATTAACAGAGAAGCTGGAGACTAGAAGTAACCTGGCCGCGGAACTGAAACTGATCAGGACGGCTAGGGACAACATCGCCGAGAAGATGGAACAAGTGAAGGCCGAGTTAACCACGGAAATGAGAGCAGCGAATGACGGTCCGGCTACCGAAATGAAGGTGGCGAACGAGGCTCTCGCCGCCAAGTTTGAAGAACAGTTGGCCGGCGTGAGGGATGACGTGACGGAGCTGGGCGAGCGGAAGGGTCAAGTAGACGACAGCCTTAATGATTTAGAGGAAAAGGCCGACAACATCGCAAAACCCCTCACCCGCCTGACGGAGGAAAACCGGCCTTATGTGTGGACGGAGGACGCCGAAGACGCTTTCCAGCACCCGAAGGGGACCCTGTGCAGTGCTTCAATTTTGGGTTTCCCACAACCGGGTGGCGCCTTCATTGTGGACACCGACGCCAGCGATCATTGCATTGGAGGTGTCCTACCGCAGATCCAGGACGGCCATGAGCGCACAAGAGTGGAAGAGAAGGAGCGTGCCGCAGCAGTCCGAGTAGTTGTGGCAGTGCCTGCTGAAGGCTGGGATAGCGCAGGCCTGAGGAGGGAGCAGCTGGCGGACGCAGACTTGGGGCCACTCTTGAGGGAAGTGGACGCAGGGACGAGACCGACCTGGGAGGACATCGCACCGAGGAGCGCCACCTACAATTCGCACTGGGCCCAATGGGACTCGTTGAAGATCAGAGTGGGCGTGCTATTCCGGGTATGGGAGTCACCCGATGGGAAGGCGCAGAGAGAACAGTTGGTACTTCCCCGGAGCAAGGTCCCGGAAGCCTTGGAGGAAGTGCACGCCGGTACTTCAGGAGGACACCTGGGAACGAACCGAATGATTCACAAACTACGGCAGCGCTACTTCTGGCTCAGACTCCGGGCAGATGCTGGTGGTACACCTGGACCGCCTCGCACGCTACGATGGGGCTGTTCGAGGACGAACAGCTTTGAGGAGGGAGCAGTGTAACGAGACCGCTAGAACACCCTGTACCAGCTGCGAACGGAAGGCAGGGGGGAGGCTCGTTAGCCACACCTTCTCCTCGTTTGTCTTGTACTGGTGACAGGCTTGTGGTTAGGGGAAAACATGACTGGTCGTCTGTTTTCCTTCTACCTGTTTCTCGATCTTTCGTTTACCAGAACAATCTTGTAAACACCAGAAACCGGTGATATTCCTATAAAGAGGGTTACAGACAGACAGTGTGAGTCAGTTGTTGAGTTGGTTTTGGTTCAGTCAGTTGTTGTGCTGTGTTGGTCAATCAGTTGGTTAGTGAGTGTGAGCGAGAAGACAGTCGCAGTTCCTGGTGTAAGAGTTAGTCAGTGACGTGTTAATGAACGAAAGGATTGTGCAACGGGACTGTACGTAACTGGTATGAGTATCGGAGTTTATGTAATCGCGAGTACAAGTGAAGTTGCAACGGACGAACTGGTAAATTGTAATTGTGTGCAGCAAGTAATTTTGTGTAATTGGCAAGTGTTAACTGTAAGACGGTGGAAATAAAGGACATTGTTGAGTGGTGTAATTGGACTTTTTATTCCACGAACCCACAAAGTCACAGTATTTTTAGAGATAAATTCAAGACATTTATTTAAAAAATCACACATTCGTTACTAAAAATCCAAAATAAGACCTGTTATCTTAAATTAACTGGGAAAATGTTGTAAATTAACCAGTGTACGATCAGTGGTTCTTGATCTAAAAGCACCATGAAACTCTCCTTTTAACTTTGGTGAAATAGGATGTTCCAGCTCTCCTTAACGGTGCAACAGAAGGCGAACTGTTCATGCTCTAATGACAATTAGTAAAAGAACATAGCTATTTGAAAATAAAATACTTTTTACACTTAAAACATCGTATACGAACAGTTATGATTGCTTCGAGTTTCCAAATTACCCTTCTGGTGATAATTCGCCTTGTTCTGGTCGTGCCAGGGAAATCGAATTCTGAATCCATCACAAACCGAGCCACTACTGCATTTTTATCTATGTCCTTACAAAAATGTGCAGTAAAATCATGTCAGGAAATTATTATACTTTTTATCATGAGGCACAAATATGGTTAAAATAGGAAAGTGGCGCAGCTATGATTGCAACCTAGATCTTCCAGTTTCCATTGGATCACTGTAAATTACTAACTTACCAAAGCAATATGCGGGTACGACATTTCATTCCAGACGTGGTTGCATTTTCGATGAACAACGAGTTGTCAAATTAATTCTGATATGACATAACGCAATGAATCTTACAAACCATAAGCACTTTATGGATTCATATTTTGACCAACCATTAACCAATTAATTGCTGAAGCTATGAAGTTCTCACTGTTACGCAAACTTGCAGTGCGAGGAGGTCATTGATTGGGTAAACAACTATTTTGAGGATCATGATAAATCGTACTACAAAGATGGTTTAATTAAATTAGAACAATTACGACAGATTTATTAGTCTTTCTGGAGATTATGTTGAGTAATGGAGGGGAAAATAGTTCATTTATTGTTAGGTTTGAGACTTGATGGACGACCCTCTTAAACACTACCTATAAAATTTAGTCAAGTATTAACAGGAAAGAAAATACCATAAAATATGAAACTATAAGGAAAATAATCAGTGAATGAATCACATATATTACATTCGGAAATAAAAAACAGATATTTAATTCACTGTAGTTATAATTCAATAAAAACTTTAAAATGATTTTAAGGAGAGAAAACAAAAATTCCTATATATTCATATCCAATATTATGGTCTTCACAAAAGGATACAGCTTGCATAATGATTAAAAATGGGAGGTTAATAGAAGAGAAATAGAGGTGGTAAGAGATTTGATTATTTGAGAACAAGGTTGAGTTCAGATGGTATGTGAAAAGAACACACAAAAAAGATGTCTGTTGCAAAAGTTAAACTGGCCATGAGGGTGGTATGATCATGATACACTAAACTACCAGATATAAATGTCAAATGATTGGAGAGGATTTATATGGCAGTAATAGAAAATAGAATGTTACATGGAGAAGAGGTATGGGGACTACATGAGGCTTGGAGAGACACTGATAGACTGCATAGGTCCTTTTGTAAATATATATTGGGATTACCGATAGCAACACCTAATGGGGCAGCACAATTGGAAATGGGAAGACATTCTACTATAATTAAAATTTTGACAAGAGCAATGAAATATTTATACAGAATGACAAAGTTGGAAGATGACAATATAATTAAACAATGTTTTCATATTTAAATGAGAAGTAACTGGGGTGGGTGTTGGGCACATAAAATTAATGACGTGATGAAGCAGATAGGTATGGTTCACTCTTGGATAAATGCAGAGTTTGGGTATAGAGGCATCTGGAAAGAAGTTAAGTTAAGATTAGAGATTATTGACAAACAGGACATTTTTTACAGTACAAATGACAAAAGCTCACTGAGATTATATATAGAATTCAAAACAACCTGAGGGAGGGAAGGATATATTGATATATGTAGTAAGTTAGGGCGAGAAGGTTTGCTTGGTTGAGAACAAGAGTGAGAAATTTGAAAGACATATTTCAAGAGAGGGAGTTAGATAAATGTTCATTGTGTGGAGTAGAGAATGCACAATTCCGTTGTATATTATTTTGTAGTCAAAGATATGGAGAGAGCAGACCTAGCTACGTAAATGGGAAAATTTAGGGGTGAAATAGTAATTACAAAATTTTTGTCAGCAAAAGGGGAAAAACAGGAGAAATATAGGGAATTATTTAGGTACAGTTAAAGAGAAATGGAAAAGAACAATTAAGAGAAAAACGTAGAATAGGATAGGTGAAATGGCAAAATGTATAAAAAGGAGTAGAGGGCCTCCAATACACAGAAACCTAGGATTAGGTATATGGGGACCGAATTATTATTCAGTGGCGGGCAACATGATAGAATATTAAGGATTTAGCAATATAGGACATTGCACAGTATGCACTTTATAATTATAATCTTGATTTTTGTATTTCCATTTGATGGCGTAAAAGTAAAGATGATAAATAAATCAATCAATCAATCAATCAATCAATCAATGAGTGAATGAGTGAGTGAGTGACCGAGTGACCGAGTGGCCGAGTGAACGAGTGGCCGAGTGACCGAGTGACCGAGTGACCGAGTGCGTGAGTGAGTGCGTGAGTGTTTGAGTGTGTGAGTGTATGAGTGAATAAAGAAACAAATAAATAAATAAATAAGTGAATAAATAATAATTAAATGGATGAATGAATAAATGAATAAATGAGTAGATGAATAAATAAATAAATAAATAAATGAATGAATGAATGAATGAATGAATGAATGAATGAATGAATGAATAAATAAATAAATGAATGAATGAACGAACGAACGAACGAACGAACGAACGAACGAACGAACGAACGAACGAACGAACGAACCAACCAACAGGCAGGCAGGCAGGCAGGCAGGCAGGCAGGCAGGCAGGCAGGCAGGCAGGCAGGCAGGCAGGCAGGCAGGCAGGCAGGCAGGCAGGCAGGCAGGCAGGCAGGCAGGCAGGCAGGCAGGCAGGCAGGCAGGCAGGCAGGCAGGCAGGCAGGCAGGCAGGCAGGCAGGCAGGCAGGCAGGCAGGCAGGCAGGCAGGCAGGCAGGCAGGCAGGCAGGCAGGCAGGCAGGCAGGCAGGCAGGCAGGCAGGCAGGCAGGCAGGCAGGCAGGCAGGCAGGCAGGCAGGCAGGCAGGCAGGCAGGCAGGCAGGCAGGCAGGCAGGCAGGCAGGCAGGCAGGCAGGCAGGCAGGCAGGCAGGCAGGCAGGCAGGCAGGCAGACAGACAGACAGACAGACAGACAGACAGACAGACAGACAGACAGACAGACAGACAGACAAACAAACAAACAAACAAACAAACAAACAAACAAACAAACAAACAAACAAACAAACAAACAAATAAATAAATAAATAAATAAATAAATAAATAAATAAATAAATAAATAAATAAATAAATAAATAAGTGAATGAATAAAGGAATGAATGAAGGAATGAATAAGTAAATACTCATATATAAATAAATACATAAATAAATATATTCATATAAATATTTCTCTGTCTTTAGATAGCATCTATAGCTTATATTTGCAACAATGTTCCATTGAGGTCCGGTGTGTAGATGTTGCATTATGTAAACAGTAGGTCATATAGCAGGAGTCGTGTTGGCGACACTGATTGCTTTCAAAAACGTTTGGTATCTAGACAATAACCGCCAACAATTATTACTGGCGGGGGATGCATGTTTTACAAATGGAGCATCAGGTCCTTGAAAGCGCATAATTTCTGTGACAGCTGGATTCAATATGAAAATGATTGACACAACAGCGGTGCAGTTGTGCTCTTTCCGGTACACGATAAAGTGCATTAGTCAGTGAATTCATATGCAAAACGACTCCGATTTGCGCTCCACGTCAATCTTTATTGGATATATATTGTTCAACTTCCTGTTCTATACAGTGCTGTATCTACTGCATTACTGTGCTAAAGGGTGTAGTAGCCTCTAGCGATTCATGTCGAGAGGGCATTTTAACCTAGCATTTTTTATCTTATGTATGACATTCCCTCATGAATGGTTTCCATTTTTAGCTAATCTGTATCTGTGAGACGTCGAGGGCATCGCCTCACCAGTAGGGCGGGGGGGGGGAGTAAGCGAAATGCTATGTATGGTTACATTCAAATTAAACAATCAACGACTAGCGTAGTAGCAAGAATTTAGAATATTCAAAGATAGTAACTCGCCTGACGTTTATTAGCTGAGCGAGAAGTCACGCAGACTTTAAGATGCGGCCATAGAAGAATCTAGACCTCCCTCCCATAACATAATATATCCTATAAAGCGACATCCCATAACAACTGTACTCATTCGTCAGTCAGGTAATATAATATATGTCGTGTTACGTACGATGTTCTGATGTTTTGATGGTCAGACTGTACTGTACTATATTCTCGTCTTCTCTGATCTCTCTAAACCGAGCGACTTCCCATAACAACTGCACTCATTCGTCAGACAGGTAATACAATATACCTCGTGTTACGTACGATGTTCTGATGTTTTGATTGTCAGACTGTACTGTACTATATTCCCGTCTTCTCTGATCTCTCTAAACCTAGCGATCTCCCTTAACAACTATACTCATTCGTCATTCAGATAATATCGGGTTGTCTCATAAATTCGTTCGATTCTTGTTACGTGCTTACGACTAAGAACTCCTGAGAACACTGCATGCCCCCATTACTTTTACGTCAAAGAAGTTGCCTAACAATATGGGGTTTGTTTACAAATACAATAATTGAAAAGAATGTTATGAACACAAACCACAGCGACCTCACGGCCAAAGGTAAATAGGTCAACTTATGTAAGAATTGGTAACCAAACTTCAGTACGAGTTTGTGGATGCAACAGTGTGGAGTTGTAACTTTTGAATGTTAATATGGAAGGCAGAAGGAACATTTTCGACATTTAATGCTGTTTTATTACCGCAAAGGTAAAACCGCCTCACAAACTCAACGGAAAGTTTGTGCTGTTTACGGAGAAGATGCAGTGACGAATCGGGCATGTCAAAAATGGTTTACTCGATTTCGAGCTGGGAACTTCTCTGTGAAAGACAAACCTCGCTCTGGACGACCTGTGGTTACGGACAAGGAAAGGATAAAGGACATGATTACGAACAACCCCAGAATAACTCGGGAGGTAGGTCAGGAGCTAAACCTATCTCATGCAGCTGTAGCCAGACACCTAAATAAACTTGGTTACGTAAATCTTCGGGATGCATGGGTTCCGCACGAACTGAGTGAACAAAATTTGGTTCAGCGCGTTTCCATCTGTGACGCATTGGTAGGACGCAATGAAACTGCCCCTTTTCTGAAACAGCTGGTTACAGAAGGCGAAAAGTGAATTGTGTACAACATCATCCGAAACAGAAAGTCATGGCGTAAGAAAGGGTAACCACCACTCTCAATTCCTAAACCAGGGCTATATCCTGAGAAGATTATGCTGTGCATTTGGTGGGACTGGAAAGGAATTATTTATTACGAATTTCCTCCTACTGGGGAGACCATCAGTTCAGAGAAATACTGTTCTCAGTTGGATCGTCTGAAGGTTGTCCTAGAGGAGAAAAGGCCAGAGTTAGCATCTAATGGTGGAGTCGTCTTTCATCAAGACAGTGCCAAACCACACACTTCTAAGGTAACTCTTCAGAAATTGTGAGATTTCGACTGGGATGTTTTACCTCACCCGCCTTACTCTCCAGACATTGCCCCATCCGACTATCATTTATTCCGATCCCTGCAAAACTTCCTTAATGGCAAACGCCTTACTTCCTTGGAGGATTGCACACACGCCGTAGAAGAATTCGTCAACCAGAAAACTGCAAGGTTTTGGAAAAATGAAATTGATAAGCTTCCTGAGAAATGGAGATATGTTATTGAGAATAAAGGTGCATACTACACAAAATAAAGTTTGTTTTGGAAAGTGCATTGTCTTGTTTACTTTCGATGACCTTGCATATGTAAACAGATTATCCCTAGATAATTAGGCAACTTGTTGCCGTAGTTGTGATGCGGACATACAGTGAAGGCGTTCAGTGTCATAGACACGTAACAAGAATCGAACGAAATTATGAGACACACCAATACAATATACGTCGTGTTACGTACGAGGTTCTGATGCTTTGATGGTCAGACTGCTCTGTACTATATTCACATCTTCTCTGATCTCCCTAAACCGAGCGATCTCCCATAACAACTGTACTCATTCGTCAGACAGATAATACAATATACGTCGTGTTACGTACGATGTTCTGATGTCTTGATGGTCAGACTGTACTGTATTATATTCCCGTCTTCTCTGATCTCTCTAAACCGAGCGATCTCCCATAACAACTGTACTCATTCGTCAGACATGTAATACAATATACGTCGTGTTACGTACGATGTTCTGATGTCTTGATGGTCAGACTGTACTCTACTATATTCACGTCTTCTCTGATCTCTCTAAACCGAGGGATCTCCCATAACAACTGTACTCATTCGTCGGACAGGTAATACAATATATGTCGTGTTACGTACGATCTTCTGATGTTTTTATGGTCAGACTGTACTGTACTATATTCCCGTCTTCTCTGATCTCTCTAAACCGAGGGATCTCCCATAACAACTGTACTCATTCGTCGGACAGGTAATACAATATACGTCGTGTTACGTACGATGTTCTGATGTCTTGATGGTCTTACTGTACTGCACTATATTCCCGTCTTCTCTGATCTCTCTAAACCGAGGGATCTCCCATAACAACTGTACTCATTCGTCAGACATGTAATACAATATACGTCGTGTTACGTACGATGTTCTGATGTCTTGATAGTCAGACTGTACTGTACTATATTCCCGTCTTCTCTGATCTCTCTAAACCGAGGGATCTCCCATAACAACTGTACTCATTCCTCGGACAGGTAATACAATATACGTCGTGTTACGTATGGTGTTCTGATGTCTTGATGGTCTTACTGTACTGCACTATATTCCCGTCTTCTCTGATCTCTCTAAACCGAGGGATCTCCCATAACAACTGTACTCATTCGTCAGACATGTAATACAATATACGTCGTGTTACGTACGATGTTCTGATGTCTTGATAGTCAGACTGTACTGTACTATATTCCCGTCTTCTCTGATCTCTCTAAACCGAGGGATCTCCCATAACAACTGTACTCATTCCTCGGACAGGTAATACAATATACGTCGTGTTACGTATGGTGTTCTGATGTTTTGATGGTCAGACTGTATTGTACTATATTCCCGTCTTCTCTGATCTCTCTAAACCGAGCGATCTCCCATAACAAGTGTACTCATTCGTTAGACAGGTAATACAATATACGGCGTGTTACGTACGATGTTCTCATGTTTTTATGGTCAGACTGTACTGTACTATATTCCCGTCTTCTCTGATCTCTCTAAACCGAGCGATCTCCCATAACAAGTGTACTCATTCGTTAGACAGGTAATACAATATACGGCGTGTTACGTACGATGTTCTCATGTTTTTATGGTCAGACTGTACTACATTGACGTCTTCTCTGACCTCTCTAAACCGAGCTAGCTCCCATAACAGCTGCACTCATTCCTGAGAAGGATAATGGTAATACTTTTAATAAAATTCAAGCTTTCTTTATGTAGTATATACACATATATATTTATTTGTTGACAAGTACTCTTATCAGTTACTCATGAGTCTAAATTGCTTGGTGCAGCCCTTTATTGTATAAACTACAATTATGAAAGTAAACGAGAATAAGAAGGAATTTGTAAAAGTAATTTGTGGGAAAAGAAATTAAATAGATACGTTTATGTAGCACATCGGATTCCTTGTTAAACAGTAGACTATTCTGGCTCCAGGTTTTTCTCAGAACGAAATGCTGTAAGTACAATTTGATTCAGGAGCTGTATGTAATGCGTAATAAATCACAAAATTCTAACTGGTTGACGTAATAACCAATAAACGAGCGTTATCTGTTATTCATTTGAAGCTGGAATGTCAATAAGCTTGACTATATTACATTTATGTACATATTTGCTTAGTATAATACGAGTGCCCTCAAACGTCCGGAGCACTGACGAGTCTCACACAATGGGACCAGATCTATGCATTTTCTAAATGTTAAAAACTTAAATTAGGCGTACATAGGCCTCAGTATATTGGCGACACCTAATGCACATCTTTTGAAAAGTTTAGGTAAATAGAGTTACTTAAACTATAATACTGTAAACCTGCCAAAAACGTAGCCCTGGAAAAGCCCTGCATCCTTATTTCAGTAAAGCATTAAATGTTTTATTGAGCATTTTCCTTAGATACATCTTTCGTACGTTTTAAAACCAATTATAAATGTATATTTTTTATTGAAATTGCAATACAATACAAAGTTTTAAAATTAGCCATATCTACTTTCTTTAATATGTTGAAATTGTAGGCAGATGAGGTGCAGCTTTGTATTAAAGTATTCCATACAGATATTTTCCTAAAAAAATGCCTTTGGGAGCACAGTGAATAGGAGAAGTAAAATTTGCGATTGCAAGTGACATACTCTAACTGTACTATCATACTAACTAAGTTTATCTGTAATTTTACCTCTCAAAATTTGACGCAATCAATATCATCGCTGATGGAGCGAGTTTAATATACGATTCCCCTAGCGGCTTGCGCTCTTATTAGATGTGTTGACAGGAGTTTTGAGACATCCCTCTACCAGCAGATACATATACCATTTGAGAGATGGGTCCTATTAGCGTAATATAAAGGTGCGTAATTTCGCCTGGTGCGTAGATACGATAACTATTTTAGAAAAAAAAGCGTATACTATAATGCAGTGCAATATAAAGCTAATTTTGCAGTCATAAAAGTATACCATGAAGAACATACGAAATGATAAGTCAATGAACACTTATTTCATAATGAACATCTGTTTTTTCTGTTATAGTAGACATATATGCATATTGTAAACCTGTCACATAAAATAGAAATATCTCAATTTGATCTCAATTCTTTTCCACAGTTTCCTCACAATGCAACTTCATTACAAACCAGAAAATTAGCAGAACATGTTCTAGGAATAAACAAAGATAAATTATTTTTACATTATGTGCAAAGCTTTTATCCAAGTCTAATCAATGAAATATCTCTGGTACATAGTCTTATGTGTCCATTTTCTTATATTTCCTTTCTCTCTTCCTCTTAAACGCTGTCTGTATTGTGAGAAGGTGTGTTTGAGGTCTTTCTGTCATAACATTATTTATTGCTTCTAGATTGGGTCCAGTCACTTTATAGCGTCCAGTATCTCTCTTTTCGCGAGTAACTGATCCTGTATCTTGGTAATGCTTGATGCATCTTTTGGTTTTATAAAACATAAGGATAGCAACATTAATGGACATTTTAATTAAGCGTCTGAATGAAAAAAAAATTGATATCGTATGCTGATAAAACCTAAGACGTTTATGTTACAAACAAAAGTATGTCAATTTGACGTTACCTGGACACTTTTGACAACATTACGCTGCGAGGGACTTGTCTTAATGCTGGATAACTTTGCATAAACTCCTCTATGCAGCGGTTTAAACTATATTTATATGTCGCACCAATTTTAATGCCAGTACGTAAGTAGCATTCAACCATTAAGATGCGGTGCTCTGCGTACATATCCAGGGGAAGCTGATTTTATTAGTTACAAGCGCAACCACACTAAGAGCGCTGCAGTGTGCTTACTGCTCCGCAAAAATTATCGGTTCTTCTCCGTAGAGGACATTATGATTTCAAGATAGACTCACCAGTCAACTATAACTTCATTCTTGCTTAATCGGAGGGCGGGAAGTAACCAATAAAAATGAACACCATGTATATCACTGACTGGTGTGCAAGGGTGTTGTGTACTTCATAAAGGAATGTTGGTTAGCTTGATCATGAAGTAAATACTCGAAAATACTGATTGCATAAAGCCTAATTAGAGGATCTGCAATGGAATGTGATTCATCAGGTCGAACTATGCGGGAAGTACTGCACAGGAATTTTCACTTGTCATTATTGGTTTTGGCAAGTGCTGTCATAGTTCTCTGGAACGGCATATTTCAGTACGTCACTTGTTATCCGATCAATAGGCGGTTTCAAGGTTTGTTAAAAACATGTGATGGAGGCAAGTAATTGTTGAAGTGCTTTACTTATATTACCGAAATATAAAATTTAATACTTCATACCGTAATGGACGTCAAACTTCAGTTTCATTTTCTCGTAAAAGATTAGTCATAAAGCTTTGCACCGCAAATTGTTTTCCAAGTTTAGGAGGAAATATGACACTACTGATCAACATAAGTCCGGCACTAAAATGATGTTTCTCTTTTGTTGGCAGGCCTTTATTCCACTTAGCCACATATATATGAATTAATTAATTAATGAGTGAAACTTTATTGCCATTTTACATAACTTAAAATACTTCACAACAATTTCTATTGCCTAGGTTACCCTTAGTACAAATTATAGTTTAGTCGTTAATTTTCCCCTTAGATCCTTCGTTGCCTGGCTCCCTGGTGTTTTGCTCACCTCTGGGTGCCCTTCCTCTACTTCAACTTTACTATATCCCTTGCTTCCCCCTCCCTTCCTTCTCTCCTCCCTTCTCAATTCTCCTCTGTACCTCTTTTCCCTTTCAATTTGATCTATTTTAAGGACTTCCCGATACCTTTATTCTTCTCTTCCCCCTTTCTTGTCAGTATTTTCATGGCTACTACTTTTTTGTCCATTGTATCCCATTTTTGTTTACATACCTTACTTCTACGCTCTGCTATTTCCTTGCAACCTGCCATTTAATGTTCTATGCTCTTTTCTCTCTCACATAATTCACATAACCCTTTTATCTCCCCCTTTAACCGCATTGGTTTCTATATAATAATCAAAATCGAGTGGCGAACAGAGGAATAACTTCTCAAATACCTATCTGAAAGTTGTTGTGTCAAGCTGTGGAAGATGATTTTTTTCCAACTGGGAACAATTTTAATTAAATAATAAAAGGCAGCGCTCCAGCACCTACGTACGTATTTCAGTTGTCTGCAGTTGTTACACTTTACCTCGTATTTCATATAATTTCATCTGTAGCTTATGGAAGAGGAAGCTACTTCCCCAAACGAGAAATAATTATGCATTCAAGACCCGGAACGGCGAAGTCGTGAAGTTGATCGTACTCATTAACATAGTGTTCTCCCAGAGAAATCAATGAATTCTAACCCTTGTGGACCGTTTGTGAATTAATATAATACTGCATGCGAACTGGATGGTCTAATTCTATATTTTCATCGCTGCACCTGTCAAGAAAGACGTGTATCGTGTTACCTTCTTTTGGATACTTGCCTAAAGTAAGCGGAAAAGTGTAATTACTACGAAAACGATGCACTTTTAAAGATAAAACTCAATAGAAACAGCATAGTTTATTAAAATTGAAAGAAAATAAGGGAGATATGTCATATGTTTAAATCTACAGTGGGCAGAAAAGTTTTATCATTCAATATTTACATCACCCAAGTTTTATTTTCAGTCGTGTCATGGAAGCTCCAGCGATTGTCTCTTGTCAAGTATAGACATATTCTAACAGTCACTGGAAACGCTTCTATTGAATAACTTCCAATTAGTATTTCCAATAATACCGTTACAATTTCTACTGCAAGTCTGACGTCAAAACAAAGTTTGGGCAGATTGCAACTAGTAAAACTCTGTTAAATAACGAAGCCGACTGACACAGAAATAAGTTCCCAGAATGGAACTAATTATTTCTTTAAAAATCACTTCCGTAATGCAGGGAAAGGGGTGATTTTAATGAACCGTTATTTGCTTGTTGTCTCAGTAAGACGGAAACTGCGCCAGAGTTACAAACAGGATATAATCAGTAGGTACTCGCTAACAAGTGAAGGAACCCAACGTGCAGTCCAATCAGAATTTCGATAGATTTTAGTTCGACAAATACACGGTAACACTAATTCGTGTTGGCTCCAGAAGTTGCTTCTTCAGTACAGCAATAAAGCGTAAAACATAAGAGGAGCTGGAACAGTTTCTCACTAATGTTAAAATGACAGTTTTCTGGTGCGCTTAGCTCAAAAACAACTGAACGCACAAATTTGAAACTTTTATTTGTTATTTTACAACAATTTCTCAATTCTATCTTATTTTGGAGTTTTCGTAAAGGATATGTAATTTTTTAAACAAATGTCTTGAATTTACTTCTAAAAATATTAAAGATTTACTCCTTTAAAATTCAAATTTTCATATATCTTTCTACAGGCACCTTCAAAAACAATTTACATGTTGATTTAACCCCAGAAAAGTGTAGACTTGTAGCTGCAGTAATTTTATATATGAGCCAACCCAAAGTGTAAAAAAAATAAAATAGCATTAAAGTTTTGTTGTGTTGGAAGTACACATCAGAATTTCCCCAGATCCATATTCTGCATCTGTTTCATCAACAGCATCCTTCCTGTTTCGTTTTTCACTCCTTCTTTTCTTCCTAGACTCCATGGTCACTTGCTCTGTGGTATTATTAATTAGTTTGTTAAATTTGACGGGGAGGCGCTGGTAAATTGTAAACAGCAGCCAATGTCTGACCTGCCTCAATTCCTTTGCCAATGCTTCTAAAGCCATAACCAAACCTTACATTTACTTCTGCACCACTTTCAATAGTTGTGGATGTTTCAAATGTATATTCTTTGTTACACTTTTGGCAACTGACTGACATTTATTTTCTGGTACCCGCTGATATAGCAATTTTCACTTTCACAAAATTTACACTGTACAAAGTGTCTATATCTATTACCTGAAAACTTGTTGATATAATATCATTATTTATTTTAGTTAAATTGTCATCACTGCCATTACACAATGAAGAAACCAATAATTTTATAAATCATAATTTTCACTTCACATTCATTGCCAATATTTGAGGTTAGGTTTGACAAAGTCAATATATTGTCATGTGTTACTATATTTTTTTCATTTTAGGGGCTGTAACTCTTCTATTACGTAATCGGCAAGACTTAAACTGTTTATATGTGTTCGCATGTCCATTTCTTACACCAAAATTATTACTTCTTCCCAACTTGGAAACAGCACTGGTAATTCAAAACAGACCAAACAAAGAATGGAAGAATTAATATCAGATGTGCAAATGAATGTTAATAGAGAAAACAAGGACTTCCTTTCCTAATAAGGATGTGCTCTGGAAAAACAGCTTCAATAACGATAGGACACAGTTACAAATGGCTAATAGGGGGCGTGGCACTCTATGAAGCCTTTTCAAAATGGGTCTATCTAAGATTCTTAAAACTATGTAAATTTCACACCAGAATGCCGTTCTGGCTCCCTTTAAAGCGTACAGAATAGCCGCGTATTCACTTATAGAAATGATACAGGATTATCTTTCAAGATCACAATGCGGATTTATCCAGGGCAAGAACTTCAAAGAAGCAAATCTGTGGTGGAAGAAAAGGATGACTTGTAATTAAAGCTCAGATTTTTGCATGTTTTACATGTTTAGTTCCTTGATAGTTAAACGTAGGTAAAAATAATTATATTGTACGGAAGTTTTATATTATATATAAATGCACATTTATTCGTCACTGAATATTTGACTAATTTATGCATGTAATGCACTTTTTCATCTATGATTCGTACATTTAGTTCATCTAAAATACCTTAAGAATAAGAGAAGCATAGAGAAAATTTATCTTTCACAGCTTTGTTTGTGTAGGACTTAGGTACTATGTCTCTAAATCCATAAAAGTTCACTAAAAATGAGAACCTAGCTATTAACAATGAGCTATTTCTGATACAACAATACACCATTCAACAACCTGAAATAAATAGCGACCAACAATCATGCGGTGAATTTCTTTTGTTCTGTGCAGTCACTGCATCATAAAACTTGATAACACGCCGATACACACATACACACTCTACCTCTCGCTCTCTCTCTACCTCTCTCTCTAACACACACCCTCTCTAACACACATTCTTCCTAACACTCCCTAACACACGTTCTCTCTAACACACACTCTCTCTCTAACACACAATCTTTCTAACACACATTCTCTCTCACACAGGAACTCTCTCTTACATATACATACACATACAATCTCAAACACACACTCTCTGCAACACACTCATACACACATTCTAACACACACTCTCACATACACACAGACCCACACATTATAACACACACTCTATCACACACTCTCACATAGACACAGATCCACACATTATAACACACTCTTACACACACTCTCATACACAGAGTCCCACACACTATAACACACACTCTCTCACACACACAGACACACACCGGACTGTGAAGTGAAGTGCTGTGGGCTGTTTAAAAATTATGCAATGTGGTGACAGTGAAAGTGATATCAACAATGATACATTTCGGTCAAAATGATACCTTTCTGATTTCAAAATACTAAATATCACTACCCTAGTCATAACCGCAGCTGGTTAATCAACCCTGTCTGATCTAAGTATTCCTCATTTACATTATCAGTAACACTACATGATACAATAATGTCTTCCTCTGTAATCTGTCTACATCCTGCGTCATTTTCAATGTCTTTTCCGTCAACATCGGAACAGAGATCCATATTTTCCACACTTATTATTTGTTCTTCAATCTTGTTTTCTGGCAAGTCACACACACACACACACACACACACACACACACACACACACACACACACACACACACACACACACACACACACACACACACACACACACACACGTACACATTAGACCACTATTTTATCAAAGTTTCTCTTCAACCTGGTACCAAGCTAGTGAGGTGAGTGCAACGATTTGGAGAAGAGAATCCGAGTAATGTACCTACTATGAATAGCATTTTATCACCTGTAAAGCAAACCTTTATTCACTACGCTGAACTTTTTTTCTTTTACAAAATTGGTCAAAGTTAACGAGGTATTACGGTAACTCAATTTAGTATTTAATGACTTTTTGTTTTGATTTATGCTCTTCCAAATTACAGAAATTCAGAGTGAACTTTCCTAATTTCTGTTTTGGGTATAGATGCTAAAACTGTTGAAATTTGTATTTCCGTGAATATCTTTGCCTTAAAATTGTGCCGTTTGTTGTTTTTTCTCCGGCACTTCTTTTCCCCTCGCCTTCCCGGTTCGAGTCGCAGTTGTTTCGTGGGATCGCTTCTGTTTCTCGCCGTTGCTCTCTGGGAGCGCTGCGGTTCCCGAGACTTCTTCTGTGCAGTGCCTCGAATAGGAAATGGAGTTGGTGCTTGGTGCTCGACGTGATTAAGTCTGGGGGTAAGTGCTCCAAGTTTTGGGTTTTGGCTAAATAAATTCTTTGTGTTTTCATGATCGTTTCTGGTGAGCCGTGATAGTTTTATGGACTCTTCCCTTCAGTTCCTGGACCAGACTTTTTTTCAGTTTTATGATTATGGGTCTAAACGGGGGTAGGGAACTGCTAGCTAGCTTACAATTCCTACATCGTTAAATGGGGTATGGAGTTTTACTGTCGGCTTACCTTGAAGTCACTTATGTATTCAAAGGTTTTGAGATGTTATTCATGTAAATGTTCTACTCAGTTATTTGTTTGGTTAATGCTTTCGTGCAGTTACTGACTAGCATCATCGGAAATTTAAATGTTTTCTGGGACCCTGGTTACCCTCATACTTTATTATTGTCCTTTCAGGAGTAAATGTTCTTTACAGAGTAATTTTATCAAGATTATTTCCTTGTGCTATTTAAAGAGAGCACATATTGTTATAATGAATATGTTATATTTGTTAAAATCAAGGATTGTAATGCCCGCCTCGGTAGCCTGGTGGTAGCATGTCTGCCTCACGTTTAAGAGGTCCCGAGTTCGAATTTCGGTCAGGGCGAGCAACCTGGATAAGCTTTATCCAAGATTTTCCCTTATCGAGAAAGACGAATGTCGGGTAACTCTAAGCTCTATGGAACTCGGACTTATTTGAGCACCATTTCACCCCTTCCATTCGTCGTCCGATATGACTTAATGCTGGAGGATGTAAATTACATCATCAACAACAAGGACTGTAATAATGAATTAAAGCATTTGAACTGTTTACTGGGGGCAACATAGAGTCGTATGTCGTGTACCCTAACCTGTACCTCTGAGCTTTAGGGTTTGTAGGGTTTAAATTTCTTACCTTAGCTTAGCCTTGTTTAGAAAGTGTTTAGGAAGGTGGGTAGTGGACTGCCTGGGACGGCCGTCACAAAATAAAATTTTCATTCTTTGTAATTACGAGGTAAATAAACTAATAAATGATGTAAGAATAACTAATATTTTATTTCATCACAGTAAAATTGTCGTTTTGTATTGGCAGCCAAATGCAGTAACACTCTGTGAAGTCTAGTAGTATTTGCTAGTTACAGTAGTGTTACGGGTAGCAAACTAATCCTCTCTGTTTGTAATTACGGAAAGAAGAGGCGGTGGGAGAGCTTAAGTTACCGAGTACTCTGTGACTGTTTGCGGAGGCGGACCATCTGCATAATGCCTATAGTAGAGACATTAGACTCTGGCTGTACTGGACATTGAAGCCCCTCATGAATAATTCACCATCTGCGGGGAGGGGGTGTCGCACATATCATCCGGGTCAGAGGCACGAAGTGCTGCCACTTTGAAGACAATGCCATTGTCCTCAAGTTGCTGGCTCCATCAATTGTCATAGTTCTCGTTCAAGCCTTTACCTTTAACGTTAATAGGCTTTCCGATGTAATTTCGGCTATAACAGTTTGCTACGTTCAAACAATGCTCTGATGACTTCTGCTGTTTCCCGTGCACATAGTCATTAGAACAAAAGCCTCTAACGGTAATGGTTACAAACGTATAACCATTTTAAACGCCGATAAAAATCCCGTATACGGTAATACTCAAACCTAATATTCATAAGTACTCATTTGAACCGGGGCTTACGTTTATTTCTTTTTTTAAATCACCATTGCGTATTTTTGATGTGAGCACCAATTTTTGGAGGAAAAACACAATATACTAAGTGAACTTCCACCCACAGCATTGTATTCCATGCAAAAGTTCAGTACTGAGTTTTCACTCGACACTCCAACTATACATTTTGAGGTGACCTCAATCATATATATATATATAGTCGAGGCGTGTCCGTAAAATACGGTCAACAATTTTACTTAATATAGAAAACATATTTATTTTAATGAATGCTACAATGATGGAAAGGCGGGACTTAGAGCTATTTTTCAACGTAATCACCATTCGATCGATGCACTTTTGCATGCGCTGTGGCAGTTTTTGTATACTCTTGTCATAGCACTCTCCCGCCAAGTTGCGCAGAGTGCTTTTCAAGCCATTGTCGGTCTGGAAATGTGTTCCATCCAGGTGTGACTTCAGCTCAGGAGAAAGATAATAATCACTATGTGCTAAGCCTGGACTCTAGGGGGGATGAGTGAGGATGTTCCTTCCGAACTGGGCCAGGAGATCAGTCGTTGCATGTGCAATATGAGGACGAGCGTTGTCGTAATGAGAAATCACTCCCTTGGTCAGCATTACCCTCCTTCGATTTTGAAGCGGCCGCGCCGTGGCTCAGTACTTAGACTGCTTGGCTCTCACCAAGGCGGCCCGGGTTCGATCCCAGGTGACCGCAAAGTGAGAATTGTGGTGGACAACACAGCGCTGGGGCGGGTTTTCTCCGGGACCTCCGGTTTCCCCCGCCATCTCATTCCACCGGTGCTCCATCTTCATCTCATGTATCATCAGTGTCACCGCCTGCGGTGCCATATGTAGTAAAAGCGGGCGTTAAACACTACACATTTCATTATTCATTTTTCGATTTTGAAAGGCACGTCGCAATTTTTTAAGGTCTCACAGTAGCTAGTGGCGTTTATTATTGTGCCGGGAGGCATAAACTCGCACAACAATACACCTTTTCTTTCCCAAGAAGAAAGAAGTCTCTCAGATATTTGGATGCAATCTGTTGTGCAGTCGCTGGCCAGCTTCCTCTCTTTTTCCTAATTTACTCTCTTAATCTTGTTCTTTGTTGTAGTACTTTTGTTATGTACCGTTCCGAGTCACATGTTGCATGAACATGTAAGGTCATTTGCGATGTGCAATCGGTGTTTGTATGAATTGACTTTTCCATGCCCTGTAGTTGGAGCTGACAAACGCAGCGTGAGTGACAGGTTCACCTTGAGTCTCTCTCCAATGGAGGGGAAGAAACCCATTGTAAGTGTTTTTTTGGTGGTGCTGATCCCTCTGTCCTGCCAATCCCCCGTAGGGGAAGGGATCCGTCCCTTTTAGCTGCCAAAGTGCGGGCGCTACGGACCCCTAGCACTCGTGGTACCTCTGACGTTACTAGAGGAACCTCGGGCCGAACATAACGAGCCCCTCCCGCATGGGAGTTGTTCGGATTGGGTTGGTCTCGAGGGGGCAGTTGGTTCCCGTCACCCACGGGCAATTGGGTACCTCCGGCCAGGTCGCCAGGGCCGCCCGGAGGGGCCAGAGGGTTGTCCTATAAGTCCCGGGGACTAGCCTGCAGAGCTAGTAGCTGGTGAGCTAGACACTGGCGGCCCTACCAAGGTTATTTGGTAGCTGATTCATTAAGGACTGGCGCGTATGTGGCGTATCCACATCCGTCCTGTTTGCCGTAAGGCAGACGGGGGGGGCAGCTTATAAAACAGGTGCTGTCCTAATGGAAATAACAGATGAGGCCCGGGTTCCCGGTCCTACGGGGCTGGGGCTTATGGGAAGTAGACCTCGGCGAGTATGTCCTGCCAATCCTTCCCGCAGGGGAGGGGATCTGTCCCCTTCAGCTGCCCTGGTGCGGGCGCTGCGGACCCTTAGCACTCGTGGTACCTCTGACGTTACTAGAGGAACCTCGGGCCGAACATCTGAGCCCCTCCTTCGGGAGTTGTTTGGAATGGGATAGTCTCGAGGGGGCAGTTGTTCCCGATACCCGTGGGAATCGGGTACGTCTAAGGACGGGGTTGAGGGAAGCCATTAATTCTCCCGGGTACTGGCGTGCAAAGCTAGTAGAAGGTGTGCTAGATCGCGAGGCGACCCCACCGAGGTCATATCGGTAGCCTTCACCTTTGGTGTTTGCGCGCGTATGTGGCGTATCCACTTCCATCCCGTCTTGTGTCCTAGGACCAGATGGGGGTGCTTGTTTGTTATCCAGGTCTTGTCCTATGAAAAGCTCCACGGAGGACGCCGACCGCACTTTGGGGCAGCTCGGATAACTCCCTGGTTGATAGAGGCCCGGGTCTTGTTCCTATGGGTTCAGGACTAATGGGAGTAGAACCTCTGGACTCATCTGTCCTGCACATCCTGTATTTTTTTCTCTAATCTCTGCTTATATTGTAAATTTTGGTCTCTGGTTGTAAACTGTTTATATTCCTGTTTTTTCTCCTGCTTGCTGTGCTATTTTGTCTGCTATGTCATTTCCAGCAAAGCCAATGTGTGCTGTTACCCACTTGAAGTATATTTTCTAATTTTGTTGACTAAGTGCCACTATCATTTTATGTATATACTTTCTGGAATTATGCTTCTTGTAGTTCTCCAGAAGTGACGGTGTCACTTGACTGTCCATATAGACTGTAATGGTCTTCTCTGTCTCTTCTACCTTAAGGCTATTGATTTCTGTCACGGTTTTATTAGGTTGGCTCTTTCCTCGGCCAAATGTAAAGCAACTTAGGTTCAACTTGAATTTTAGTGATTTGATAAGGTTTACTGTTTGGAAAATTGAAGGCTGTGTGTGACTTTTTTTCTGATTTACTTTCTCTGAAGTTGAGCCATGACGGGCGATGGATGAAATGGGTAAAATGATGCTCAAGTATGCCTACGGTCCATAGAGTACAACCTGACATTCATCTTTATGGATAAGGGAAAACCTGCAACGTTAAGTCATATCGAATGATGAATGAAATGATGTTCAAATGAGTACAGGGTACATAGGGCTTAGGGTTACCTGACGTTCAGATTTCGCGATAAAGTAAAACCTCCAGCGTTAAGTCATATCGGACGATGAATGAAATGACGTTCAAATGAGTACTGGGTACATAGAGCTTAGAGTTACCAGACATTCATCTTTCACGATAAAGGAAAACCTGCAACGTTAAGTCATATCGGATGATGAATGAAATGATGTTCAAATGAGTACAGGGTACATAGAGCTTAGGGTTACCTGACATTCATCTTTCACCATAAAGGAAAACCTCCAACGTTAAGTCATATCGGACGATGAATGAAATGATGTTCAAATGAGTACAGGGTACATAGAGGTTAGAGTTATCTGTGATTCATCTTTCAGGATGACGTAACACCTACATCGTTACGTCATATAGTACGATGTATGAAATGATGTTCAAATGAGTACAGGGTGCATAGAGCTTAGTTATCTGACATTCATCTTTCAGGATAAGGGAAAACCTCCAGCGCTAAATCATATCGCAAGATGAATGAATTTCTTTCAAATGAGTAGAGGGTACGTCGAGCTTAGAGTTACCTGATATTTATATTTTAGCATAAGGAAAAAACCTCTTAAAAAGAAAAACCTTTTCAAGGTAACTCACCATGACGAGATTTCAACGTGGGACCTCTTGAACGTCAGGCAGTCACGCTACTATCTACGCTACAAAGGTGGGCTTGTGTGTGTGTGTGTGTGTGTGTGTGTGTGTGTGTGTGTGTGTGTGTGTGTGTGTGTGTATGTGTGTATGTGTCCATGGTTGTTTCTTTCAATACTATTTGACGTACACAAATATCACCGTTTACAGGAACTTTTTTTAGAACATTTTGTTTTCTGAAGAAAGTCTCCAACAATTTTGGTCGAACAATATGTGGCTTACATATTTTGACATGTAAGGTATATATGGACTCTGAATTTTTTCATTATGGGTTATTCTACATAACTGCCATGCCACAGAGGCAGAGAATCTGTCACTGTATAAACATGTAAAGCATATTAAGTCATACGTACTTTTTTAAAGATTGCACCATGCTGCTGGCACATGCTTTTAGTTTTGCTATACTTTTCCCAAATGAGAAATCGTGATTTCTTTATCTGCGCCTTGTAAAGATAACGTAATTACAAATGTAAAACTTAGAGGACAGTTGATATCTTCGAGGCTTAAGCCCTTTTATATGTGCATATTCTCATACACTTATAAAAATTAACAATATGTTTTTCTCAATTAAATTAAGGTGGATAGAAGAAGAAGCCTTTGTAGTTACAATATTTGTGCAAACGTAGAGAAACTAATGTAAGTGCCACACATCAGAAGCTTTCAACTCCGAATGTGAAAATACATACACGGAAAATCCTTAGAAAATAAAAATGAATAGTTAAATAAGCTAATATTGCAATGTTGATCATATTTAAGGTCGTGATATTGTTCCCTTAAGACCAGTTTGTTCGAGAAAATCAATGCCTGTCATTTGGTTTTAACGTCGCGTGCTCTAACGGAAGGTATGCGAACAACCCACAGTCGTCGTTAATTCAGTTACGTACAGCTGGAGACAATGAGACATTGATTAGTGGTTTGTTTACCCAGTGATGGTGTGTGCCATTGTTCAGAACATGTGTAGCCATCAAGTGAAATGTTGCTGTCTGACGTTTTCGTCGATATTACTTGCTTTACCAGGGTCTTTGGGTTTGGTTCTCGTCAACCTCCCATTGTGACCTTGAGTTTTCCAGAGTTTTCTCTAGTTGGTAGGCGAAGGCTGCAGTGGTTTACTCTGCATTTCACCTCTTTTCTATTCAATTTCTCTCTGAATATTTAGGTTTATTTCGAGGCGGTGAGGGTGCTTGGTCAAAAATAGAGTAGGTACTCCCAGCGGACATCAGGAATGTTGGTTAACTGCTCGTTCATTATTCCTGCATCCGGGCCTCTCAAACAGTAGGACGAGTCTTCGAGCCTGGAGCTCTTAGAAACTTCCCCATGAAGTTGGACCAAGCGGGATGGTTATAGCCCGCAATCGGGAGTCCAGGGTTCGACTCCCTAGCCGATCTACCTGACCCATGCGTTTTCGGGGTCTTATCGAGACGCCAGGCGATTGCTGGGTAAGCTAATTACATCCCCCGATTTTCCTATCCCCCCAATTCCTCTCCATTACACTAGACGACAATAATGAACTTTGTTCTTCCACAAGAATTAAACGTAATTTTTTCTAAAACTATTTTTCGTACACATTTCAAATATAATTTAATTTTTTCCCCATCGGGCAGGAATTTACGAGTCGTCTCCGTATAATAAGGTCTCCAATTGAAAACATGTTTTTTGTCAATGAATGTTACATTTATGGAAAGGCGGAACTTACAGCTATGTTTCAACGTAATCACCATTGCGATCGATGTACTTTTTCATGCACTGTGGCAGTTTCTGTATACGCTTGGCATAGCACTCTCCCGCCAAACTCCGCAGGTAGCACTCAACCTCGTTTTTCAAATCATCGCCGGTCTGGAAATGTGCTCCCCCCAGGAGTGACTTCAACACAGGAAACAGATGCTAATCACTAGGTGCTAAGTCCGCACTTTAGGGGGTATGGTTGAGGATGCCCCATCCGAACTGGGACATGCGATCAGCCGTTGCATGTATGGGGACGAGCGTTGTCCTTATGAAAAATCACGCGTTCGTCTCACAGTAGGTAGCGGCGTTTATGTTCTGCCGGTAGGCATAAACTTACACAACAATTCACCTTTTCTGTCCCAGAACACACTGGCCATCACTTTGCCGGCAGAAAATGTCTGTTTGGACTTTCTCGGCTTCGGCGAATCCGAATGCCGCCACTGACGAAAAGATTCTTTAGTTTCTGGTGTTGGGTAGTGCACCCAGGTTTCATCGCCATTTACAATTGAATCCAACAATTCCTTGCCCTGCTTTGCATAGCGATCCAGTAATCGGTGGACCGCTTCTACACGTTGCCGTTTATGGACTTCGGTGGGTATTTTGGGGCCTCACCGCGCACACACCTTGCGATAAAACAAAAGCGCGTGCTCGGAGAAAGCGATGAGTTCGTTAAAACTGCTGTACGTCGTCATATGCATACTTTTTCTCTTTAAAAAAGAATTCCGTAACATAAATACAATTTTCTGCGCTGTAAATGAGGATGCAGATTTACCAAAATTCAGCAGATCTAGTCTGTATATCAGATTGCTTATACAGCTGCGGTTTGTCAATAAAAAAAGGGGCAAGAAAAATGAGCTGAGAGACAGAGGCGATATTGCTGTGTGGCGAAGTCGTTAATTAAGGACAATCATACTGTACCGTGATACAAATCGCAGAATATGCTACCTTGACGAGACTTTGGTGAATGAAGAATACACAAGTAAAGTATGGCGTGACACGACTTTTAAGACTGAAAAACAAGCATTTCTGCAAGATATGTGTGCTGATTTTAAAATATCCCAGTGGAAAAGGCCGAAGGCCCTTCATTTTTAAACTTGTTTCAGTTTCATTGCTCATTCATTCATTTTCAACTTGCTCAGTTTCATTATAAACTTGTATTTTTGCATGCCTTCATATCCTTATTTGTATGACTTTATCTATCTTCCGGCAGTTATTATTACGTTTATTGCAGGTTTATATGTGAGGGGAAGACACCGACTATGGCCTATGGTGCGAAAGCATTAGCCAATTAGGGAAAGGGGAAAGGTAGTTGCACGCGGAGTGACACATGTCAGCGGGACAAGATTATATGAAACAGAGATTAGATTCAATACCATATAACGCCACATTAAGATACTTGGAAAATCATACAGGTGCTGCAGATCTGTACATCATGAACTGACACCTCAATAGGCTAAACGTAGACTGGATATCTGTAATCCCGTAATGTAATGCAAGTGGATATCACCGAATTCTTCGCATCAAAAACAAGAAACTGATAGATACCGTCGTTGGATAATAAACCTTACTGAACGATGCTCAATGCCATAGAGTCTAATGTCTACACTTTGAAAATTAGTTAATTGCTTTTCAGAACACATTTGAAGTAATTTATCTTAAAGGAGTTTTCTTATGAAAGGGTATCTACATATAAAATAATGCCCGTTTTAGGATTCAGGTACCTCAAAACATGTATATGCAGTGAAATCGTGGTTTTGAAGTTTTCGTATAAACTAAGTCATAAAATAACGTGACTGTACCGAACGCTTAAACGTAACTATCTGATAGGTATATGAGGCTGTAGAATGCAACATTTTATCGTTCCGTATTTCCTCTTCCTTTTTTTGCCACGTTGCAATCCAAGGCAGTGTTTTCATGCATATAAAGGCGACGAGGAATCAATAAGCCTCCAATATTCAAACAGAGATCGCATAATATGATTTTCACGTCCCCGTTGTGTGCGTTACTCTGACGAACTGGCAGTGTAAAAGGAAGGTTATTCTGGAACAGTATGGGATATGAGGTTTGAACGTGCTTCACCACGCTAACCAAATGCAAAGGTCCTGTGTGTTTGTGAAAGTAGGTCATTACCAAAACTTTACACTACCCATAGAAACATACGAGGGCTATCCAGAAAGTAGATTACGTTTTGGAATAAAAAGTAAACAAAGTATAGGAAACAAATTTTATTATATACAGATGAAAGCCACACTCAAATACTACTTTTCGACATAGTCACCATTCAAATTAAGGCATTTATCGTAGCGATGTACGAGCTTGGAAATTCCTTCGTCGAAAAATTCGGCCGCCTGCGCCTTCAACCACTTCATTACCTCTTCTTGCAGCTGTGCGTCGTCATCAAAACGCTGCATAGCCAGCCACTTCTTCATTGCTGGGAATAGGTGGAAGTCGCTCGGTGCCAGGTCGAGACTGTACGGCGGATGAGGAAACAACTCCCACTTAAAAGATTCAAGAACTTCACGAGTGACATTTGCCGTGTGGGGCCGGGCGTTGTCGTGAATCAACAAGATCTTAAAGCTCAACATTCCTCTGCGCTTGTTTTGAATGGCTCTTCTGAGTTTTTGGAGAGTTTGGCAATACCTTTGAGAGTTTATTGTAGTGCCTCTTTCCAGGAAGTCCACCAAAATCACATCTTTTCTGTCCCAAAAAACAGTCGCCATCATCTTCCTTGCCGACATTGTTTGCATGCATTTCTTGGGTTTATGGGGAGAACTTGTGTGCCCCCACTGCATTGATTGCAATTTCGTTTCACAGTCACCATCCTTATGGTAAACGTCCAAAAAGTTCAACGCTGCAGCCATTCGCTGATTTTTGTGGTCCTCTGTCAAGATTTTTGGAATCCATCTTGCACAAAACTTGTGGTAACCAAGCTTTTCGCTGATGATTTCGTGCAACAAACTTCGCGAAATTTGTGGAAAACACAAAGAAAGTTCCGTTATTGTGAACCTTCGATTTTCACGGACTTTAGCATCGACTTTTTCGACAAGTTCGGCAGTCACTATGCTGGGTCTCCCACTTCGATCTTCGTCGTGAACATTGGTTCGGCCATTTTTAAATCTGATGACCCACTGACGCACTCCACCTTCAGTGATAATGTTGTCCCCATACACTTCACAAAGCTGCCGATAGATTTCTATCGGTTTACAGTTTTTGCAGTCAGAAACCTTATTACTGCACGCACCTCGCAGCTCGCGGGATTTTCAATTAACGCAGACATTTCAAACCGTCACAGTATCTGAACGGAGCACAGCACGAACCTCTCACTAGCACGGCTAGATGCCGACTGAGCTGCGCAACGCTCTGACCCCAAGATGGCCGCGCTAGCCCCGCCCCTAGCGGAAACAGACGAAAACGTAATCTACTTTCTGGATAGCCCTCGTATTTTAGAGAGTAAATTAAGAAAGTTATATTGTATAATTATAATAAACACAAAAATGTGGAGGTAAGCGGATAATTGATTTACACTAAGTCCGGTGCGCTGAGATTGTTCCTATCAGGCATCGTTTCGTAATTTTTTGAAGGGGTGTGATCTTATATAATCATTATGTCCCCGCAGGGGAGGGGATCCGTCCCCTTCTTCTGCCGTGGTGCGGGCGCTGCGGACCCCTAGCACACGTGGTACCTCTGACCTTAAAATCTGTTTAGTTAACGCATGTGCAGTTCAGGGTCAGAGGAACCTGAGTCTCCCACCCACTAATGACCGTTATAAATCTATCTCCACACTTCAGAAATGGAACACTGTCGTTGAGGAACATTAGCAACCCTGATTTTCTCGAATTGACAGTTGCATGTCTACTCCACGTGGAGTCTCAGTTGCCAAAGTTCCAACTTCCAGTTGATCTGTTTCATTACGTGCAGAAATTCGTTGCGTGACACGATGTGGAGACCGTAGGAGGGAAATGCAGTGGTAAATGCAAATGAAGTAGTAGATAACTTTCAGTCACGTGAAAACAATCAAAGTGAAGACAGTGTGAATAACTGGGCCAAGTTGTATTACTGGAAAAGCCTCAAAAACAAAAGTTTCAACGTGAACTGTTTCTAAGCAAATTCGTACGCTTGTTTTGAACTCATATAAATATGTGCTGAAAAATAATCTTTGTAAGGGGTCGTGCAATGAACCTGATGATAAAGTCTGGGTATTCACAGAAACACAGTAAGATATATTGTAACGAAAGGAATAAGAAAGACGCCAATCAAGTGTGAAAAAAAAGGAAATGTTTCTCTATAGTAGATAATTTCACATGCGATTTAATTCGTCGAGAAATTTATATATTCTATGCAAAATAGAAAGCGCCCACCTTAGACGAATTGGTTACACATTTGCAAGAAATTTTTTATTTTCCTTATGGGCGCTTCACTTTGCGCGGTCTCCTAAAGGAGCTGGGTTTCAAATACCGCACTTTGAATAAGATAAGGGTTATTATGGAATCCAGTAGAATTGTAGCTTGGCGATATACTCATGACGTATCGAGAAAGGTGGCAACCTTGCAGAAATATCTGTGAGAAGAAGGGCCGGGGGTTGTAAAACGATTATAAGGGTTGGTTAATGGCAGAGGCCGACCTGCACACGCGTTAACTAAACAGACTTTACTAGAGGAACCTGGGCCGAACATTCAAGCCCCTCCCTGATTGGGAGTTGTTAGAATTGGGTTAGACTCGAGGGGGCAGTGGTTCCGTGGGAGATCGGGTACGCCTCCGGACGAGGTTGAGGGAAGCCATTAATATTCCCGCGTACTAGCCAGCATAGCTAGTAGAAGGTGTGCTAGATCACCAGGTGGCCCCACCGAGGTTTTATCAGTAGCCTTCCCATTTTGGAGTTGGCGCGCGTAAGTAGCGTATCCACTTCCATCCCGTCTTGAGTCCACAGGACCTAATGGGGTTTGGGAGCTTGTTAGTCTCTAGGTCTTGCCTAATGGATAGCACCATGGAGGCGCCGGGCGCCCTTTTGGGACAGCTCTGTAACTCCCTGGGAGTAGAACCTCTAGCATAACCTGTAACCATTATAAACTCAGCGCACTTAGACTTCCATGCATTTTACATCTGTATCTGGCCGGGATGCCACAGCCTTATGGCAAGAATTATCTGAATCTGACAGATCTTTATCTGTCTTTATCAGATTAAACATCTGTTGAGGCCAGTGAAAGACAAACTGGACTTCCAAGTTTCGGGAGTTTACCGCATTCCCTGTGAATGTGGGACACCGTATATAGCACAAAGCGGAAGGACCATCACTACTAGAATAATCTAATATGAACGGAGCATTCGTTTAGTGCAACCTGAGAAGTCTGGAATGGCAGAGCATTGTTTTGATGACGAACATAGGACCAATTTTCTTGAGACGACCATCTTGGCGAAATGCAACAGTTACTGGGAGCGGAGAGTTAAGGAGGCTTTGGTGAATTCCTCTGAAAGGAGCACGATTAATCGTGATGCTGGATTTCCGTTCAGCTTCTCTTGGGAACCGGCCTTAGAAACGGAAGTCCTTCGAATTAAGAAGCCAAGATCAATACAGCTTGATAATCAAGTTAAGTAGTTAAGTTTCTTTGACACAATTTTCTATACTCACGCCATCTCCTGACCTGGTATTTAATTTACTGAAAACAGTGTTTTGTTCAGTAATGCGAATTTTGATAGTGTTTTGTCTTTGTTTATAATTGTGTTATATCCAGTCTTTCATTTGCGGTATAACTTTTTATAAATACCCTGATGATGGGAGAGATGTACTCTACCGAAACGTTGAATCTTTTTACCTGGCTGGCTGCCCGAGAGGAGAGTGAGTGTATTCGTCGCCAGGAAAGCTTCAGGTCATATTTTAATGTCCCATAAGGTTCCACGTGTGCCAATCACCGTTTGTTTTATGTTTTCCCTTCCACCTCTGCCTGATATTTAGGTAGTAAGGCATGGATAATTTCAACTTTAATAATATCCAATATGCAAATCCCATAGCACTGAGGCAATCTTCAAGTGCCGGGTAGCGCTATCATTTGAAGTCTAAGGTATCGACTCATATTTTCAAATGAAAATAAATGCAGGTGATAGGGTTCATTACCTAGATTATGGTTGAAAGCTTATCTAAAATAACCAAGTCCAAGTCCAAGTGGTATACTGACAGGCTGTTAACAGCCAGAACGTTCTTGCTGCGTACCCACCCAGGTTTTGGGTCTGACCGCAGGTTGATAATTTTGATGGTTACAGAATGATGTGGGATTTTTTGATGAGGAAATTTGTTGAGGTAGCCGTTTTGCTCCTCTTTAATTTTGTACAGGATGCCAAACCGCTTTTTGTTTACACCTTGGTGTTTTATTTTGCTAAAGTGGGGTAAATTTTGTAGCCAAACAGCTCGTTTGGAGATTTGAAATTTAGTTTATGCTGCTGTAAGGATTAACTCCTTTGTTACCTCGGATGCCCGCAAGCCATACGGGGTACCCGGTAAATCCTGAAGCGGCGTCTCGTAGCGTCGTAATCTCCTAGAGACCGAACCAGGGCGCTTCTGTGAGCTGGAATTTGAGCGTAAAATTTTGTCGCCCGGCGCCTAATTTCATCCTCCACGTATGGGAGAAGAGAAGCTTCGTGAAGCAACCTCACGGGGAAAGAACGGCCCACAGAATAGATAGATCGGAGTCCTCTATTCTGTGCACGCTGAAGGTATGCTATCCAGCTATCTGCAGCCATGCCCCAGATCTCACAGGCGTACAATATGAGTGGGATTATCAGTGCTCGAAAGAGGTGTAGCTTTAAGCGGACTGGCATCGAGCGTGAACCCAGCATTGGGTACAGAGAGGCAATAGCCCCCTGCACCCGTGCCGATAGTTCCCTGATGTGTCCGCGGAAAGTTAGGCCTCTATCAATTTGAACGCCCAGGTACTTGATTGAATTTGTCCACTCTATCCTTCGGCCTCTAAAGTGGAAGTTGGGGCATTCAGCGGGGGTTTGGCGCTTTGTAAAAAATGGCGTGGCTTTTGTCCGGATTTACGAACATCCGCCAACGCCTACACCACTCTTGTGTCAGACGGAGGTGTCTCTGGATTGGGTTGAAGGCTCTGAGTATATGTCTGTTTTTGCAGAACAACAACACGTCGTTAGCGTACTGTGCCATTTCGACCTGTGGTTGAGTTGGAAAATCTGCCATGAACACACTAAAGAATGTGGGGGATAGTACAGAGCCTTCGGGGACTCCGCCTCTCTCGGGTCTCAGTGTAGATGTTTTCCCCGCTACTGTAACCTTCTAAAATAACCATTCATCAATAGCTGTTTTATATACTGAACGGTGCATGATGCAGAGTGTTGACTATGGGATGAAAATAAACTTGGTTTACTGTTCTTTTTTATTTACATGAAAATACTATTGGGTGCTTCAAGTTAACAATAACGAGCCATAGATAAAAAATAACGAATAAACAGATACAAAGTACAAACTGAAACTCTAACTCTTACACAAATAGATGGAACCACTTTTATAATGCATTTACTGTTACATAGATTAACACACATTCTTTAGTACATAATTGGCAATTTTTGTGTCCGAGGACATACATCAAAGATTACTAAACATTTATATCATATTGTCTTACATAATTGGATATAGTTATCTTATATTTTGTACTTATTTTAAGTAAATTAATAATTGTATGTATTTGGAATTCCCAGAATTTTCAAAATAACTATTTTCTTTGATATTTCATGCTCAGCAGTTGCCTACAAAGGTCTGCACTTTCACTTAGACTAGGATTTGGGTTACTAGATAGTTAACTTTGCTAAATGTATTACATTATTTCAGATATGAAGTTAAATAATTCTTCTTTCTTAACACATTCTTTACACGTATTTACAGTACTGCAAATTACCACAAGCAGCTCTGAGGTAACTGTCGTACTACCAAGCCAAAGAGATTCTTAAACCTAAATTCCAAAAGATTTATGCAAAGCACCCCATTTCTGCAAACCATAGCTGATAAAATTACCATATCTTGGGCATACATCAAGTGGCAGGCAATTTTGAATTACTTTATTATGTTTTGGATAATATATGGCAATTATTTTGTTAATATAACGAACAAAAGTTACTACTCTACCGCGCATATTTGGAGTAAATTATTTTTTTTAAATAAAATATTGTAGGAGTCTATAAAACCTTTTAACAATACTTCTTCTTTGACTTTTAAAATATTCTTCCTCTCTCCCATACACAGAAATTCCCTCCAACTATGAAGTGATTTATAGTGTGACAGTTGATAATCGCCGATAGCCACTAATCTATATCTAGTTTTTTGAAGGAGCCCTCAACGCCAAATATGTCTGCAGCGTTCTTGGCCTTTCCTGGTCGCTTGCTTTCGTCCACCTTTGTTGCTTCATCTATCTCTCGGAACCACTCACGATTATTCGCCAACGACTCCAGAGCCGATTCTGAAAAGAGAATGACGCAGGCATTAGTTACACTTCATAACATTCAAATTAAACTGGTTTTTAATACCTTTTAATGACAATAAGTATATTAAACTTCTGTTTACAAAACTGCTATGTGTTTCAAATGGGAAGAATTCTGTCTTGTAGCGAATCAAATGCGTTAGAGGCTTCAGAGTTGCCACCTCCTTATCCTCACTCTTTTTACATTTTCCCCTCTCTCTCTCTCTCTCTCTCTCTCTCTCTCTCTCTCTCTCTCTCTCTCTCTCTCTCTCTCTCTCTCTCTCTCTCTCTCTCTCTCTCTCTCTCTCTCTCTCTCTCTCTCTCTCTCTCTCTCTCTCTCTCTCTCTCTCTCTCTCTCTCTCTCTCTCTCTCTCTCTCTCTCTCTCTCTCTCTCTCTCTCTCTCTCTCTCTCTCTCGCAGACTTGCGATTCGTGTTGGCGCTAGACGTAAGGGAACACAATCTGGATTTTTCAAAGCTTTATAATAATGCAGTTGTTCAAGTCACAACTGCTACATGGATATTTGTGTATAATGCACATGTTTTAAATATATAGTTAAGAAATGATTACAGTTTATCAGTTACCTATTTTCCTAATCCAACGAAACTGCCAGCTGCACCTCCATATAGCTATGAATGTCACTTGCAATAAGAGACAATTCGTCATTGTCACTGTCTTCATGGTCTGAGTGTTGCAAGTTTTTGACGATAGGTTCCAAAATCCATTCATTTGCTATTTCTTTCAAAAGCAATGTTCTTATAGTTTATCTGCATGTCTCATGCAGTTTTCCCCGTCTTGTGCAACCTTGTCATTTTCTTGGTGAATATGTCGTGCAGCGTCAGTCAGTTTAAAAGTATTGTTTCTATTTGCAACATAATTTGGGCCCAAAGTAACCCATTTTTTGTAGTTTACGTCCTGCAGCGTTGTCGTATCGGACGGTGAATAAATTGGGTGAAATGATGCTCAAATGAGTCCAGGGTCCTTGGAGCTTAGAGTTACCCGACATTCGTCTTCAAGGATAAGGGAAAACCCCGGAAAAACATATCCAGGTAACTCGCCCTGTCCGAGATTCAAACTCGGGAGCTCTTGAGCGTGAGGCAGACACATTTTACTCAATTGAATTGTTCTGAGAGTGGTGAGGGGGAAGGTGGTTTACAATACCTCCTATCTCATTGCAATTGCAAGCTGTTCCAGCTGATAAACATTCCCTGGTTTTAAACAGAAGAATAACTGAAATCTGAACTCAACTTTGAACTCTCTAACAGAGATTACGTATGATTCATAAAAATGCATAGTGTGACAAGCCACGTTATGTCGATGCATCATTCTATAAGCCAGCAGGAACTGTATTGTTTGTTCTCGCTTGAATTTAACAAACACCTTGGCTTATTCAAAGTAATTCTTTTATCACGTCATGTCAAACGTTTACGTTTCAGTTCAGAGTAATTTTAAATATATGTACACGTAACCATGCCAACCAATCACTATTCATTGCAATGCTTACGTCGTGATGCATTGTTATAACATAATAGTGCTTTATTTATTTGTATTAGGAAAACTATTTGAGCTAAAAATATAGGGCTTTTGCGGTTATGTTAGATACAGAACTCACTAGCTTCCTCATGGATCAGTTTTTGCAAAATCGAACTTTCTCTTAGCACGAATAGTATTTATTAGTGATTGATTAGGGTGACGCTCGTCAACCACGGGACTCCGATTCCTTGTTCGTCTAGTAGCTCTCAAGGACAAATATAATCCCATTTGAAACACATAAAAATTAGGACATTTAATTTCTTAGGGCTATATATCCTCAAAAATAATTTATGCAATGGAACTCCAAAGCATCCGTTTAAATTATGGAGAAGCAATGTTTGTACTGCATTGGGAGCTTGAAAAACCTTAATTTCACTACATACAAATCTCTCTTTCTCACCAAGGGATCAGACTGAATTTTGTGGCAATATATGTCAGGAAATTTAGTGTTAAGACTTTTTCCTATCTACGAGACATGTTTTTTAAGTCAGTACCGTTTTGCTATTCCGCCGCCGCAGCGCTACGTTCGGCGTTCCGCACATGCGCGCTGGTTACCTACATCTCTTGTCTACGCACTGACGCCATTACAGTCTGATTCTTCATTGTATACGTTGGTTACTGAGTGTTTAAGATGTCTCCGACAATCGTGAGTCCCGCCGATTGTGAAGTACGGGCTGTTATACGATTTCTTAGTGCTAAAGGCGTAAAACCGCTCGATATTCATCGTGAGACCTGTGAAGTTTACGGACAAAACATTATGAGTGATGGAATGGTAAGGAAATGGGTGAGAGCATTTAAATATGGCCGCACAAATGTGCATGATGAAGAACGGAGTGGACGTCATTTGGTCGTTACTGAAGATTTGGTGCAGAAAGTGGACGAAACGTGAGACAAATCAGACGCTTTACAATTTCAACACTGTGCGACTATTTTCCTCATTATTCTCGTAGTGTTTTGTATCGCATTGTGACCGAGAACTTGAAGTGCCGGAAATTGTTTTCACGTTGGGTTCAGAAAATGTTGACGGATTTGCACAAAACCCAACGTTTAGGCCGTGCATTGACTTTCCTTGAACGGTACCACAATGAAGGGGAAGATTTTTTAGGCCAAATTGTTACTGGCAACGAAACATGGGTGGCCTACGTCACACCAGAATCGAAACAACAATCCACGGAATATCGACATTCATCATCACCCACAAAAGAGAAGTTTAAGCAAACAATTTCTGCCCGGAAAATCATGCGCACAGTTTTTTGGGACAGAAAAGGAGTATTGCTAGTGGAGTTTCTGCCTCGTAATGAGACAATCAATGCAGCGTCTTATTGTGAGACACTGAACAACCTTTGCCGTGCAATACAGAACAAAAGATGTGGCAAGTTGAGTAAGGGTATCGTTTTTCTGAATGACAATGCCCGTCCACATGTGGCTAATTGAACCAAAGATCTCATCAAATGTTTTCAATGGGAAACTCTAGATCATCCTCCATACAGCCCTGATCTGGCGCCCAGCGACTACCATTTGTTCCTGCACTTGAAGAAACACCTGGGTGGTCAATGTCTTCAAGACGATAACGAAGTCAAAACAGTTGTGATACAGTGGTTAACACGCCAGGCGGCAGAATTTTATGAGGAGGTAATCCAAAAACTGGTGTCACGTTATGACAAGTGCCTCAGTATTCACGGAGATTATGTAGAAAAGTAGATTAATGTACAGGCTTTCATGTAAAAATAAAATTATTGCGATATCTATGCACGTTTTTTTAATTCCAAAACGGCACTGACTTATAAAACATGACTCGTAGTTACGAACTCCACAAAGGTATACAAGGTTAAACAGCCGGCCCATTACAGTTCAAAAAGGCGTATAATTTGTACTGGGGACACCTAAGGTAATATCTTTTGTCGTAAAGTTCGAAAGCTTTCCAATCTGGCATTTAGGAGAAAACTGTAGGTTTTTTTTTTTTTTTTTTTTTTTTTTTTTAAATCCCAGCAATTAACTCTGTAACCTTGTGGTGTAGGTAGTCTGCACACAGTGTCACGAATTTGTAGTGAAGCGGCTTCATCCTAAGTGTTTAATTACGGGAAGAATATCCAAAACCTTTGCTGGCGGGTAAAACTGCTCTTATGTACATAACCTCTGCAGGTGCACGAATTACGCTTGACAACAGCGCTCCGCTTGAACATTGGCCAGCGTTCATCTGTCTTTTAACTTTTGCGAACGGTATAGCAGTCATAACAGAATGTCATGAAAAGTACGTTTTGAGTGCGAGATTTGGTTTTGTAAATAATGAGAGACGGTGAACTAAAATATCAATAGTCAAGTTGCGAATTAACTGAACTTTGAATTTTGGGTTACACGTTTGAATCATGCTTCCACACAGCCAAACAGTGCCACACTATTCTTCTACAAGTGCTGTGTTTTTATTCAGAAATATTTAAGCCGTGGATTTTTGATTAAATCCCTTTGTGGACTTTTTACGGGATGACCCTACTGCAAGTGAGCAATAGAAAAAATCTGGTAAAAAATGCATTCTAAATATTTCTAAAACACGACTCACACTTTATAGACTTGTTAGATGTTTTTCACCAACGTAAACCTGCTGAGTAAGGAATGTTGTGGCATTTTACGACAGGATGCTCTAGTATCCTTAATCGACTATTTTAGGTTACTAAAGCTGCGTCGTGGGTGTTGTTTTCTGGTACAAAGTTGTTTCTAAGTGCAATAATCATAAAGTATGAATAGTTATCTTTGTTTTCTGAGCTTCCGGTTCACGGTCGCTCCCACCCAAATGTATCTCTCTGCCGGAGATATTAGCTTATCTGCGTTACAGCCTTTTTTCCCCGTTATCTACTTAAATACCTTTCACCCTAATTTGTTCCTCTGCTTTGAAACCAGTTTGTCTCAAATGCGGTAGAGTTTTGTTATCAGAAAGCAAAATGGAAGTATACCTTCAGAAGATCTGTGCACAAAAAGAAATAAGGCTTTTAGACATTCGAACGCTAAAAATGTTTTGGCTGTAGGTAATATTAAATAAAACAACAAAACTGTGTTCTTATGGTATAAAATAAAAACAATTTGGGGTTATCAACTTAATTTTCTGGTGGACAGAAAAAGAACCAGTAATAATTGGAAGGCTAGTAGGGGTCTGGAATGCTTTGTTCCTTATGCTAGTTCTTATTGAGATAAATGTTTATTCCCTACCATTCAGTCATCCGCCTATAACAATCCAGGAATTTCTTTGCTTGCTATTACCGGGCAGTGCCGGTCTCCGTCTTTAATCTTTTTTTTATCTGGTTTATACGAAAGTTAAATAAAAGAGGACACATTTTGCATCCTTATCTTAGGCCTATTGCATTGAATTAATTCTCCAACTGACTCGTATGTTTCCCGTAAAACACTAGGAGTTCTCATAAACAAATGACACAACTACCTTAATGGCGACTTACTATACTGTATGTACTTTAAGGCCTGGGCTTTATAGTTAACCACTATTAGGTACGATTAATGGAAAACTTCTCCAACTGACTCGTGTTTGTCCCGGTAAACCACTAGGAATTCTCAAACACATGAGACAACTACCTTAATGCCGACTTACTATGCTGTAAGTACTTTAAGGCCCGGGCTTTATAGTTTGGACCACTATTAGGTCAATTAATGGAAAACTTCTCCAACTGACTCGTGTTTGTCCCGGTAAACCACTTAAAAGTTCTCATAAACACATGAGACAGCTACCTTAATGCCAACTTACTATGCTGTAAGTACTTCAAGGCCCGGGCTTTATAGTTAACCACTATTAGGTACAATTAATGGAAAACTTCTCCAACTGACTCGTGTTTTTCCCGGTAAACCACTAGGAATTCTCAAACACATGAGACAACAACCTTAATGCCGACTTACTATGCTGTAAGTACATTAAGGCCCGGGCTTTATAGTTTGGACCACTATTAGGTCAATTAATGGAAAACTTCTCCAACTGACTCGTGTTCGTGTTTTTCCCGGTAAACCACTAGGAATTCTCAAACACATGAGACAACTACCTTAATGACGACTTACTATGCTGTAAGTACTTTAAGGCCCGGGCTTTATAGTTTGGACCACTATTAGGTCAATTAATGGAAAACTTCTCCAACTGACTCCTGTTTTTCCCGGTAAACCACTAGGAATTCTCAAACACATGAGACAACAACCTTAATGCCGACTTACTATGCTGTAAGTACTTTAAGGCCCGGGCTTTATAGTTCGGACCACTATTAGGTCAATTAATGGAAAACTTCTCCAACTGACTCGTGTTTTTCCCGGTAAACCACTAGGAATTCTCAAACACATGAGACAACTACCTTAATGACGACTTACTATGCTGTAAGTACTTTAAGGCCCGGGCTTTATAGTTCGGACCACTATTAGGTCAATTAATGGAAAACTTCTCCAACTGACTCGTGTTTTTCCCGGTAAACCACTAGGAATTCTCAAACACATGAGACAACTACCTTAATGCCGACTTACTGTGCTGTAAGTACATAAAGGCCCGGGCTTTATAGTTTGGACCACTATTAGGTACAATTAATGGAAAACTTCTCCAACTGACTCGTGTTTTTCCCGGTAAACCACTAGGAATTCTCAAACACATGAAACATCAAACTTAATGCCGACTTATTATGCTGTAAGTACTTTAAGGCCCGGGCTTTACAGTTCTGACCACTATACATGCTGGCATGTTGGCCATGGTAGCTCAATGGTTAGAAGAAGCTGGACAGAGACTGGAGGATCACTGATTAGAATTCAGGCTAGGGCATTGGGTTCTTCACTCTGAATCTACCTAAATATTGTTTTTCTCAGGTGACACCAGAGTGCATACTTTACTTATATTTTGGTTTCTAATATTTTTGGCGGAATTTAATATATCCTATACTTGTTGTAAGTGAGGTTTAGAGAACTTAAATATTTTGCTGTGAGACAATTACTTCGGTGATATCGGATTTATCCAATAACAGTGCATATCCGAGGCTGGTGTGAAACGTTTCCGACCTCAACATGAAGTAGGCAGCACTCGTAAATAAAAGCAACTGAATTTAGTTGTTCATTTGTTCACAATTACTCACCAAAGTTTCAGCCATTTTGGACCCTCAGTTGTTATGTAACAGTCGCTTGGGTGAGTTGATGCGAGTGTTTTTATCAAAACGGACAAAATCGGGTATCGAGCTGTCACTTGTATTTGAAAGGCAATACGCCTACGTAAATAAAAGATGAATTGGATCCTGTGTATGGAGACTCTGTACTATCACTTATCACAGTGAAATTTTGGGCAGCTGAATTTAAAACTGGCCGTAAGAGTTTGGGAGGCGATGAACGTTTGGAACGTCGAAAACTATCGACGAAAACATCGCCAAAGTTCACCAAATGGTGCTAGACGACCGCCGAATTTAAGTGAGAGAGATAGCAGAGGCCATGGATATGACAAAATAACGTGTTTGTCACATATTAAATCAACATTTAGATATGAGTAAGCTATCCGCGCGTTGGGTGCCACGTTTGCTCAAGTCAGACCAACAACGTGTTAGAATGAACATTTCCAACGCTCTTTTGGCGTGGTTTAGGCTCAATAAATCAAACATTTTTCACCGGTTAACTAATGGTATACGATTATACGTCCTAAAGAAAAATACAGTCGAAACAGTGCACTGCAAAGGGATAGCCGGCTCCAAAAAAGCTGGGAAAGTGATGGCGACTGTTTTTTTGTAATTGTCGTGGAGTTATTTTAATCGGTTATCTTAAAAAAGGACAAACCACTACAAAAGAATACTACGCATCATTACTTGACAAGCTGAAGGCAGAACTTGCGGAAACACGACCAAATTTGCAGAAAAAGAAAATTATGTTTCTACAAGACAACGAATCGTCAAACCTCAGCGGTTGCAATGGCGAAAATCCACGAATTACGGTTTGAATTGCTTGACCAGCTCTTGCCCCAAGCGCTTTTCATCTGAAAATTGAGCTCATAGGACAGAGATTTTGGGCAAATGAAGAGGCAATCACCTTCGTAACAATTATTTTGCAGAGAAAAAACGCCGAGTACTATTTGGACGTGTTACAGAGATGGGAGCATCGCTGTGAGAAGTGTGTAGAGTTACAAGGAGACTATGTTGAAAAACACCGAGTACTATTTGGACGGGTTACAGAGATGGGAACATCGCTGGAGGAGGTACGTAGAGTTACAAGGAGACTATGTTGAAGAACTCCGAGTAATATTTGGACGTGTTACAGAGATGGGAGCATCGCTGGGAGAAGTGTGTGGAGTTACAAGGAGACTATGTTGAAAAACTCCGAGTACTATTTGGACGGTTTACAGAGATGGGAGCATCCCTGGGAGAAGTGTGTAGAGTTACAATGAGACTATGTTGAAAAACGCCGAGTACTATTGTGACGGGTTACAGAGATGAGAGCATCGCTGGGAGAAGTGTGTAGAGTTACAAGGAGACTATGTTGAAAAACGCCGAGTACTATTTGGACGGGTTACAGAGATGTGAGCATCGCTGGGAGTAGTGTGTAGAGTTACAAGGAGCCTATGTTGAAAAACACCGAGTACTATTTGGAAGGGTTACAGAGATGTGAGCATCGCTGGGAGAAGTGTGTAGAGTTACAAGGAGACTATGTTGAAAAACGCCGAGTACTATTGTGACGGGTTACAAAGATGTGTGCATCGCTGGGAGAAGTGTGTAGAGTTACAAGGAGACTATGTTAAAAACGCTGAGTGCTATTTGGACGGGTTACAGAGATGGGAACATCGCTGGGAGAAGTGTGGTAGAGTTACAAGGAGACTATGTTGAAAAACGCCGAGTATTATTTGGACGGGTTACAGAGATGGGAGAATCGCTGGGAGAAGTATGTAGAGTTACAAGTAGACTATGTTGGAAAACGCCGAGTATTATTTGGACGGGTTACAGAGATGGGAACATCGCCGGGAGAAATGTGGTAGAGTTACAAGTAGACTATGCTGAAAAACGACGAGTACTATTTGGACGAGTTACTGAGATGGGAGCATTTCTGGAATAAGTGTTTAGTGGCACAAGGAGACTATGTTGGAAGATCTGAAAAAATATCTTGTATATCTATTAGGTCGGAAACTTTTCAGACTACCTATGATAACTGCACATGAATATTGAAAACCACTTAGCTTGGAATGTTTCCTACGCAGTTTAATTATTAAAACTAGGGTGCAAAAGGCATTTCTGTAATACTGAGAACAGTTGTTTTTAAAGAGGGAGTACCAGGAGTTTATTTCCTAAAATTACTGTTATTAAAATAAACTCTCCCAAACGCTACCTTCCTTGTAATAATACGGTGTAAAGTTTCGTTTTGGTTTTCCATAATTTTACGAGGTGTATGTCCAAAGCTTAGGCACTCCATTTAAGCAGAGAATAATTTATGGTTTTGTTTCTCCATGCTTCTGCTGCACGTTGAGATCGTTGTATGCATTTTAAAACATAAGTAGTGCTTCATAAAACATGAGGCAGTTTAAATTCTTAGAACATGGCTCTAAACTAAGCTTCTGAACAGCTACGTCTATCTCGTACACTTAGACCTATTTCAGTAACGCTGTTCACATCTTTCTTATGAATTATTCATACAGTTTAACTTAATCACAGATTTTAATTTTATATAAATGCTTAATTATAATTTTAAACTCAAAATTAGGTGTGTGATTAATGTGCATATGTTGAACATATGATTCTAAAACAAATGAACGATGTACGAGTCATTAAATGCCAATTTTTAAATATTTCCTTTAAATAATTTATTAAATTAATTGTTCATTTCCTGCACAGAGAACAGCTTTGATATGTATTGTCGCGGCGCTGGGCATAAACGTTTCGGCATAAATCGATAATAGACGGCGGATAATGTTTCACAGCACAGCCGAGTGGTGTCGTTGAAGTTGAACCTCCTCCTCAGAAGAGGGGCATTCGACTTTTTGCCATTTCGGGCCATTGTCGCTTACTGGCATGGTGGTGGTTGATATGTCTTAATGGTTGTTTGGTTTGTTGTTAGGTGTTAAAATGTAATGAATATCTGGGGGATTGTATGGGCCTATGGTGGTGCTAGCACTAGTCTGTGTCGCTTGTAGGTTTCACCGGGGTCGAGGTCATATTCACCCAGACCGCCGATTAGACTGTTGATGCTAGAAGGAAGCTTGTTATAAAAACCATGAGATAAGGTAAGGATGTAGTCTGTAAGTTTTGGGAAGGAGAGGTCTGCATGGATATTATCGTTAGGAATGTACCAATCGGAAGCTGTTGCTATCCGAAAGTAGCGGTTCTGAAGGACTTGTAGTTTGTGGAGATGGGATTTTGCTGCAACTCCCCAGACTGTGCAAGCATAGGTTAGTGCAGGGCGGAGTATTTGTTTGTATATGAGCAATTTGTTGTGCAGGTTCATTGTTGATTTCCTATTAAACATAGGATATAGTATGGCCATCCTTCTGGACACTTTGTTAGCCACAGTAGTGATGTGTTGTTTCCACCTCAGACGCCAATCCAGGGTTACTCCAAGGTATGTAGCCTCCGTGGACCATTGTACTTCCTCTCCAGCCAGGCGGAGATTGCGTACAACTTGTGGAGTTCGGCCGGTGAATGTGACTGCTTGAGATTTAGTTGCATTTATCTTCAAGCGCCAAGTGATGAACCAGACAGCGTAACGCTGCGTCTTGGTTACTGCATTAACGTGTTGTTTAGATGAGACCGTTAATGCGGTGTCATCAGCGAATAGATAGAGGTTACAGCCTATTAGGGTAGGGAGGGTGTTTATATAGGTGAGGAATAGGAGGGGACCAAGGACACCTCCTTGTGGTACCCCTGCTTGGATACCATAGGGTTGAGAATGGTTCTCGTCCCTGGCAACTACAAAGGAACGGTTTTTAAGGTAGGTGTTGATGAGTTGTATAAGGTATGCTGGAATATTGTAGTGGATGAGCCGATGGATGAGGCCGTCATGCCACACATAGTCGGATGCTCGAGAGATGTCTAGGAATAGTGCTGTAACGTAATGCCGGTTATTAAACCCGCGGATTACATCGTCCACGAGGCAAAGTAACTGGTGAGAGGTGGAGTGTTGACGTCGGAAACCAAACTGCTCGGGTCGTAGCACGTTATGTTGGTCCAGCAGATGTTGAAGGCGGGCCTGCAACCCCTTCTCGAAGATTTTACTGATGGCCGGCAGCAGACTGACGAGCTTGCAGGAGCAGTTAACGATAACTGATCACAAAAGCGGCAAACAATGTTATCTCAGATAAAGGACTCACCGCCACAGGTAGGATTTCATGTTTCGAAGTTTCTAGAGATATCTCGATTGACGGAGAGTGGTTGTTTTTCTTGTTTGTTCGTGAATGTTCTCGAGTTATCAATGGACATATAAAAAGAATGGTGACACGACAGCAGTCAGTTGTGAAACAGCTGTTGTAAACAAGAGTGAGTAAGCAGTACTTGTGAAATGAGAGATAGCCAGCTGTGTTGTTGTAACGAGAGCTAAAGCTGTAACCTGCTGTCACTGTTTGTTATTGTGATCAACCTTGTAAGACCGTGTATATGAGATTTAATGTTCTTACGTGAGAGTTGAATAGTGTATTTCTGCAACTCGGCCTTTTAATTCTACGAAACCACAAAGTTATAGTAATTACTAGTATGCCCGAAGTCGTCTTAAGTTGTGTAGCAAACTACAGCTAAAATATTGTTGATATTGTCACCAATCGCATTATTGCGTTGTAGTTGCGACAAGCCAGTGCGCAGGAAAGGAAGAGACAGATAGTGCCGGCCCATTTGCCGAGTGCTGAACGCCTGCCAAGAGAGAGAGAGGGAGAGAGAGAAAAAAATAGATAGAGAAAGAGACAGATATAGTTCCATTGTTCTTTAGCTTCACTACCAAAGGCTTCGAAACTTGATGTCTTTCTAGAAACAATAGCTGGAGATATAAGAGCCAGCAAATATATGCTTGCGATATCTGGGGCATGGCAGCAGACAGCTGGATAGCACGGCTTCAACGTGCACAGAATAGAGGACTACGGTCTATCTATTCTGTGGGACGTTATTTCCCTAACAGGTTGCTGCACGAAGCATCGGGTCTTCCATACCTGGAGGATGAAATTAGGCACCGGGCTTCAAAATTATACGCAAGTTTACCATCACACCATCCTCCCCTTCAACCAGAAGGTACATTCTGTAACCTCTAAATTTAATCCTAACCTCAAAACCTACACCACCTTCATCCTACAAACTTCAATTCTAAATCCTACCTGCGGTGAAACCCTTAAGGGGTGGTCACGCAGCAAAAACCTTCTGGCTATATACAGCCAGCCAGCACGAGCGAGCAAGCGAAATGCGAGTCAGTTCCTAGTGAGCTGTTAATTGTGCGTGTGCGTGTGTGCAGCTATTTGTAGTACACAGCAAGTGCATTCTTTCGCTTGTTTACGTGTGATGAAGCAACGAGGAACGTATTTGTTACGTCATTCTGCTGCTGTTAGGGTTGCACAAAGTTTTTTGTTTTGTTTTTCTGATAATAAACGGCAGTTTGAATTTCTGCAAACAAGAATTTTAATTCTATGAACCCACAAAGTCACTCTATTTTACCTGTGCTTTTGTTACGGGTCCGTGAATAGTGCAGTAAAGCTAAAGCTAAAACAAGTGAATTTTTGGTAAGCAAACGTAATATTGTTCATGTTCAAGACACGCGCACTATACTCAATGATTACTGCTTGTTTAAAACGTTCTTAAGTCAAACTTGTATCATTGAATATAACGATCAATGTAAGATTTTGATATCTTGAGGATATCTGATGTGTTCTAATGCTCAGAGTTTCCGTTGTTATACGCTTAGTGCACTGCACCACAAAGTTCTGTACAGGCATTGGTGGTAACCCCATTAGATTTTGGACTTGCAAGGTGAGAAGATACTGCACTTGGGCTTAAAATTCACTTTTGTTTAGTTTTACATTTTATTATAATGTCATCCCTCTAGATTACAAATATACCGTTAAACAGTTCATTGGAGCAGTATTTTATACCTAATTTTCTAATTATATAAGTGCATGTTTAGTTTTGCCATCCCACTTTTCGTAAGCTTTCAGAAAGTCGATCATAACTTCTCCATTACTGAATAGTAAACTCTGAACTAAGCCTTGTTTTGTAAGGGATCTTTTAAGCTTTCTGCTGGTACCACTGTAACTCCAATGGTGCTAGTTTTTGTATTGAAAAGAAAAAGAAAAGGAAAGAAAAGAATTATACTACAGTGAATACCTAACCATTGTGGAATTGATGCAAATGAATCAGCAGATTTTCTTGCCAAAAAGGTATAAATTTAATTCAGAACAAAAAAAAACTTACCCTTTACATCCACAAAAAGAATAATCAAAAGCAAATATAAAAACTAACAAATCCAATCAATATTTAACAAAGCCAAAGATAAAAAATAGAACATTTTAATTAAAAATCCAGAAATTATTCCAGATGTCCCACGTAAAGCTGCAGTAGAAAATTTTAGATTACTTACGGAACATGATTATTTGGCCAAACACTTACACAGAATAGGAATTTATACAAGTGCAAATTGTGCTCTGTGCAACAAATAAGAGGAAATGACTGAAGAACATCTTGTAACCTGTAAAGTCCTACCTGCCAGACCCACTACACAGAAATATTGGAGAGCAAGAGAGCTAATGGCTTCATTGCCAAAGCCTAGCATTTGACAACAAAGAAGAGGAAATGACTGAAGAACATCTTCTAACCTGTGAAGCCCTACCTGCTGGACCCACTACACAGATATATTGGAGAACAAGAGAGCTAATGGCTTCATTGCCAAAGCCTAGCATTTGACAACAAAGAAGAGGAAATGACCGAAGAACATCTTCTAAACTGTGAAGTCCTACATGCCGGACCTATTACACAGAAATATTGGAGAGCAAGAGAGCTAATGCCTTCAATGCCAAAGCCTAGCATTTGACAGCAAAGAATCGGAAATGATGAACATCTTTTAACCTGTGAAGTCCTACCTGCCGGACCCACTACACAGAAATATTGGAGAACAAGAGAGCCAATGGCTTCATTGCCAAAGCCTAGCATTTGACAACAAAGAAGAGGAAATGACTGAAGAACATCTTAAAACCTGTGAAGTCCTACCTGCTGGATCCACTACACAGATATATTGGAGAACAAGAGAGCTAATGGCTTCATTGCCAAAGCCTAGCATTTGACAACAAAAAAGAGGAAATGACTAAAGAACATCTTCTAACCTGTGAAGTCCTACCTACCGGACCCACTACACAGATATATTGGAGATCAAGAGAGCTAATGGCTTCATTGCCAAAGCCTAGCATTTGACAACAAAGAAGAGGAAATGACTGAAGAACATCTTCTAACCTGTGAAGTCCTACCTGCTGGATCCACTACACAGATATATTGGAGAACAAGAGAACTAATGGCTTCATTGCCAAAGCCTAGCATTTGACAACAAAGAAGAGGAAATGACTGAAGAACATCTTCTAACCTGTGAAGTCCTACCTACCGGACCCACTACACAGAAATATTGGAGAGCAAGAGAGCTAATGGCTTCATTGCCAAAGCCTAGCATTTAACAACAAAGAAGAGGGAATGACTAAAGAACATCTTCTAGCCTGTGAGGTCCTACCTGCAGGACCCGCTACACAGAAATATTGGAGAGCAAGAGAGCTAATGGCTTCATTGCCAAAGCCTAGCGTTGGACAACAAAGAAGATGAAATGACTGAAGAACATCTGTTAATCTGAGAAGCCGTACCTACCAGACCCACTACATAGAAATATTGGAGAGCAAGGGAGCTAATGGCTTCATTGCCAAAGCCTAGCATTTGAAAACAAAGAGGAAATGACTGAAGATTATCTAACCTGTGAAGTCATACCTGCCGGATCCACTACACAGAAATATTGGAGAGCAAGAGAGCTAATGCCTTCATTGCCAAAGCCTAGCATTTGACAACAAAGAAGAGGAAATGACTGAAGAACATCTTTTAACCTGTGAAGCTTTACCTGTTTGACCCACTACACAGAAATATTGGAGAGCAAGAGAGCTAATGGCTTTATTGCCAAAGCATAACATTGGAAAATAATAGTTATTCTTTTGTCTTTGGTTGTGTAGGTGAACAGTTATTGTTCTAAATAATATTTTGTTGAAATTACTGGTGAATATATGATATGGTTAGGCCAAGAACATTTCAAAAGGGAAAGCTTGCAGGCAATCGTTTTACTACTCATACAAAAGTAAATGTAGAAAATATAAATACAATAGACAATGAAACCACATGTACTATTGAGGTTAGTAGGCCCAGTTCACAAAATACATGTTATAATCATGATAGTAGTCATATACAGAAATTAATGAGCTGCGAGTCCTGAAAGCAGATAAAATGGTTGCAGAACTGGCCAAGAAGGCAAGACAAATGAAGAGCAACTTGAAAAGAACAAGTGAGAATACAGAGGGTCAAGGCTATGTAGTAGGAATGCACTGACTCATGTGAGAAGTCAGTAATAAATATATAAACTTTAAAGTTGCTTTTCTCAGGTTCACATTTTTTCAGGTTCCGGTACGCTTTTTTAATAAATTACTCAACCAAAACACATGACTTTTTGTGTGTGTCAAGGAGACTCTTAAGAATAATGATACGATAACAGGATTTTTCTCTCAGATTCATAATACAGATTTATTACTTTATCTTGACAGGAATCCTGCGCGGTAGGGATGAGCAGCAACTGTTGTGGGGATAGTGTACTTATCGCCACAGTGCGCCACACGCGTAAGGTTACGAGAGGGGAGGGCAGTGCATAGGGTGTCTAAAACCAAATTTCATTCTCGAAGCCAGTTTTGCAGCTTTTATAAACTAAGTTGTAATCCTTACTATGGTAGTAATCTCCACGCTTTTGTTCGATCTTAAATAGTACATAGACATTTGGAACAAAACCCTGTTCTCCTCCAGCAGCCATGATAAACAACTGTCGGCCTTTCAATATCGCTGCAGAGTCCCTGTAGCGTATTTCACTCCAGGCATATGGTCCAGTATGTGCTGAATTTATATAAGTTTCATCCATATAAACCATATAAACTTCACTTCGATATCTCCGAATATTTCGTAAATACTTAAGCCTTTTTGCACGTATGGTGCGATGTTCGATTAAAATTTGTCTGTCACGCTTAGTGATTTTTTTTTTCAAATAATCCTAGCTTCAAAAGAACTCTTCTTAATGTTCAGACACTGCCTTGTAAGTCAGTAGAATGTTTAGCTTCATAAGCACTTTCTTCAAAGTTGGTCTTTGTTTTCTGTGCTTTAAACATTATTCATAATTCGCCTAACTACTTCTGAATTAAAACATCCAAATTAGATGTTGTGCATGTTCTTAATCTTTGTTTACGGGGCATAGAGAAGGACGTTGTTGCGCTAGCACCAATGGCTTTTCTTTCCTTAATAACTTTCCTAAACTGCTTTCAGACACAACTGTTGCCTCAGATACCCTTTCCCAGATTTTTATAGCTGACCCAGACCATTGTTCCTTTTTTATAAATCTATGGATATTGGTTATTACTTCTCGTGTTTTTAAATGTAGCACTTTATTGCCTAATGTGCTGTTAGGAGGCGTCATTTATAAATGCTCTCTTGGAACCAGGAGACAAGCACATTTTGAAACAAGTTGTAGTGTTACCGAGTAGCTCTGCACGTGTTTAGTTGCTCGCAGCTGATACACAACTGACCTGCCCTCCCCTCCAGTTGCAACCGTTCTGAGGTGAACTCATCCAGATACCACTGCGCATTGCTCTGCACTTTTCAAGATAAAAAATACATCTGCATTTGTTTTAAAAAATAAACATTTCTGAAATTTCTGTGCTTTTTTTGTTACAAAAACTAAAAATATTATAACAAATTATAAGTACAAAATTTTCAAATAGTAATACCTATTATTAAATATAAAGGTTTTAAGAAGATGAATGAAAATTTTGATGTACATATCTTAGTAATGCTCACCCAAAAATCGTGGAAATAGCAAGTAGCTTCTCACCTTAATACTGAGTACTATTAATCATAAGAACAGTATCTACAAACAGTTATTCTTGTCCTCAGTCTTCAACTTCTGTATGCGCATGTCTGAGGAGAAGTAATTTCATATGTTTACTTACTGTAGTAAAATGTAAGAGAGTCGAGGTCTCCGCCATATTCCTTGGGTAGTACGTCTCGAGGCAGGAACTCGTACAGCGTGTCCCATGAAGTGTGCACTTGGAGCTGAAAAATAGAATTCAACATAAATACGATAAATGTAACGAAAAGCACTCGTGTTGCACGTTGATCTTGCACCTAGAGCATAGCACGCCAATTCTCAGAATAAGAAATCATTCAGATCTCCAACTAAATTCTAAAATACTCGGTAAATATGGGGAGGATGTCTTTATAAAGGAAACTCTTTAATTTTGGTGAAACTATTAAATATTATGAACTACGCAAATATTGGTTTCTCTATGTACCAACGTTTCTGAGAAATGTTTACTATAATCGCGAGATCTTGGGTGAAAACTTCAGGATAGCTAATATACTGCCATTAATATTAACAAAACTACTGCATGACCATTTCCGTTACCAAATCTGGATGATGCATTTGGTGGTATGATGCATGTGCTACCATGGTTCTTGATCACTGAGATATTTAAATGAAAGCCTTGATGCGAGTCTCTTACCTGTTTCTCCCTGACATTTAAAGTCAGTGTGCCCGCCTCGGTAACGTAGATGGAATCATGTCTGCCCCACGTTCAACAGGTCCCGAGTTGGAATCTCACAAAACACTTCATACATAGGTTACTTGACATTTGATACAGTATGTTTTGGTTTTCAACTTACATTCAAGTAGTACACATCTTTGTCATATTATGATATACTAACTTTGTTTAGTAAGATCAAGTCGCCGCCAGGCGTCCGGCTACTTTTGGCTGGTTGAAAATCTTTGTAGTAGTGTTTCTACGAAAACAAATGGTAGCTGTGATCTAGCCAGCCATGAAAGGATCTGGAGCCGGCTGGCTGGGAGTTGTTGGATTGACCTTTACTTTTGTTACATCTCTCCGCGCCTGTGGAATGTTATATTTTATTGTATTTAGTTTGAGATAAAACAGGTATGTGGATTTCAGTAATAACTGTGTATTTGATTGTGAAGTGTTAAGTATCTTCTAGGTATTAGTGTGGGCAATTTGACCCTATGTGATATCCCTGTAAATAATTCAATTTGCCGCTATGAACCAAATGGTTGAACCATCCCAAGGATACCACTGGGGAACACAACTCGGAGAGTGAGAGGTCAAATTACCCCACACTAAAACCTAGAAGATACGGGACACTTCACAATCAAATACACGATTCTTCCTGAAATCTACATACCTGTTTTATTTCAAACTAAACACAATACAACATAACATTCCATAGGCACGGAGAGATGTAACAAAAGCGAAGGTCAATCCAACATCTCCCGGCCAGACAGCTCCAGATCCTTTTCATGGCTGGCTAGATCACAGCTACCATTTGTTTTCTTAGAAACACTGCTACGAAGATTCCCAACCAGCCGAAAGTAGCCGAACGCCTGGCGGCGACTTGACCTAACTAAACATAGTGAGTATATCACAATATCATTGCTCGTTGAACATTGATATGGCCAATTTCATCACACGTTAAGTCTTGCATAGCTCTCAGGTAACTAGATGGAGAAGGCAATGGACGGCCAGGTTGTTTTATTCCAATATCCAGATTCAGGTATGTAACTGTAAAAGCTCGAGAAGTCTCTCAAATTATGAATGAGGTATATAAGGGATTGTGACACGCCAGCAGTACAGTTGTACACAGAGTGAGTAAGCTGAGTTAGTTGTGTAACAAGAGTGTTGTTGTAAAGAGAGCTGAACGGGACGCAGTTATCATCGACCTTGGAAGATTGTGTTGTTGTGTGATTTAATGTTGTTACGTGAGAATTGAACTGTGTATCTCTACGTAAATAAAGAGCATTTAGAATTTCGGCAAATTGGAAATTTAATTCTACGAACCCACAAAGTCACAACTGGTGTCAGGAGTGGTATAACGGCCATGGAATCAGCATTGGAAAAGATTCTACAGAAAATGGAGGAAACGAAGACCGAATTAACAACGAAGAAGGAAGCTGCAAATAGCAATTTGGCCGCGACAATATTTAAAGAGCCGATTGTTGATTATAAACTCCTATAAGAGAAATAATTTACATATTCATAAAGCATGCATCAGTTATTAATAATGTAAACGCCTGTGATAACTGAAAAACGGCTCAGTGTTGCATGAGCAATAAAGGGTACTATTTATTGGTTATAATTTTCATAAAGCATAAATCAGTTTTAAAAAGTGTGTTTACACGGCATAAAGCAGTATTAACAAGAAAAAAATTAGATATTCATTAATACTTACATGTGTTGACCTCTAAATAGGACACTGGGAGTTAAGGGGCCTACCCAGTATTCTAAACATCAAATTGATGAATGCTAAACATCATGTTTCGTTAGAGAAAATGTAGGATGTAAATAGTTGCATACTTGTAATTTCAATAGTATAATGCATGATATAATTAAATGGTTGATGTATTAAATCAAAAGATGTTTAAAGATAGAGCGTACAGAACAAAATATATTTAAAGAAAGAAAATTAAGGATGCCCAGCTTATTTCTACACAGTAAGATATGTTGTTGTTGTCAAATGCTAGACTTTGGCAATGAAGCCATTAGCTCTCTTGCTCTCCAATATTTCCGTGTAGTGGATCCGGCAGGTAGGAAGTCACAGGTTAGAAGATGTTCTTCAGTCAGTTCCTCCTCTTTGTTGACAAATGCTAGGCTTTGGCAATGAAGCCATTAGCTCTCTTGCTCTCCAATATTTCTGTGTAGTGGATCCGGCAGGTAGGGCTTCACAGGTTAAAAGATGTTCTTCAGTCATTTCCTCTTCTTTGTTGTCAAATGCTAGGCTTTGGCAATGAAGCCATTAGCTCTCTTGCTCTTAAATATTTCTGTGTAGTGGTTCCGGCAGATAGGACTTCACAGGTTGAAAGATGTTCTTCAGTAATTTGCTCTTCTTTGTTGTCAAATGCTAGGCTTTGGCAATGAAGCCATTAGCTCTCTTGCTCTTAAATATTTCTGTGTAGTGGTTCCGGCAGATAGGACTTCACAGGTTAAAAGATGTTCTTCAGTAATTTGCTCTTCTTTGTTGTCAAATGCTAGGCTTTGGCAATGAAGCCTTTAGCTCTCTTGCTCTTAAATATTTCTGTGTAGTGGGTCCTACAGGTAGGGCTTCACAGGTTAAAAGATGTTCTTCAGTTATTTCCTCTTCTTTGTTGTCAAATGCTAGGCTTTGGCAATGAAGCCATTAGCTCTCTTGCTCTTAAATATTTCTGTGTAGTGGGTCCGGCAGGTAGGGCTTCACAGGTTAAAAGATGTTCTTCAGTAATTTGCTCTTCTTTGTTGTCAAACGCTAGGCTTTGGCAATGAAGCCGTTAGCTCTCATGTTCTCCAATATTTCTGTGTAGTGGGTACGGCAGGTAGGACTTCAGAGGTTAGAAGATGTTCTTCTTTGTTGCACAGAGGACAATTTGGACTTGTATAAATTCCAATTCTGCGTAAGTATTTGACCAAATAATCATGTTCCGTAAGTAATCTAAATTTTTCTACTGCAGCTTTACGTGGTATTTCTGGAATAATTTTTGGATTTTTAAATAAAATGTTCCATTTTTTATCTTTGGCTTTGTTAGATATTGATTGGTTTTGTTTGTTTTTATATTTTCTTTTAATTAATCTTTTTATGGATGTAAAGGGTAAGTTTTTACTTTTGTTCTGCATTAAATTTGCACCTCTTTGGCAAGAAAATCAGCAGATTCATTTCCAGCAATTCCACAATGTGCAGGTATCCACTGTAATATAATTATTGTCTGTAGTTTTTGAAGTTGTTGGATTATTTTGTGACATTCTTTAATTTGGATTGACCTCATTTTATATGAACTTATTGCACATAATGTTGCTTTAGAATCAGAAAGTATGACAGCATTTTTGAATTTATCTATTCTGTATAGAAGGTGTGGGAGTGAAATATGAATAGCCGTTACTTCTGCATCTAAATTTGTTGTGTGGTATCCTGCTGGTTTATAGAATGAGAACAGTGCACACTTAATTCCTGCTCCTGAGTTGTTGTCCAAGTTAGATCCATCTGTGAAAATATTTAAGCATTCTTCAGGTGGGTATCTATTGTTCACAGTTTCTAATGCTAGTGCTTTTAGTACAGGTTTGGATGTTTCGGATTTTGTAACTATTTGTTCTAAATCGAATTGAATATTAATTGGTTCAAGAGTCAGGGGGTTTTCTTTTTTTTTTTTTTTTTTTTTTCTTTAGAATTAGGAAGATTCAGATCTGTTTTTGATTCCGTAAGTTTGTGTAGAAAACTTGTTTGTGTTTTCAGCTTGATTGGTTGTAGTAATCTTTTCTCCCATTTTTTTAACCGAAACATGCAACTTAAACCACAGTAAGATGTTACATTCAACGTTTTAATAATATTTTTGCGTGAGATAGACACGTATAAGCTGGGTAAGCAAGTACTTGGAGAGTTTCTCTCTTGCTGCAATAAATTGCAACGTAATGAACATGACGTTACTTTTTGACTAATGGAAGTGATTAACAAATCGCTGGCAAAATATTTTAGAGCGTCCACATTAAGTGAGAGGTGGAGAGAGGGATGTATGTCCGGTTTATAGTAATTAGCGCAGTTATACAGCCCTAGCAATGTGTCATATGAATATATATGCAGCAAAAATGCTTACATAGACATAACGTTAACAAGGGGGAGGGCGTCAGCAGCGCTCTGGGTACAGTTCCTGGCAAAATAACATAAACAACTCTTCATATAAACTTTTGACAATTCTGTTGTTATTGCATTTATTTATCAACTATCTTTAATGTTGACTGTTTCGAAGACCCAGGTCGGGAAGCCAGATGTAACAGTTTTACTTCGTTTTAGTTTGAATTTGTTCATGATTATTTTGTCTGCTTAAATAAGAGACATGAAATCTCTCGTTTTCCAGGGTGGCTACGAAGGAAATAAAATTTGGATAAGTCCAATTTCTTAATATATAATTTAATTGTATAATCTGGATTACATTTGACTCGAACTTTCCGTTAATTAAATAAAATCGCTCACTCCTGCACGTCCAATCATCACTATCAAATATTTTTTCTTCTATGCGTCCTTTTTATTCCAAACAAGATTATTGACTTTTGTTACCATTAAAACTTTCATCTTTTCCGCGTCTTTTTTTCACAAGGAAAATTATTGATTTTCCTCTCCATAGCAACCGTTCATTTCTTTATACTAACGTCAATTGTACTCAACAATATACATATCTTGTTAAATTTTCATTCTAAAATCTCACTTCCACACACTTTACATAAACATTAGAATATTTTTGAACATTTTTCCCAAATTTCAAATAACACCACCGAAAAAATAAACGAAACTCATTTTCAAGGCCAAACAAAAACAATTGTTACAAACCTTTCTAATGAGAGAGTCCAATAGCTTTTAATATCGTAAAAGTTAACCTTCAAATTGATAGACTTCTTCAAATTGTTAAAACACTTACCTCTTTCCATTGTTGCTAGCTATCTTGGTTTAGAACAAAGGTTTCCAGTTTATAAGGCTTCAGGGATTTCATTAGAATCCATAGGGATCATTGTGGATTATGTGTTAATATATAGCACATATTTGTGAAAGTGTTTCATGACAGGAACAATACAAATAATTTAAATTGAGACAGGGTTTGAAAATTAAAATATTTTAATTTATGAGAATAAATGTTGTAAATATCTAAAAGACGGAAAATAAACCAACCAGTACAATTGAATCTTGGAAAAAAACACTTGACAGTGTAAGCTTATCTGATATTAATATTTGACAAATAGTAGAAGGATCCTGCGTCGTGGCGTAGCGGGCTAACGTAGCATACCTTGGTATGCTGGCCACGGAAAGCGGCCCGGGTTCGGCCCCACACATGTGGTGGGGATTTTAGGTCCCGGGTATAGGACGAGTGCCCACTCAACATCGTGAGGAAAGTGAGGAGCTTACGCTTGGTAAGCGGCCATGGTCACGGAAACCAACATTCCGGCTGGAGGATGTCGTGATGCTGACCACATCTCCACGTATCGGTTGGATGATCGCCTACCTCTGCCGTGCCTAAGTGGGCGTGAGGCCGGCAGTCGGCTTGGTAAGCCTTGGACAGCTTCTTAGGGCTGTCACGCCAGTGGTTAACTTCTTAAACTGATAGAAGAAGACACAAGAAAGTAAAACAAAATATTTATAACTTCGGCCCGGATTTTGATGAAAAGTCATCTTTTTTCTGAGTACTCTCAGACGATGTTTATTGGAAATGAAGTGCATTTTGGAACAAATACATTTTATCCACATTTTTATAATAAAGTCACGTTTAACACTTACATGCAATTTTCGGCCATTTTCTTTCTTTATCACGAATTTATGGGGTATTTTCATCTGTAGCCCGCATTCGGAAGGCCCGGATTCGATTCCCGTGGCCGACCTCAACTTAACCCATGGGCTCTTTCGTGTTTTTTAAATAATCTGTGATTAAATGTTAATTTATATCATAATCTTTTATGAAATAGTAACTTTGTAAGTGTGGTAAACATGTAATTAACATAGCTCAGCGTCCTAACAGTGCTGGTGAATTTATGACGTATCAATTCGAGGAAACGCCAATTACATCATACAATACGTGTACATTGCATCAGTTAGGACTTCAGGAGCTAGAAGTGTCGCAGTAAGGAGATTAGTTTGTGAGGTGTGCAAATTAGTTTTGTTGTAGAATTAAAATGCCGAAACAAAAACAGTCGACTGAGTCCCGTTTGAAACAATGTGTTTCAGGATTTGGCGGAAGCATATACTTTATAAAATTGAAAATGACCTGATGAATTTTGAATTTATTTATTATTTAGTAGCAAAAATTGCATTATTTACTAAGAAAGTTAATTTTAACATATGGTTATTCGAACTATATATATATATATATATATATATATATATATATATATATATATATATATATACATATAATTATTATTATTATTTGTCTGTAACATTTATTAATTTATTATTATGAACGTAAATGTTAACTTTTGTTAGGTCATTTTTTTACATGTTATGTGCATTTTTTATATTCTAAGGGCATGTTATAGCTCATTTTAAAGAATTTTTAGGTCAACAACTTCCGGGCCCTATTTATAATGTACTCTGCAGTCATAAAGGTGATGAAGGGTATACTGTGGTCCTTCACTTAATCTGCTAATGGACCAATATGCGCCTTCAGCTCCTTTGTTGCTATTAAGAGACGCTGTAAGAAGGAAGAATTTTCAAGTTGGCTTCCTTAATGATATTTTAGTGCAGAAGAAACACACCTTCAAGAACTTACGTGCTCCCAAGAATTGAACTGCAATTACGTTCTTTCCAATTTTATTGGCATCGCATGACGTAGGAGAAAAATAAATACAATTCATTTGTCCTTCACTTAGCAAACACCTCCCTGCTTTTTGCGATACCGAAGTGATTTCATTCATTATTAACTTTAAAGCAGGTAGCAAATACTTGCACTTGATGAAAACGAGGTTAAATACCTACCTATTGCTGAAATAAACAAACTATATTAATATTAAACAAATATTTGTAGTTTTAAACGATGACCATGCATTTTTTGTTTACAAATGATGTCAAATATTCTAGGCCTACATAACCATATTTTGGAACTGATACATTTGTGCTTAGTTATTTCTTTGCAAATTCATTCAACGACTCAATTTTAGCACCAAATTAAGCGGGATGTTCTGGAGATTCGATTCCTTGTCACTAGATGCTCAGATGTTTGTTTTATTCCTAGTTGCTATCGCTGGCAGTTGTTTTCGACACTTTGTTCTAGTTCAACGTGAAGATGCAGTACACATTAAATCAACCTCTCTTCCTTGTGAAGCAATACTGGATTATGAATTCAATTACAGCTACTCAAAGGACATACCAGAGAGAATTTGGTGTTCGCAATCCTCCCAAAAGAAACACAATACTGGGACTGGTAAACAAATTGGAAACTACTGGATCTCTGTGAGTGTAAAAGGCAACCGTCGGTCATCTAAGCTTCCCACGTTTATTGTTGACGTAAGAGCACGACTGGAGCAGTCACCCAAACAATTACTAAGACGTTTGTTGCAGGAGACAAGGTACACCTACTCAATGCGACAGAGAGCTGCGAAAAGTGCAGACCTAAAGGTATATAGGGTTATGACGTGTTGAGTTGTGCTTTATATAGGATGGAGGACATTTTCGACATTTGCTATAGAGGTAAATAACCTTCCAAAATTCTTCTACATTTTACGTATAATAAGCTGTCGCTAGCACAATTCATTTTGAAACAATTAATGAAAGAGGTTTTATTTTTCTATTTTTGTTTTCTTTGTAATTTACGTCCTCCAACCTTAAGTCATATCGGACGATGAATTAAATGGGTTAATTTATACTCAAATGGGTCCGGGCTAAGAGCTATCTGGCATTCGTCATTCAGGATAATGAAAACCCCCGGGAAAAGCTTATCCAGTTAACTCACCCTGGCCGAGACTCAAACTTGGGAGCTCTTGAACGTTACAGTTCCATATAAATCACTCTGCATACCTTATTTGAAATTTGGTATCTCTCTGTCAACATACAAGAAATATTTTTATTAGAAACAAATTCTCGAGGGTAGGCACTAATCAAATTCGGGACCCTTGGATTAGTACGTACAAAAATGACAGGGGATCATTGTCTCATTGGTGTTAAAGAGTAAGCTAGAATTTTACTGTTTATTTCTTTGTTTTTGCCTTTTTTTCTTTCTATGAAAATAGATAGAACATAAAAAAAATATGTCTCAGCTTCCTATCCTACAGGCCCAAGTTGAGCTAGGTAACTATCCACAAATTGCATAGAATGAATCACTAATATTTAATTACTTGCATATATGAGTTGAGTTCAAGTTACAAAACCCCTTAATTTTTCAGAACTGGGTCCGGATAGGAACTTCTGTTTTTTAAATACACGTGGGCCGTTTGTGAATGCGTGACAGAGATGGCAGCATTGTAAAGAGCGTAGAACTAAAATGGCAGTGGCGAGAGTTAGGACTGCTTTTGATACTTAAAATGGCGACGTTTTCATTGCAGTATTGCATCGTGTAATCATTAGTTTTCTCCATTTTCCTGGTGTGGCGCCTATTAAATTACATCGCCAGTTGACTGAGGCATGTGGTGATGGTAACATGGATGTCTATGTGCGTTCTTGGGTTCGACAGTTCCATCAAGGCAAAACATGTGACAACAAGCCAAGACTTGCAGACACCATCTCCAAAATTGGCATTTCCTTGGGATCTGTGCATACAGACTTACAGGAGGCTCAGTCAATGCTCAAACAGCGATCTTCCGAAACAGCGTTCTTCATTCGCTGCATGATGTTGCTGGACCGGCTGCTGCAAGGCTGTGACTGTCTTGGTTTGTTGTCACAGGATGTTCTGCCTTCATTAAACTGTCGCACCCAGAAACACATATTAGACACATGCATGGTACCATCACCACATGCCTCACTTAACTGTCTTGGTTTGTTGTCACCCGATGTTCTGCCTTCATTAAACTGTCGCACCCAGGAACTCACATTAGACACATGCATGGTACCATCACCACATGCCTCACTCAATTGTCTTGGTTTGTTGTCACCCGATGTTCTGCCTTCATTAAACTGTCGCACCCAGGAACGTACATTAGACACATCCATGGTACCATTACCACATGCCTCACTAAACTGTCTTGGTTTGTTGTCACTCGATGTTCTGCCATCATTAAACTGTCGCACCCAGGAACGTACATAAGACACATCCATGGTACCATCACGACATGCCTCACTAAACTGTCTTGGTTTGTTGTCACACGATGTTCTGCCTTCATTAACCTGTCGCACCCAGGAACGTACATTAGACACATCCATGCTACCATCACCACATACCTCACTCAACTGTCTTGGTTTGTTGTCACACGATGTTCTGTCTTCACTGAACTGTCGCACCCAGGAACGTACATTAGACACATCCATGGTACCATCACCACATACCTCACTAAACTGTCTTGGTTTGTTGTCACACGATGTTCTGTCTTCAATGAACTGTCACACCCAGATACACACATTAGACACATCCATGGTACCATCACCACATGCCTCACCAAACTGTCTTGGTTTGTTTTCACACGATGTTCTGTCTTCATTGAACTGTCACAACCAGGAACACACATTAGAAACATCCATGGTACCATCACCACATGCCTCACCAAACTGTCTTGGTTTGTTGTCACACGATCTTCTGCCTTCATTAAACTGTCGCACCCAGGAACGTACATTAGACACATTCATGGTACCATTACCACATGCCTCACTAAACTGTCTTGGTTTGTTGGTACCCGATGTTCTGTTTTCATTGAACTGTCACACCCAGGAACACACATTAGACACATCCATGGTACCATCACCACATGCCTCACCAAACTATCTTGGTTTGTTGTCACACGATGTTTTGTCTTTATTGAACTGTCGCACCCAGGAACGTACATTAGACTCATCCGTGGTACCATCACCACATGCCTCACTAAACTATCTTGGTTTATTGTCACACGATGTTCTGCCTTCATTAATCTGTCGCACCCAGGAACGCACATTAGCCACATCCATGGTACCAACACCACATGTCTCACTAAACTGTCTTGGTTTGTTGTCACACGATGTTCTGTCTTCAATGAACTGTACTATCACCACATACCTCACTTAACTGTCTTGGTTTGTTGTCACACGATGTTCTGCCTTCACTGAACTGCCTCACCCAGGAACGCACATTAGACACATCCATGTTACAATCACCACATGCCTCACTCAACTGGCAATGAATTTCAGTAGGTGTCACACCACGAAAGTGGAGAAAACGAATGATTACACGCTGTTGTTTTAATGAAAATGTCGCTATTTTAAGTATCAAAAATTGTCTTAGCTCTCGTGTTATAACTTGAAAGCACCTCGTATTGATTAAAAGAGACAATTTACTAAACTGCACAATTTTTATCTGTTTAATTCCCCGCCCACCTATATTGGAAGAACTGTTCATTGAGGCAACTTTAGCATAATTTCTGTTCGCTAATTCGATGTTGGTAGTAAGTTATTTCCGTTGGGATCTTGCTCGCAGATGCAATCTCGTACTTGTGTCCTCAGTTCGAGGTTTACTCTTCCTCCCTTCCCAAGCTGCTGACAGTATAACTACGTAAACATTCGCTCATGTTATTGATAATTACACAAAACTAAAATATTTGACATCACTTATCTGAAAATGAAAAGAAAGAATTATCATTTCCATGCCGTCAGAGTATCTCGTCCACCACCTGGTGCAGCTGAAAGTGCAATGCTAAACATTTAGTAGGAGAGAGGTGCAGCAGAGTAATAAATTTCGTGAGGTGTAGTAGTAGAGGTGTTTCTACGGTGTAACACAAAAGCATGCAATGTTACGTCAGTTCCAGAGGTGCTCGGTAGTTTTTTCTCTCTGGTTTGCTAGTGGAAACGCCAGTTGCGGTTGCCTTTGTAAAGTAGGAACAAATAAGCCTGCGGTCAAATGCTGACCAGTTCGTAATTAACCACAGAAATTCCTCAGCAAAACTGATTTCAATCACTTAGTTTAAATGTTAGGTTCCAGCATATATGGGCTAACTAGCTATTGAATTTGGATGGTTATGACGTGAATTTGTATCCAGGGTAAATACTAATGAAGGGAACATTGTTTTAGATTAGACTACTTAATATTTCTCATGAAATTTAGTAAGGGAATTGTGAACCCTTCGCTTCCTTGTTTCTCAATTTTATCATAATAAATTTAATGCTATGTAACTCTGCTTTGGCCGCGTCGTGGTTCAGTGGTTAGACTGCTTGACTGTCGCCAAGGCGGCTCGGGTTCGATCCCAGGCGACCGCAAAGTGAAATTATTGGTGGACAACACGGCGCTGGGGCGGGTTTTCTCCGGGATCTCCGGTTTTCGCCGCCATATCATTCCACCAGTGCTACATCTTCATTTCAGGTATCATCAGTGTCATCGCCTGCGGTGCTGTATGCAGTAAAAGCGGGCGTTAAACACTACACATTTCATTTAACTCTGCTTTAATTAAAAAATACAGCAAAACCCACGTAAAACGCTTCCCTTATACGCTCGCAACCTGGAAAACTGGAAAATAAATTTCGAAACCGATTCGTTAACCAATTAAAACGAATTACTTTTGAGTAATGCACTACAACGTTCCTATTTTAAAAACTGCACTTATTTTGAAGGCGACTGTACTTGTACCGAAGTTTCTTGGACTATAAAGTCATAAAGTCTTCAAGGAAAAGAGAAAACATTTCTTCACACTAGCCGTACACAGGCTAAGATTTTGGATTGGTAAAGTCGACATAAAAAATTCAATGCCTCGACCAGGATTTGAACCACTGATCTACTGGCTTCCATCCAGTCGCTCTTACCCAATGAGCTACCATGGTCAAATTTCCGTCATGACATTAAATTCTCATATACTTCCCCGGGAAACCACTAGGGCCTCCCGCATCCGAAATGTGTGTGTAGTGTTTAACGCCCGCTTTTACTACATACGGCACCGCAGGCGATGACACTGATGATGCATGAGATGAAGATGGAGCACCGGTGGAGTCAGATGGCGGGGGAAACCGGAGGACCCAGAGAAAACCCGCCGCAACGCCCTGTTGTCCACGACAAATCTCACTTTGCGGTCGCCTGGGATCAAACCCGGGCCGCCTTGGTGAGACCCAAGCGGTCTAACCACTGAGCCACGGCGCGGCCCCCGCATTCGAGATACACCGTTTGTGGCTACTTACTATCGTAAGTACTTGAGTCCCAGGCTTCATCATTTAACTCTTATTATTTTAGTTAATTGATGGAAATTATTCATTCGTTCACATTAGCCGTATGCGGGCTAAGGCATTGGATTTAATTGAATTGTTCATGTCGACTCTAAAACCTTATCTTGCATATGGCTAGTGAGAAGAAATAATGTATTTCCATCAATTAACTTAAATAATAAGAGTGAAATGATGAAGCCTGGGATCTAAGTAATTACGATAATAAGTCGCCACAAACGGGGTATCTCGGCAAATTGGTTAGACCGCTTGCCTCTCACCAAGGCGGTCCGGGTTCGATACCAGGCGAACGCAAAGTGAGATTTGTGATGGACAACACAGCGTTGGAGCGGGTTTTCTCTGGGACCTCCGGTTTCCCCCGCCATCTCACTCCACCGGTGCTCCATCTTCATCTCATGCATCATCAGTGTCACCGCCTGCGGTGCCGTATGCAGTAAAAGCGGGCGTTAAACACTACACATTTCATTTCATTTCATTTCATTTCGGCAAATTGGTCATAATAGTTGAATGGGTAAGAGCGACTGGACGGAAACCAGTAGATCCGTGGTTCAAATCCCGGCCGTGTCATTGAATTTTTTCATGTTGACTCTATCGATTAAAAACATCAGCCTATACATGGCTAGTGTGAAGAAATGATTAATTTCCATAAATTAACTCAAACAATGTTCGAAGAAGCCTTAGTGAATAACCAAATTGGGATTCAAATGTCCCTTTTTACTTTAAACACTTTGTGTCGAGCTCTTAGACAGAATATACAGCTGGCTGGCCACGTAGCTCAGTCAGTAGAGCACCTACCCGCGGTGCGAGGGGTCCCGAGTTCGATTGCCGTCTGGGATGGAGATTTGTCTCCAATCAAGATGATTTGCCATCATCCGTAGAGTCTGTAAGTATGGATGAGAGTTCGAGTGTATGCGTGATCTAATGATTAAACATCCAAAGTATCGGCTCCAACCCGTCTACGAGTGAACACCGTCCCGAGTCAGGGTGAGTTGCCTGGATAAGGCTTTTTCCGGGGTTTTCCCTTATCCTGAAAGACGAATGTCAGCTAACTCTAAGCTCTACGGACCCAGGGCTCATTTGAGAATCATTTCACCCATTCAATTCATCGTCCGATATGACTAAAAGTTGGAGGACATTAATTAAAAAAAAAGTGACGCGATATGTCCGAAAGGTGAACGGCTACCAATACAACTAGTGCAGCTAAAGGCGGGGTACAAATGGAACAAAAAGGAAACATATCGACGTGTTTATAAGAAAGCATCATCATCATTATTTGTAATTTACGACCTTTAACTTTTTAAGTCAAATCAGACGATGAATGCAATGGGTGAAATGATACTCAAAGGAGCCCAGGGTCCATGGAGCTTAGAAATAAAATGTTTGTGTTTAACGCCCGCTTTTACTACATACGGCACCGCAGGTGGTGACACTGATGATACATGAGATTAAGATGGAGCACCGGTGGCATGAGATGGCGCGGCAAACCGGAGATCCCGGAGAAAATCCGCCCCAGCGCCGTGTTGTCCACCACAAATGTCACTTTGCGGTCGGCTGAGATCGAACCCGGGCCGCCTTGGTGAGAGCCAAGCGGTCAAGGCGCGGCCTATGGAGGTTGGAGTTACCCGACATTCGTCTTTTAGGATAATAGAAAACCCCGGAAAAATCCTTATCTAGCTAACTCATCCAGAGCGAGATTCGAACTCGGAACCTCTTGAACGTGAGGCAGACACGCTACCATCTACTCTACCCAGGCGGGCTTTGTTATTGTTATTTTATTCGTACGTTATTACTTTATTATCATCATTCAGGAGTCCTGCAAATGTGTTTAGGTGAATACGTGTTCAGAGTTTCTGGGAGAACTGCAATCTTTCTCACTTCTGTAGTGGAGAAACAAAAGGTTAGAAATTCATCCCTATTGTCCAATTCAATAAGTGACGGTGTTACTGGAACCTAAGTTCAAATACTGCTATAATTAAATCTTTTTAGCGGAGGTACTCGACGTCGACTCGTATATTCAAGCTCTCCTTTGTGCTACAGATGTGTTGATAGTACATTCTATCGCAATGTGCTATTACAAATTGATGAAATGGGTTCGTAGCATGTGTTGCATGCCCTAATCCCTTAAAGAGCACTTTGACACCGCTAATGTGCTGGAACTGTCAACAAGAGGGCTTCCACTAGCACAACCCTTGAGAATATAACGCCGTTGTGTACATGATGCTACAACAAGTGTGTACATTGTAGAGTGTGCAGGTATGTGTGTACCTTCTCCAGCAACTCCCTTCTCATGAAGGGACGCCCTAAAGCCAGTACTTTCTCCGTCATGGCGTTGGTGTTGACCATGTGAATTGCCATCACTTTGCCTGGGAAAGCGTCCTATGCAACAAGCAAAACAAAGCTGTAAGCACATTATCTCTTACCTTGGAAAGTAACTCCTTTCTCATGAACTGTCTGCACATACTGAGAAAGGTTTCTGTCGCTGAATTGACATTTACAATGTGGTTGTTGATGACCACTCCCGGGAAACCATCCTGTATATCATAAATAATGCATGTGCTTTAGCCATCCAAAATTACATGGGTAATTATCCTTTCTATCAAACTAATTTACAAGTACTTACTATAAATTTACATGATTTACTAAATACTGCCACATTTTTTGAACATAAATTTTGTAAAAGGGTCATTTAAGGGCACACAGAAACGCTATTTTAGCCATTAGGTTAAAAAATACATTTTTGTTGCAAAATGCACAGCCTGCTTTAAACTATATATGAGCAAAGCTTTAATCCCTTAGGGCGCATGTAGCACATGTTTGAACGTCGTTTTTAACACGTTACCCCATTTAAATTACTCTCTGTCCTGATAAATGATGCGTCACTTATTCAAGTTCTCATTTTTTGTTTATTTTAACACTTTCAAAAGCTATCTTCTCCCTTGTTACAGGTCTGCACATTTTTCATAAAATTAATTCTAATAAGAACTATAAATTATAAGTATTTATTAAATATCATAGCTATGTATATATTATATGCCTTTTTAAATGTTCTATCATAAAATTGATTTTTAAAGCAAAATTTCCAACCAAAAATCATTTTTCACCAAATTTGACGTTAGGATAAAATTGTAATATTAGAATTTTATACAGATCTACTGGGGCAGATAAACTTTGTATATTGCTAGTAAAATGTATATCAATTAATATTTCAGGAAAGCAATTCCAAGCTGAACTAAGACATGGTACCTATACTTGTTTAATCGCTAGTAGTGCTTATGCAAAACTCAGAACTGTAAAGTTTTAATTTTATTTCAGTTTCTATTACTATAAAAATAACTTTAATTACTCTACGGTTATACACAGTAGGTAAGAATCACCACAAAATAAAGTGTATGTTGTTAAAATTTATTTGTTATAACGCACAGGAACATAGTGTTTTGTTTCATAGTTGCAATGATTTGAGTCTTTTCATTTTTTTACAGTAAGTGCTAGAAGTGACTGAGGTGTAAGATGGAGAAATTTGAGGCTCGCAGTGTGATCAAGTTTCTGCATTTGAAGGGCAAAACTGCCCGGGAAATCCATGAAGAGAGGACGACTGTTTATTTAAGTTATCGCTCAACGTATGACACTATTGCGAGGTGGCAAAGGAATTTTCAAACTGGTCGCATGTCCCTGACAGATGAGCCAAGAGCTGGTAGACCGTCAGCTGTCACAGTGAAGAAAGTGGAGTGTTTAATACTGGAAGACAGACGAGCAACCATCCAAATGATCATGAATGAGACACATCTTAGTTATGGTAGTGTGTGGAAAATTATTCATGACGAACTGCATATATCTAAGGTGTCTCTAAAGTGGGTTCCACGTTTGGTAACCCCTTTCCAAAAGCAAACACGGCGTGACCCTTCAAGACAGATGTTGATGCTGTTGGTACAGGATTAAGATAATTCTTTTGATCGTCCTGGATCTTTCATTATGATCCAGAGACTAAAACCAGGAGCATGGAATGGAAAAATGCCAATTCCTCCCTCCCAAAAAGGCAAAGATGCTAAAGTCAGCTGGGAAGTTCATTCTTTCACTTTTCTGGAACTGTTGTGGAGTCATCCTTACAGATTATCCTACCAAAGGTCAAACCATTACTGGCAGATACTACTGCAATCTTCTGGACAAGTTACGAGCAGCTCTGATTAAGAAACGACGTGGTATGCTCTCCAAAGTTGTTCGTCTTTTGTCTGACAATGCACCAGCTCATTCATCTCAAGATTCAGTAGACAAAACAAGAGAATGTGGCTTTGAGATTTTACAGAATTAGCCTTATTCGCCCGATCTCGCACCAAGTGACTTTCTCTTGTTTCAGGAAATGAAGAATCCGTTGCGTGGTGTCCGATTTGACAACACAAATGACGTCATTAATGAAGTGAAAGAGTGGTTTAAAGCGAATTATGCAAACTTCTATAATCAAGGTATCTGGAAGGTCAATAAACGCTAGGAAAAATGTGTAAATCTGATGATGACTACGTAGAGAAGTACTAACAAGCACATATCAATACAAACTCTCCATGACATGTTTAAAGGGTGATATTTAAAACTTCACGACATACCCTCTCGTATGAACATTATTCAGATGTACTGGAGCAGATAAACTTTGATCGGTGCTAGTAAAATGCATGTAAATTAATATTTCATAATTAATTTCAAACTGATCTAAAACATGGTATATATTCTTCTTTATTCACTAGTAGTGTTAATGCAAAAATCAGAATGGTAAAATTTTAATTTTATTTTAGTTTCTATTACAAAAGTCACTTTAATTACTCTATGGTTATACACAATTTGTATAGTAAATTAAATGCTAATTTTATTTTGTAACTTCTTTGTTGTAATAAAAATGGTGTACATAATGTATTTATAAAATATATCACATCAAGATTTCAGGTTTTATGGCAAATTACTTTACGAAATTATCTTTCGTATAGTATTTTGTATTGCCCTTATGTTGTACAACAATTTTGAATTACATTTGTTACTCTCCAAAATTCCTGATTTTTAAAATCTTATATTTTGTTTCTCTATATGTAATATTTTATTACAAAGGAATATATTCATCTGTTAATATATCCTTTCCAGTAGTAAAACATTTATTTAAACTAACTAATACGACGAGAACTTGCCTGGAGTGTTTTGTGTTCCGAAGAATTTTGAAAACAATATTTGCCGAAATTTTTAAGTTTGTAAAGGTTTAAACATGCAATTATTTAGTTTGTGTATCATTTAGTCGTAAAACTAAGTACAATAAGCCTAATTAACTGTAGCCCTTCTGAATGTCTTGAATTTACAGTAACTTTCTATAGAAATGAATCCCATACATGTTACCTTTGCGTGATAACGCAGAAACATTTGAAGTTCAATAAAAACAAATGAACTTTCAAAGGCTTGATAACCGAAATCTCTCTTAAAGATCTTAAATAACCCTTTTTAAATTGTTGGTAAGCATGCATGAGTCGTTTTGATGCACCTTTCGTTTTGAACGAATGAATTTTATACTGTACATATTTCAACATTTTACAATTTAAAACTTTTGGCTACATTTATTTGTCTTTACCTTGTTGCTATCTTGGCTTACATGACACCCAGGTCTTCTGCTCTGTCGGGTAGCTCTTAACCTTCATGCCTCCTTGTTACTTAATTAGTCCCTTACCTCCCCGTCATTTTTCTTTCTAATATTCTTTAAATTTCTTGTCCAGTTTTCTTTTAATGTCTTGTAAGAATTCACCGATACTTCTTAACTTCTCTTCTTCCTTATCCTGCTTTAGTACTCTTCTCTACTGTCTCCCATATTTCCCGCCAAACCTTTTTTCTCCACATTGCAACCTCCTCGCATTCTGTTACATAGTGTTCTATGCTTTCTCCCCCCCCCCCCCCCCACAATTCACAAATTACCTTTTCCCTACCTCTTATCCCTCTTAGAAATATTTTCCCTTTTCTCATCCAAGCTAGCCCTTCTCTCTCTTGTCTATTGCAGTAATCTACATATCCTTCTGGTCCCCAGTTTCTTTTCATTTGTTATAAAATTGAAATAATTTCATATTTTTCTAGTCTTCCCCATACTTCCTGTCTTCCTAGCTGTTTGAGTTTTCTAATCCTTTATGCTGCCTCATCCAAACACCTATGCAAATGCTTTATTATTTTTTACATTATTACTCCATTTTTTCTTGTCTTTCCTAATCCTACTAAAGCTACTTCCCTAGGTGCTGATTTTGGTAAGCCTAGTAGCTCTTTACAAAACCTTCTGTAGTTTTGGTCTACCGTTTTGTTTACCTCTGTGCCCCCCCCCCCCCCCCCCCAGATCTCCACTGCATACAACATTATGGATTCAACAAGTGCTTCATACATTCTTTCTAACCACTTGGTTGTCATGTCTAGCTTATATTTGCATATTCTTTTCCCACTCATTGCCTCTCTTCCTTTTGCTTCAATGTTTCTCCTGTGTGCTCCCTATTTTCCACTGTTATTCAAACCCACTCCTACTTATTTAAAGTCATTGACCACTTCTACCCTTTTACTATTTAGTAACCACTTTTCATGTTTTTTAGTTTAACTCCCTTCTTTCTGAAACTTTTAATGAATACATTATGCACTTTATTATTTTGTTATTTACTTATTTAACAACCACAATAAAGATATATGTACTTGAATTGTTTCTTATTTTACTTTCGAACATAGTTAAACATTAAGGGCAACCCTGAATGATAGCAAGGGGCAGTTGGAATTTTAAATATGGACTTTGCTTCACTATTTAAAAGCCCTATAACAGACTGTCGTTGGTACATTTTAACTCAACTATCACTCCCAAATTTAATACGTTGTAGACCAAATACTTTATGCTTCAATACATATACATTCCCCCACAAATTACCTTGGTAAGGTAGTTCTGTAATCTGCTGAACTCAAACTGTGGCTGTAGTTAAAAATTCACAAGAATAAACGTTATTTTAGTACAACAAAAAACTTTTTACACTTATAAATACTGATAGGACATCAAATGAATAAAATACTAACAGTTTTTCTATAAATATAAAACAAGCAATGTTAACAAAATGTAATTAAGTATGAAAAGAGAAAACCATCATATTAATCTAAAATATAAATTTATTAATTTGCAAATATTATTTTTAAATAATTACCTGAGTTGTTTAAGGGAAGGCCAAGTGGCGAATATTACAGCAAACTGATTCTCTGAGATATTATTGATTGGAATTGACTGTTGAAATTTGATACACTTCTGTCTTCTAAGTTAAAATATAAGTTGTGCTATTTTTAATATAACTTTTTAAAATAATATTCTATCTTCCATGCTGTATTTATTCGTAAAACATCGAATAAATTATCAAAAAATCCTACAGATTTTGAAATATGAAAGTAAACTTTAAGTTGGTTCTTCTATTGGCTATGGAAGTTCATCTCTGCTAAGACCAAAGTTAATTTTTTTCAAACGTATGCAAATTTGTTTCCTGTAGCTTTCTTTTGGACAGCTTTACTGATGAATAACACATAATTAGTCGCTTTCTTAAACTATTAAATGTATTTAAATTGATTGTGAAGTGATAAAAGAAAACCTATGGGCTATTTTAAATTCTTGTAATAGCAATAAGGGTATTTGAAATAATTTCAGAGAGTTTATTGAAGTAAGAAATAACCAAACAATGGCGTATATTACTTAAGAAAACATATGGTTTAAATATTTCATTTTATAAAGTATATGAGATAATGTAAAAAGAGCATATCATATTTAACATTAAGGTCTGCATATTATGTGCAACATTACCTGAATATACATGAAGTATTTCTTGACAGTGGAGAGCTTTATACGTGCCACGTGACCGATGGCACAGCCCTTCATATCGAAAACAAAAACAAATCCCGGAACAGCTCCCAACTCACGAAGTACTGTGTCCTGAAGCATGAACCAGGCGTTCAGAGTGTCATCGAAGTTGAAACGACTGGCGTTTTCGTCTGTGAGACGGGCCACCATAATGACGTTACCTCTAGGGTCCCTCTTGGGCATCACTACTAGTTCCCTGCACAAATAAAACATGTAATTGGTTTTACTTAAGGGAAAACCTAGTTTAACTCCATAACATTATTTGTAATTACCTATTTAATTTGTTATATGTGTTAGTATTGTGAACATAATATCTGTACTTCAAATATATTTTTAAAAATGCCAAATGAATCTTCCATTTTGTGTTGCGAATTCTGCACCTACTCTTAAAGCCACAAATTGTACAATTTTAACAGCAGAGAGATAAACTTTAGATCATCAAATCTGTAGATCATCAGTTTTTTATGACAGTTCCCGGTACCTTCTTGACAGAATCTATATAACATTGGTCATCAAAGTTATTTGCTCCTAGTGATTTTGTTGTTGACATAATCGTCACTGAACTAAAAGCTTTCTTAAAAACTCCGATAATTACATCGGCTGCCTCTGCCATGTTAATGCTTGAACATGTATCGATAAAGCGTTGTGCAATGTAATCACCGATTACTAGTGGGGAAAGGCTCCTAATCAGATCTAAATCCGGGCAGAACCAACAAGATTATGTTTTCCTGAAACTTGAATATCCACGCTGAGGCCAGTGATGTACAACCCCTAATGAGATGAATGCACTTGTGAGCCTAAACACGCCAGAATTAATGGTTAAAGAGGTACATAAACGTTGGGAATCTCATGTTCCTGTTTAAGCATATTAAATGGGAGCATTAGGACGTTTTTAGGTAAAACATAGACACTGCTGAATCTAAGTATACTCTTACCAGCAATCCAGGACACAAAAACAAAATTTGTAAGTACTGGCAACTCACGTCATTGCGTTATGACGAAGTTTCATAACGCATCTCTTTAACTTATCTGTTATCATAGTAAAAAATTGAATTACAGCTTAACAGTACCTTAAAATAATATGAAAAACAGAGAGTATTAATTAAATGTAAAATTAAAGCTATTGTGAGGCAGAAACTTCCATGAAACGGAATATAAAAAGTTATATAAATCAAATAAACATCACAAAATGGAAATATGGAGAAACAAAATAGTAATTAATGGATATAATGAATATAAAGGTTCACATAATTAACTCTAGCAAGAGAGAGAGGAAATAAACAAAGTAATACGAGCAAACTATAACACCAATAGGAAAATAACAATTGAATGACCACACATGGATTTGAGAGGAAAGAAATTGTGTTAGCAACAGCTCCAAGTCCTTCAAGCTATGGAACAAAAGAAGGAAGAAGGATCAGAAATTAAGTGACATACACTTAATGTAGGAAAAGTCCTATTCGCCAAATTAGCCAAGAGAATGCCAAATAAAATAAAATTAAAAAATAATAGGATTGTTTATGGTGTAAATTAAGAGATTAAAAAGGAAGTAGATACAACAGAAACTGACAAAGAGAACTTCTGTAAAATAGCAGCATAGGTTCAGACAGTGTTCACGCTGTTAATTTTTTTTTTTTACCTTGGACGCTCGGAAGGCATGTACCTGTCATTCATCTGGCGAGAATGAAACTGGCGTCGATTACTTTAGATGTGTTAAGCTGGCAGAAAGTAGAAAATTTATACTGCAGTAATGTTAGATTTATGACTGCACGTAGCTCCCTAAGTATAAGGTTAGATTGCGAACTTCTTAAAAGTTTCGTTTTTGTAACTGCGAAGAAGAAATTAATATTTCACATGTATGATTCTGTGTAACTTAAATGATTGACCACATAGGTGGTCTGAAAGCTTTCGACTTAATAATTATACAAGACACTTTTTCAGAACTTTTTTTTCAACATAGTCTCCCTGTAACTCTACACACTTCTCTCAGCGATGCTCAGCGATGCTTCCATCTCTGTAAATCGTCCAAATAGTACTCGGCGTTTTTCAACATAGTCTCCTTGTGACTCTACATACTTCTCCCAGCGATGCTCCCATCTCTGTAACCCGTCCAAATAGTACTCGGCGTTTTTCAACATAGTCTCCTTGTGACTCTACACACTTCTCCCAGCGATGCTCCTATCTCTGTAACCCGTCCAAATAGTACTCGGCGTTTTTCAACATAGTCTCCTTGTAACTCTACACACTTCTCCCAGCGATGCTCCCATCTCTGTAACCCGTCCAAACAGTACTCGGCGTTTTTCAACATAGTCTCCTTGTGACTCTACACACTTCTCCCAGCGATGTTCCCATCTCTGTAACCCGTCCAAATTGTACTCGGCGTTTTTCAACATAGTCTCCTTGTAACTCTACACACTTCTCCCAGCGATGCTCCTATCTCTGTAACCCGTCCAAATAGTACTCGGCGTTTTTCAACATAGTCTCCTTGTGACTCTACACACTTCTCCCAGCGATGCTCCCATCTCTGTAACCCGTCCAAATATTACTCGGCGTTTTTCAACATAGTCTCCTTGTAACTCTACACACTTCTCCCAGCGATCCTCCTATCTCTGTAACCCGTCCAAGTAGTACTCGGCGTTTTTCAACATAGTCTCCTTGTAACTCTACACACTTCTCCCAGCGATGCTCCTATCTCTGTAACCCGTCCAAATAGTACTCGGCGTTTTTCAACATAGTCTCCTTGTAACTCTACACACTTCTCCCAGCGATGCTCCCATCTCTGTAATCCGTCCAAATAGTACTTGGCGTTTTACAACAGTCTCCTTGTAACTCTACATACTTCTCCCACCGATGCTCCATCTCTGTAATCCGTCCCAAAAGTACTTGGCGTTTTTCTCTGAAAAATAATTGTTCACGGAGGTAATTGCCTCTTCATTTGACGAAAATCCCTGTCCTCTGAGCGCAATTTTCAGATTATTCTACAAAAACAAATCGCTTGGGGCCAGATCTGGTCAAGAGATTGAAACCGTAATTCGTGGATGTTCACCAATGCAACCGCTGAGGTGTGAGACGATGCGTTGTCTTGGTGAAACAGGATTTCCTTTTTCTGAAAATGTGCCCGTTTTACCTCAAGTTGTGCCTTCAGCTTGTCAAGTAATGATGCGTAGTATGTATGCTCCTGTAATTGTCGTCCCTTTTGAGCATAATCGATTAAAATAACTCCATGACTATCACAAAAACAGTTGCCATCACTTTCTCAGCCCAAGAAGCAGTTTCTTTTTGAGCAGGTTCCCCCTTTGCAGTTCACTGTTTGCAGCGTATTTTGTCTCGAGCTTATAACAGTGTATCCAAATTTTATTTACAGTACTTAATCGACGCCAATACTCGGATTTATTACGCCCAAACTGCGCCAACAGAGCGTTGTAAATGTTGCAAACGTGTCTAAATGTTGATGTAATATGTGACAAACACGTTATTTTGTCCTGTCCATTGGCCTTTGCTATCTCTCTCACATTAATTTGGCGGTCGTCTAGCATCATTTGGTGAATTTTGGCGATGGTTTCTTCGATAGTTACAGTTTTTGAACGGCTCGAACATTCATCGCCTCCCTAGCTCTTACGACCACGTTTAAATTCAGCTGCTCAAAATTTCACTGTTGTAAATGATGGTGCAGAGTTCCCATACACAGAGTCTAACTCATCTTTGATTTGTGTAGGCGTATTGCCTTTCAAAGACAAATATTTAATGACAGCTCCGTACTCGATTTTGTCCATTTTCATACAAAAACTCACTCAAATGTCTAATACATAACAACTGAGCGTCCAAAATGGTGAAGCGGTCGTGAGTAACTGTCGACAGAAGAACAACGAAATTCACTATCTTTTATTTCCGAATGCCGCTATCGTCATGTTGAGGTCGGAGTCTTTTCCGATCACCCTCTACACATACGTGGCCCGCCTTGATAGCGTAAATGGGAGCGTGTCTACCTCCCGCTGAAGATGTCCCGTGTTCGAATCTCGGTGAGGGTGAGTAATCTGGATAAGGTTCTTTCCGTGATTTTCCCTTATCCTGTTAGATGAATGTCGGGTAGCTCTGAGCTCCATGGACACCGGACTTATTTGAGCGTCACTTCACCCATTTCATTCATCGTCGGATATGACGTCCGAGGACGTAAATTTAAAAAAAAATAATAATAAATAAAAAACACGCGCGCCCTCTTTACATTGAGTTATTTAGAATTAATGATAATATTTTTTGGGGTAGAGTAAGTGTAGAAAAACGTGATGTCTCATATTTTGGAGTAATGTTTTTTTTTGGGGGGGGGGGGAGTTTAGGTCCTCCAACGTTAAGTGATATCGGACGGTGAATGAAATGTGTGAAATGATGCTCAAATGTGTCCAGGGTCCATGGAGCTTAGAGCTACCCGACATTCGTCTTTAAGGATAAGGGAAAATCCCAGAAAAACCTTATCCATGTAACTCATCCTGACCGAGATTCGAACTGGAGACCTCGTGAGCGTGAGGCAGACACGCTACCATCTACGCTACTGAGGTGGGCTATTTGGGAGTACAAAAACACTTATTCCAGGTGTAAATATGCATAATGGTTGATGTAGGACCACACAGTAGCTGAGTAGCAAACTCTTCAGTCAGAATGGATACTCCTGAGGAATTGCCTGGGTTATCGGACAGTTAAAAACCATAATTTCTCCTCTTTGAATCCCCTCCAAGAGACGGAATGAACTAGAAGGAAAAGAATTAAAATAGCTTTATGGTATGTGAGCATACAGAGTGCAGTCCTGTGACTTTTTTGAGACGAAATGGAGAAAGGTATCAAGTTATAACAATGGCTTCAGTTGTAAACTTCTACAGTTTGGTTGGAACTTTCCCTTTTGTTCAGCTGTCTCCAAAAAATAAAGTTATTTTCTCCAGAAATGAACCCTAATCACCATTCCTAGGTACACCGTTTATAGGTCTAAGTATTATGATCTCTCTGTTATTTGAAATAGTCTTCTGAAAGTCATCTAAAATCATTTTTCACTTTCTTTGTATTTGAAAATCATGAATATGGTAACAAACAATGCAACCTAGCAAGTTCATTTGTTAACCAGTTTTCTACACATTAAACATTGGATTTTATTTGCATTTGCAAATCTTCACAAATGTTGCCTGGAAACAGAAATGCAAGTTTAAACCAGTTATTCATGAATTATTTCTTAGCAAAGGAAGACATGCTTACGTGATGTCCAAGGCTTCCTTAAGTTCAGGTCTTTCAGGATCTCTGTTACCAAAGAGTTCAGGAGCATGCGTCCGGATTGTGTAGTAGGACTCAATGGATTGCTTGCAGCCTTCGAGGCTATGCTGGCAGCTGTGTAGGAAGAGGATCAGCTGTTCATCTGCAAACAGACATCAAACGTTGCTGAAATTGAATTGCTTGCCTTCTATCAGGTGTTACGTTTGGCCAGATGTACATTAGCAGTGATTAATTTAATTGAGTGCACATGACATGTCGGAATATGACGGCCTCTTCCACTAATTGTTGCTCCTAAACCAAGAGAACAAGACGCAAAGCTCATTCATTACATTCAACTGCAAAAGCAGAGAAGGTACTGCAATTTAATTGGCTCTTGAGATGAGAGAAGGACTAAGGATGGATTAGAGTAATTACCAGCAGTGCTCGAAGAGGACAAGGAAAGTGCTTTAGGCAATTATTGTTCAAGTGGATGGTGTCAGTAAGGAACGAATTTCAAGCATGTAATGTAAACTTGACATTTAGAAAGTTCCCTGTATATGCAATGTCTGCCATTCATTATATGTAGTCCTTGCCATCTTCCATATACTGCCATCTCCTCTGCTACCTAAGCTAAGTATGGAAAGCATGTATTCTACTCAACATTTTAATGGCGAAATTTCACCAGTAATATGTTTTGGGATACACTGAAGCAGAAAAAACTACATTTTCTTTTTTAAAATAGTACTACGACGGCTGTTCAATATAGAAGGATTATAATTTTTTACGCTCATAATTTTTTGGACTAAAATTCAAACTTACCACGTTCTGTTAGCTTAATGTGAAACAAGCACGCCATAATAGTTTCATTGATGGTACTCCTGGTTCCCACCTGTGAGAACCAGGCAAGTTCAGACATGTTCAGTATCGTCTACCGCTGCAATGGAGGTAACACGCGAGGAACGATATGCGGCTTTGAAATTCTGATTTCGTCTCAACAGATCTTCAGTTGAGGCATATTCAGTGCTACAGGAAGCCTATGTAGTGTCCGCCCATCCTTACATAACAGCTCGAAGGTGGTTTAAAATGTTTAAACAGGTAAGGCAATCAATTTTAAAGGAAGGTGAACCTGCTGCTCTAGTTACTATTCTTACGGAAGAAAACATCAACACTGCTGCTGCCATTGTGAGAGAGGATGGACGAATTACCTTAAGATCACTTTCAGAAATACTGAACATTTCATTACGTGCCACCCACACGTTGGTGACAGAAACATTACACATGAGACGTGTTTGTGCGCGATGGGTTCCAAGACTGTTGATTCGCGAACAAAAGGACATTCGCATGCAGGTCTGCATGCAGTTAAAGTTGATGTTAGAGGAAGATCCGGAGTTTCTTTCAAACTTAATCGCTGCTGATGAACCTTGGCTACATCATTTTGTTCCTGAGAGCAAACAGCAAAGCTCGGTGTGGAATCACCTTCATCACCAACCCCCAAAAACATAAAGTAGTTGTTTCTGCTGGGAAAGTTATGGTCATCTCATTCTTTGATATTCATGAAATGGTTTATCTACATGTTGTACCTGCACACGCATCAGTAACTGGACAATACTACAGGGATGTCCTGAAGACATTGCAAGTCCATATTAGGCGACCACATTTCCGTGAAGCAGGCTGGATGCTACACCACGATAATGCGCGGACACATATTGCCAAAGTTGTTGCTGAATATCTTGCAAAAATAAACGTGAAATGCATCCCTCACCCTCCCTATAGTCCGAATTTAGCCCCATGTGACTCTTTTCTATTCCCTAACATGAAGAAACGCCTTCGTGGGAGGCATTATCCATCATCACAAGCAGTGGTGAAGCCTGCGAAGGCGATTTTGAAGCATCTCTCAAAAAATGGTTTCCAGCATGTCTTTGAAGACTGACAGAAGCGCTGGGATAAGTGCATCGCATTCAGGGGAGACTATTTTGAGAAGGGCCATCAAAATTATAAGGATGAGTAAAGGCTCGTTATCAAAAAAAAAAAAAAAAAAAAAAAAAAAAAAAAAAAAAGTGTTCGTTCCTTATTGAACAGCCTAGGTAGGTTTCACATGGTAAACAGTTTTAGCTGGGGTCCTCCTGACTCCACTATACCGGTTACGGGTTAAAATAATAATTTTATGGCATGCTTATGGCACACGTTATGGCGGCAATTTGTTTTAAGTATTTCTTGTTCTGCTACACGATGCTCCACTATTTGCCATTCAAATGCAGGAGCGCTTGATCACACTACGAGCTACAATTTTCTCCATATCACACCTCAATCACTTCTGCCACTCACTGTAAAAAAACGAAAGGACTCAAATCACTGAAACTACCCACATTATATCCCGAGGGTTCAATGATGACATTGTAAAATTACTATCACTCTAGCGTAATAACTACCGGGTGATAATTAACACTTCACAAAACTCCCTCGTATCTTCCAGACTTTCGTATTTCTGTTGTTTATAAAAGTAGTTTTAAATTATCTAGCGAAGGGAATGAGGAACTGATAAAATAATCACTTCCAACTTGGTCTTCCTCAATTTTCTGGTGCAACTCCCGGGTCTAAGCCGTTGGCAATTTGTTGGAAATGGTGAAGTGCGGTGAAATAATTTACCGCAGCTTTTCCTTCCCGCGGAGGAGTTTGGGAAGCACCTTACACCCCGGTGCACTTTAATTGTCTTCAACACTCGCGGGTCCTTGCAAAACTTCTACTAGCCCGACGTCACCATGGTAATTAAAACTGTCTGAGCTAAGACTCGCCTGTCACCATCCAAGCTTTCTCAAAATTACTGACAAATATTTTGACGGACTTTCTCTCCTAGAGGCAGATAAGGCTCAGTTTTTAATTTCAGCATTGCTTGCGAATCCTAAGGGAAGTACAGTCTTCTACATAAATTATGATACTTTATTTGCACCAAGCTCTCTAAGCAAATACAGCCCTCCTCCCTCAACCCTTCAAAAAGATTGTAATACTATTATGGTAACATTTTCTTTAGCTTATTCCCTGTAGTGTTAGGATACTCCTGTTCCTTTATCCTTTAAGTTTGGGTCTGAGGAACCTGAACGCCCCGCGGTCGAACTGTTAGATCACTTGCTTCACACCAAGTCGCCCTGGGTTCGATCCCAGGTGACCACATATGAGAAATGTTGTGGACAACCGGCGCTACGGCGGGTTTTCTCCGGAATCCCGGATTTGCCTCCCAACTCATTCCGCTGGTGCTCCATCTTGATTTCATCAATCATCAGTGTCACCGCCTGCGTCCCGTAGGGGGAGGGATGCGTCCCTTTCAGCTGTCAAAGTGCGGGCGCTGCGGACCCCTAGCACTCGTGGTACCTCTGACGTTACTAGAGGAACCTCGGGCCGAACATACCGGGCCCCTCCCCCTGGGAACTGTTCGGATTGGGTTGGACTCGAGGGGGCAGTGTGTTCCCGCCACCCACGGGTAATTGGGTACCTCCAGCCAGGCTACTGGCCGCCCGGAGGGGGTAGAGGGTTGCCTCATAAGTCCCGGGTGCTAGCCTGCAGAGCTAGTAGCTGGTGAGCTAGACACTGGCGGCCCTACCAAGGTCTTTTGGTAGCTGGTTCATTAAGGACCGGCGCGTAAGGCGTATCCACTTCCGTCCTGTCTGCCGTGTGCAGGCGGAGGGGGCAGTTTATAAAATAGGTGCTCGGAATAATGGGAGTAGATCCTCACATTTAATTGTCACCGCCTGCGGTGCCGTATATATAGACACGGTCATGTCGTACTGTCATGACATCGATAAGTCATGTCGTATTTTAAGAAAACAAATTATTTGAAATATGCTCTGACAAGCAATTTTCAAAGCGTAGACCATTAGATTCTACATACATGACATCATTAAAATAGAAACTATATTCACAAATCGCTGAAATGTCTCTATTTTGTTTCACTGTAGCAAACACCTTATTTAGTGGAACGCATCTAATTTGAAGGGGCCCAAATGACCTTGTTGTCGACGGGCCCTTAAACACCACTCACTCACTCTAATTTGAATAATTTTGTTTTGTGTACATATAAACGAGAGCTTTGTAAGCGAACTGTTCTCCAGTTCAAGGTTTTAAGGTTCAGATTATGTGATAATCATTGTCTATGTTCTCAGGCACATGCTGATATATTAAGCGAACTTCTCTGTCAGCATCTGTATCGCTTTACATCTCAGAATCTGTATGATACTTGCTAGGTTGAGACAAAGACCGATACATATTCCATCTCTGTCGCCCGCTAGCCGTGGAACTGGCAACGCCAAGACAATAAATATCATAAACGTATCGGGTCAACCCATTGTTGTGGACCAGGATTGTAAGGGGGGTGAAAGACTTACAAACCTAATCTGCAACTGGGGGCGTAGCTACTGAAAGGGTAGAGCGAAAGAACTGAATAACTATTGTCACCCGAACGTCGGAACTCTCTATAGAACCGGCAGCAGCAGCAGCAGGAGACGGTCGGCGTTCGCCATGCCCCCTCGTTTCTCTTATAGAGGTAATGAGGGGTGACTGAAAAAAACATCACTGCGCCATCTCTTTTTGTTCCACCTGAGTTCTCGAACTTACGGGATGTTTCATCTAATCCTGAAACTTCCAGATTGGCCAGCTGATCCTATATAAGCAACACGTCGGGCTGGAGGAGTCAGTCAGTGCTTGACGAGCTAGTGAACGGACGAGAAGACTGCGCAAGTACTTCGGAGGAGTTTACGTAATCGCGAGTGCCAGTGGAACCTTAACGGACAAACTGGTGAATCGTAATTGTGTGCATTACGTAATTCTGTGTAATTGGCAAGTGTTTAACTGTAAGTCGGTGGAAATAAAGAACATTTTTGAGTGGTGCAATTGGACTTTTCATTTCACGAACCCACAAAGTCACACTATATTTCAAAGATACCTAGTATATCTACAGGGCACTTCCTGGATGTGGAAGAGATCAGGGGCGCTTTGGTAACATTTAAATACATAATAACATAATGCAACTTTACCTTTGGCGATGTGTTGTTTGTATGGCTTGAACCTTGTGTGACTGTCAAAAGGTGTACGATCTGGTCCGCCCTGCTGGCGATCTTACTCGTGGTAGCACTTTGAAATAAACTCTTGTGCTTTTCTTACTGAGACCATCAGCAAGTCCCTTCTGAAATCTCTGTGAAGTCTCTCCCCCGGGGGCTAACTCAACGAAGCTTAAACAACGGTCCTACCAAAAAGTCAACTCAGCAATCCCCACGCTAACTGTTAATTTGCACCATATTGTGCAATCATTGTTTACATCATTGAGAACATGTCTAAACCTGTTACTGACAAACTAAGCATTATTTCCCTTGATAAGTAGGATGTGCGATTCATTGTTTATAAGATGGAGAACAAGTTGCGGCCTGTTACAGGCCACCTGTGAATTATTTCCCTAAGCCAGCAGGATGTATGATACACCAGTCCAAAGTGCATGTTTTGCCAGTCAGCAGAATTTTCGCTTAATCATACAACTTTTACACACAGCTGTGCCCAGACTCAAGGCATCGAAAATAAATGTTACAGTATAATGATTACAGAAATTTGTAAATCTTGCTCAGCCTATACACACAACACCATTTTCATTCTTATTTTTGTAGCTACTCTAACATAGCTACTTACGCACGCTAAGTTTATTTCTCGGTTCTATTAAACAGCTTGTCAATTAATCCCGCGGTATAACAGGCAAGGTCAATACACTCTAAATTTTCTATGCTTTTGAAATGCATAAATCTATACACAAACCGCAATGGAAATCTTTACATTTTAAATAGAAGGAAAATCTTTACATATACAAAACGCTCAGTTTGTCCTTCTTCCAACGCCACATAAAATGCCAGGCGGAGCTGCAAATCACGTGATTGTTGAGTGCACAGTAGCAATTTCCTTTCATTAACAGCCCAGATCTCAGTCTGCCTCTGGTATTTGCGTACAGCAAGTTGTTTTACTGTGGGTTGTTGTCATCTGATTTTTGATCCCTGTGCTGTTTTTGAAGGTGCGAATTTCTGCATCAAATACACAAAATGGGACACTAAAAGCTCACTTTTGAGAAGAAGAATTGTGCTTTAATTCTGTCAGAGGTAGGTACCTCTGTAATTTGCATAGCTGCTGATTCCAAGGTGTCAAGACAAGTCATTTATGACCTAACAAACGCAGCAGCACCTTTGCCATGTGGCACGACACCAACTCGAAACACAGACTCAGGTGGTAAAATAAAACTTCTTCAAGATGACCTACAACGTGAAGTGATAGCTAATCCAAGGATTACAGCAGCAGGTTAGAAAAGAATTACCCAGAACTTCTCAAAAGTGTTGCAATCCGCGCCATTCAGCATCAGCTTCAAACAGACTTAGGTTTACTAGTGCGATGTGCTGCGAAGAAGCCTCTTGTAACCGAAGCTATAAAGAAAAGAGTACATTTCTGCAACACATGTCTGCACTAGACATCAGAGGCCTGGCACAAAGTAATGTTTTCTGATGAAAAAACTTTCAGATTGGTTAGAGGAAAGTCCAGAAACGTGAGAAGGCCAAAATTGTGTCACGATATGATCCAAAGCTTACTGTCAAAACTGTTAAACTTCCAAAAAGTGTGATGGTATGGGGTGCTTTTAGTGGTAATTGTGGTAGAGGTGGCTTGTACTTTCTTCCTGAAAATGTAACTATGAAAGGAAGTAAATATTTAGAAGTGTTGCAACAGCTTTTAGTCACATTTTGGCCAATTCATCAGTGTCAGTTCTTAATGCTTGATGATGTCCCTGCTCACAGAAAAAAGATGATTCAGAAGTTCTTAAAAGAAAATAATATACCTATACTTGACTGGCCTGGTAACTTTCCTGACCTAACTCTAATAGAAAATGTTTGGGATCTAATGAAAAATAAACTATAAGAGCTGCAACCATCAAATATTAAGGAGCTGCAGGTGGTGTTGAAGTTTCGGGTGGAAATGGACCAAAAATATTTTGAAAATCTAGCATATTCGATGCCCAGGAGATTCATGAAGGTAAAACAATTTAAGGGAGATATGACCAAGTCTAATTGTATGGAGAAGTTCAAAATAAAACCATGTAAAGTCAGTGTTTGTAGCTTTTATTATCATGTAAAGATATCCATTGCGACCACTGTAGTATTTCAAAAGTAACAAGAAATAAATAAACGTTTAAACGTTTCTTAAATTACTCTGTGGAACAGTGTGTATGGGATGTCGAGAAGCCGCCACTGGGAGAGGGGAGGGAGCACTTTACTCACAAGGACGACGTCCCCCAAGCTAATTCACAAATTACCACCAATGACAGCGACAATCATCTGTTGCAGCAGCTCGTTCGTTCAGTAAGCAAGCATCCTGGGTGATTTTGCATAGTCACGTGTGCTTCAATTCTTAACGGAAGTCACACACCAATAATGGCTTATTACATACTTCCTTATACATACAAAGAGATGAAGGGCGTACAGTAGGTTTACGTGATAGTCAATTTGTTTTTAAAATTATCAATAACAGTTCCACATTTGGGGAAATTAGAGCTATTTTAATATGCAGGGATATGTCTCACATGGGTAATACCAAAAAATAAACATTTTATTGAAATTATGTACTTTAAACACCTATATATTTTTGTGCACTAATATTTTTTTCTGTTCTTAATATTTACCGGTTATGTAAATTTCCACAATGAGGAGATCTTCAGCGGATATGTCAACTTCAAGGTTACATTGCATTTACTATGTAAATATTTTAAATATACTTCATTAGATTCAAAATCTTAGTCACTTTTAGGTACTCAAATTTGCAGGAATATATTACATATAAAACAGCCTCTGCTACTTAAGAATGCCTGAAATAAATATCTGATAACAAAAATGGCAATAAAGGTCAGTGAAACACATATTTAGGTATCCAGAGTAGTGAACCTTTTCTTTATTTTCTTGTCACATAAAAAGAGAGAAATACTGAAACATCAATATTTGTGTATATCAGTAGAGAAACTTTGTCTTTGTGTTGTGGTATTTGAAATGACTGCTTTCCATTACATTCACTGTTTAAGATAGGAGAAAAATCACAGTTTCTCTGCAGGTACTCGAAATACAGTTCTGTTATTTGTCAAAATAACACCTTAAATTAAATCGTACACCTCTTGTATGAAACTGACAACCTGTCCTATGCAGTGGTCGCGTTGCATTTGTTTTTGACAAACTCCAGTTTGCAGCAGCAGTTTCGTACCTTCTAGTGGTATTTCCAATTGAATTCTCATGTGGAATTTAAACTGTAGCTACTAGTCAAAATTGTCCTGTCTATGGTCACTAATATCAGTATTAGTTATTAGATATAAATATTTAGTCAACACGCCTTTTCTTTTCTTTGTATTACTCATATGCATTATTAACGTCATGTGAAGCTGAACCAACTTTCTCCCAATATTTGTATTATGTTTCAGTGAGAGAAGCACAAAATTCACATTCGACAATTTACGAATGTACAAGATTGTTCACTGCAATTTCCGCAACGAAAGGAATGAGGAGGATGGCATGTTTTAACGTGGGTTACGTTTTGTATCCGTACCGGTATACTTGTTGGCAGGGACATTTGTTGATGTCTCTTTTGGGCCCGCCTGGGTAACGTAGATGGTAGCGTCTCTACCTCACGTTCAAGTGGTCCCAAGTTCGAATCTCGGTTAGGGTGAGTTACCTGATGATGTTTTATCCGGGGTTTTTCCTTATCCTGAATGATGAATACCAGGTAGCTCTAAGCTCCATGGACCCCCGACTCATTTGAGAATCATTTTACCCAATCCATTTATCGTCCGATATGATAACTTTGGAGGACGTAAATTAAAAAAAAAAAGTCTCTTTTGGCCTTGTATATTACCTGTGTGCGTACATTGATTGCTAAGGTGTATGCGATCCGATGACTGATAATACACAAAGGAATGTTTGTAGAAATGTTTACCAAAATACATGTTCTAAAACAGGATGCTACATCCGTTCTTAAATTGTAAAAGAGCTGTAAATAACAAAGTGCATGTACGTATTTTATTACTTTATTTTCTATGCTGTAATTAAATGTAAATTTTCTTTTCAATTTCAGGTAAGTTCTTTTGAAGCTGAGGTATACTGGAGGCTACCAATCTCACCACTTATACTGTTACAGGTAGGAATACACTTAATTCTATTAGTCAAATATTTCCCTCTCTACATATAGTCACGTTCTGTTATATCACTAATTGGATCAGAAGTCTTACCGTAATCAATTTATTACCTTAAAGTCACCGTAGTTCTTAAACAACCACACCCATCGCAATTTCAGTTCTGGATAACACCTTTTCTTAATTACGATTTGAACTATTTTGCCTTAGTAATTGCCAACACTATCTGTGGACCTATTTATGTCCTTAGAAATCTATTGAATATATTCGCTAAGTATTAGAAGAGATTTGTTGTTTTTTTGACCAAGAAATTCGTTCACAATAATAGCAGTGTGAGCTGGAGCGTTATCCATGAGTTGGCTTGCCACATATGAGGTTTTGTTTTGCCCAAACAATCGTTTAAAATAGTACAAATAGATTATCAGCGACAATCTCTCTCAGAGCTAAATGACAACTTTCAGACACCATTTCCTTCACTTTAGCGATGCTCAGTTCAGTTGCTGGCAGACCAGAGCGAGACAAATGTTCCACCACATTCGACACGCATTTGTTTTTTGAGGCAGTCGATTCACCGTAAGCCCTCCGTAATATTTTCAGTAACTCGGCACACCAAATACTATTTGCAATGTAAAATTTGAGACATCCTTTGTTCAATATTTTTATTCATTTTAAAATCGTAGAAGGAAAGAAGAAGAAGTTAAAATTAAATGTAATGATGAAATCTTAGAACAGGTAGACAGATGTAAATACCTGGGTACAATTATAAATAAGGATGGAAAAATAGAACAGGAAATTTTAAACAGAATAGGAAAGGCCAATTAGGTCTGCTATCAGATTAATAATACTATTGTGGGGAAAAAAGGAAATAACAAAAGATACAAAAATTATAGTATTTAAAACAATAATACTACCAATTCTATTATATGGAGCAGAGAGCTGGACTCTCCTACAGAAACAAGAAAGCAATGTAACAGCTATGGAGATGAGAGCTGTGGGGAAGACAAGAAGAGATATGATTAGAAATGTAACAATAAGAGAAGAGTTGGGTACACACTCCGTTAAAGAAATATTGGAAAAAAGACAACTTAAATGGTATGGACATGTACTCCGCATGTCAGAAGAAAGAAAACCCAAACAATATTTAGAAGCAATACCAGAAGGTAAAAGGATTAGGGGAAGGTCACGCATCTTGGATCAGGAATACATTGAGAAGTTGGGGAAGGATAGAGGGAAAACCATGACAGAAATGAAGAGAATGATAATGGACCGAGAAAAGTGGAGGAAATGGGTAGAACAGGCTTGAATTCCACGCTTAACAGCAAAAAAGGAGTTAGAGAAAGAAGAATAAGAAGAAGTAAAATCGCAACACATTTTTGAGATGCACTATTAAAATAGGGCCCTGCAAACAAACCAGATGACAGATGACAACCAAACTCCGCGTGGGTATAGAGGAATGATGCGTCATCTAAGTAACAGCAATAATTTCGAATGCACTCCAATACGAGATTTTTATATGATCAGTTCCTTGTACTTCCTTGACAGAACGTATATCTTCTTCTTCTTTTTCCTTCACGGGTTAGGCTTAAGCCTGTTCCGGTCTCACATTTCCTGAAGCCATCTCTTTAGGGGGCGTCCTATTGATCTTCGTCCTCTTGTTTATAATTGAAGGCTTGTTTTGGTATTCTTTCTCTTGACATGTGATTAAGGTGTTCAACCCATTTGTTTCTATATCTTTGGATTTCTTCTAATAACGGTTGTACTTCTAATTCCTTTGTAATAATTTCATTCCTAATATGATCTTCTCTTGCACATCCTTTGATTGATCGTAACAATCTCATTTCAGCAGCTTGGATATTACTCTTCTCCTTTTCCCTTACTGTCCATGCCTCACTTCCATAGTTTAATATTGGGATTGCCATCACTTTGTAGAATCTTATTTGAGTTTCTTTCCTTGCTTTATTCTTGAGGGTTCTATTAATTGTTCCGCAAACTGCTTGGATTTTTTGTATTTTATTCCTTATTATCAGAACGTATATTTACCAGTTAATTTAACCCTTATGTCTTTTTGTTCTGTTCTTAATGTCTGTTTGGAATAGTGGTGGGAAAATTTAGCAAGTAGAACTTCGTTAAGCGTAATTTGTCATTTAGAGTGACGTATATTTACGCGAATATGAAGTAAAATACTCTTAATTACTAGTTTGAAGAACGGTCAAATGATTACAGCGCCTCCCTGGGTACCGTACGTGGGAGTTTGAGATGTACAAGATGGTGCCTGGACGTGTTTACCTCGGGGTTCTCCGGTTTTCTCCACTATTCATTCCGTCAACTACTCCGTCGTTTTACTTTCAGCCGCTTGACCCTCTATTTCCTCTCTTCGGGCTCATCACCCATCCTGATGATTCTCATGTACAGAGTTCGTGTGCTCCTTGACTTACGTCAACACCAGACGGTCATTTGTAAGTCTTGGAGGCTGAAAGTCTACCATACGAGGAAGTTAAGTGGATAAAAAGGAGATTCTGGTATGTGTAGGGATTACCAAAAATAGCAGCCAGCGAGAACAGCTGAAGGGTCGAATTTGAATCAAAATTAGACTCCAGGAACGGACTGAGCGTCTTCTAGCACGCAACCGTGAAATTAATACTTCCTGTGCAACCTAAGAATGCTTGGTTTGCAGGGAGGACTACAGCAAACAATGAGAAGAATGGCCGGGACTGAATAAGTTTGCGTAAAAAATAGTAATCGGAACATAGTTTCAGTGGAAATACCAGAGTGCTATAAAGGTGTACCTAATATTGTGTTAATTCATGTAATAATTGTCAGTAATATTGCCTGATTTGGTTTAGAAAACATTTTTCAGTTATTGAATTATTATCATCATCATTATTGCTAGTGTCATTAACAGTCCACTAAAACTTCTTCTTGTGGTACCAATGGATTGGGCTACATATCGGGTATTCATGTGGGCATATTCGTCTCTGTTGCATTCAGGTCCCTGGGGCCATTTGAGGAGCCACTTTACATAAATCGTTATGGCTAAAATCGCCTAAACCAACATGCAGTTGACTGCCGTAAGGGAGGGGATCCGTCCCCTTCAGCGGCCTTGGTGCGGGCGCTGCGGACACTTAGCACTTGTGGTACCTCTGACGTTACTAGAGGAACCTCGAGCCCCTCCCGCAGTGTGTTCCCGACACCAAAGGAGAATTGGGTACCTCTGGCCAGGCTACGGCCGCCCGGAGGGGGTAGAGGGTTGCCTCATAAGTCCCGGGTGCTAGCCTACAGAGCTAGTAGAAGGTGTGCTAGATCACCAGGTGGCCCTACCGAGATTTTCTGTAGTTTTCCCTACGGTGTTGACGCGCGTAAGTGGTGTATCCACTTCCACCCGTCTTAACGTTATAGTCGTTGGGGGGGGGGGATTTTTAGATTCAAGGTATTGCCCCATGGAAAGACCCACGGGGTTTTCCATCGCTCCCGAGTAGAAGGAGGCCCGGGTACTTGGTCTTACGGGTCCACGATTAATGGGAGTAGAACCTCTGTCGTTAAACATGCAGCTGACAGTTTTGGACAGCTCAACATCGTAGACCCAAGAAGGTCACATGTTATTTCGCACTCTATTTTCTTTTTGCAAGAAAAGTGAAACAAACGTGGCGATGTGAATTGTTAAATTTGAAGGACAAATTAAATCAAAATTTTTAATATACTAAATTATTTTTCGTGTTATTTTCAAACGCAGCGTATTTTAAATTATTGCGTTATATTTATAGTGAAACTTTTGCCTTTTTTTCCGGCATTCATTTCCTTTCCCGATTGGAGACTGTTTACTCGTAGGATCACTTCGGATTCTCGCCGCCTCTCTCATTGAGCGCTGCGGATTTCCGAATGTCTTCCTTACGGCACAATTTCAGTCGGGAAGACAGTCCGTGTCTCGTGTCGGACGAATTAAGCTCTTGGTTAAGTGCTCCAGTCTCGGCTTTTAGCTTTAATAAATTTGTCTGAGTGTTCCTTCTGATCGCCTTCTCCGGAGCCTTGTTTGGGTTTCAAACGGGCTATATTCTGTCACTTCCGGGACCAGATGTTATTGTCTTGTCAAGTTCTGGCCTTATAGGCGTGACTGCTTTTTTGCGTTTCTGTTAAACTTAATTTTTTTCTGGGATCCTGGTTAACTTGATTAAATTCTTCTTTCAGCAAAATCGCTTGTGTTTCTAGACTAGCTTTGTTAATGGTTGTGATGCTTTTGTTTTCCTGTGTTTCTTTAACAGAACACATATTTTTGAATATTCAGTTATATGTAAAATTTTAGAATATTGAATTAAAGTTTGAATTGTTCAATGGGGCAACTGTGAGTCAGTTCATTGTCTGCCGTTCCCGTAACCTGGACGTCTGTTACGCCTGTAAGTTACCAACATATACAGTTTAACCAGCGTGAAGTGCGCCGCCTAGTGCCTGCCCGCACAAATTGAAGTATTCTTTTCTAAATAGGACTGCAGATGTTTACGAGAAACTTGCAGCAAACCCGCATACCAGTGTTAAATTGATTGGGTTCTAATTGGAGCTATGAGTTCTATTATCCTCAGGTAAATGGTTGCAGGAAATGGATTTTGGTGGTTGTTGGCTATTCAGTCGTATTAATAACCCTTTGTTGCACAGTTACTTGGTTTAATTCTTACTAAGTTTGCTTATCGACTTGGATCGGTGACCACCTGTTAGTAAAATTCCTAACATAAATTCAATTTTACTTGAAACCCTGGATTACTTGTTTAAATTTACTTCCGCGCGGTTTCTATTTCTTCTTTATACGGCGACTACTTTGCTCTAATAAACTTCTAATGCTGCTTCCACTTACGCTGGTTGCGCTATTGTTAACTTCCCTACATTTCAGACTTATAAATCTTCGCTTCTCTTCTAAACGCGCATAAACACGTCCTTCCTGTCGTAGTATCACCTTTTAAGTAAATTTTTCTTACTTCACGATTCAGTTCGAGCCTTATTCTGACCCTCTCTCTAACTTTATCACATGACCAAACTAGCTCACCCTTCTGAAATGTTACATTATTACTGGTCTCTCATTTATTTAGAATTTTTGCATATGTTTGCAAAACTCATCTAACTCATTGACGTTCAGCCCACCCTGAGTTGGGGAACGCCTACCCTGAGTTGTTTGTAACGGTACACATCGTTATCAAATCAGCGAAGTAAATGTCTTTAGCGTTCATGCTCAACTGTTTTTTCAAAGCCCTTTTGTCCCAACACATTCCTGGCTGAAAGTATACTATAGTTCTCAGACATTGAACTTTTGCTAGCACAAAGAAGATAACGGTCCTCCCTTCCTGTCTCTCCGACGGGTACAGATTTTTACAAAAATATTTTATTGTTCTTGCATGGATGCTAATATGTATTCCATATTAAATTATATTCTTCCCTTATTATTGGTTAAGTCAACTGTAATTTTAATCATTACTACATTCATTCTAATTTCATATTATAACAAATTTTATGTCAGTTTAGCAAAGCATTAGTATTAATCTTAACTTCTTTTTCAATTATCTAATTTCGATTAATTCGCCGCCTCCTAATCGATGACTGATACTACGGTTACAAACTCGATGTTCAACTTATATAGACATTCGGTAAGCTCTGTCCATTATTGTTCATATTCATTTCAAACGTGGTAACAAAAGACTATATAAGATAAAATCTTGAAGCAAGAAACCTGTACCGAACACTTTCATTTTCTTACACGGAAATTAAAGCCTGCCTCATGTTCTTTTGCTTGCTTCTTCATATTTTATTAAAAAGTTTTGTCGTCCCTTGACAAAGAGATCCCTTTTATTGATTAGTTGGCAGTTTCACACATCAAACAAGAAGAGCGTATTGATAAAAATTTGCTCAACAACCAGACGTGTATAAAAGGATTATAAAATCTCGCGCCGTTGGTGTTGAAAATGTAGATGAAAGAGAAAAAAGGGCGATTGAAGGGGAAGAAAATAAAAGTAATGCAAAGGTATTTAAATACAAAGGAGCTTTTAAAGAGGTAAAATTATATACGGGAAACCTGTCTAAATAATAAAATTACCAAAGTGTTTTGATAGCAGAAAGCAATTTTTGCATCTCAAAAAGACATTTATATACTTCTGAATATCAACAGAGCTTCTTACTCTGCCGAAAGAGTTTCAATTTAATTTAGATTACATCATTAATTAAATATTAAATAAATAAAAGAGGAAAATATTCAAATGGTTCTTTAACATGGATTTAACTCATTAGTTTTGACTTGTAACAAGGCTCACTCTAACCAAACCTTCTGAACTGGAATTGGGTTTTAGTGCAAGATTCTTTGCTGGTATCAAAATAGCTAAATTAGAGCGTTTCTTTGTCTGCATCTGTGGCCAAACTAAATTGTAAACCATTTTATATAGGTTAACTGCAATCCCTGCGTTCTACAAAGTTGGAATATACGATGTAAAATGTTACTTTTTTAGAACAATTATAACACTAAAAACATTCTATATACTTTTCCGCAGGAAATAGGAATATCATTCAAAAAGTGTACTATATATCTTCAAAATCGTGATATAAATGATGATAATGATAAAACTGCCAGTTTATTTAGAAATCATTCGGTTATTACTGACCAGTAATCCAATAGCTTCTAATTATGCCTCATTTACTGGAGAGTTTTCACTCTTTTTACCATATTTATAGCAGAGAAGGGACTGTTACATGTATCAAAGCGTTGTGATTAAATAAAGAAGGTACTGTTTGGTAGACAGGTATCTGAGCTAGTGAACAACACATAGTGTGACCCATAAAAACCTGAACTATTTCAATAATCCATAATCTTTGAACCAATAACACGACACACGAGTTACTTTGGGAGAATATAATACGCAATTGGGAGATTACATTACACTATTTCCGTCTCAGAGAAAATTTTGGAAATGTCCTCTACCAGCATCTATACATGATACGATTGTACACACTGAGGTTTATATGGGTGTCTTCAAAACACTTTTGGAGCAGCTGGATGATCTCAAATTGCGAGAAGGTTATTTCCAGAAAGACGCAGCAACATGTCATACATCTAATGATGCCATGGAACTTGTAACCAGTTTCTTTGATAATCGAATAATCTCAAAAGTTCTGGGGTCATTACATAGCTATTACAGAGAAACAGAAATACGAGGTCCCTCAAGGTAGAGAACACATGGTCGGTCGGCTTTCATTTATAACAGGTCCACCTCTAGGAACATTGCTTTCTTCATAACAGGTCCACTCCTAGGAAAGCATTGCCTGCGAACCATGTGGAACGTCGGTCTGCTGCCCTGTCTTCTCTTTCATGCCGATACGTACGTGATCGATACAATAGATTCTTAGATTATCCGAATTCCTAAAATTTCGCAGCGTACGGGCCTTGCAATTAAATAAGTGAACCCCGTGGGAAACTTTGTACCAACGTTCGGTCATAGGCACATACAAAATTCATACAATGGTTTAAACTCAAAATTGAAACCAACCAATTACAGTTTAGAACTTACACACGTGATTCACACAAAAATTCAAAATTTAACGATAGAGGGGGAAATCCAGGAGATAGTGGATCCGTGATTTTGATAGTTGAGACACTCTCTGTCGGTCGGGCGTAGTGGAACCACGTCGTACATACCAGTGTGGTAGGAATAAATAAATAAAATAAAGTAAAATAAAATCTGAATATCATACACCGGCTCCTTGAAACTATACCGGGGCACACATTCTACTTTCGCATTTATTATTTCTTAATAAAACATTACATTATTAATAAACATAATTGTTTCAGATTTTCTACAACTACAAAAACTACAAAAACAAAGTAGGTAAAACACAAAATAAATACTACTACTTATAATACTAAAACATTTACTGGTAACCAGCAAATTTCTACTGAACACAATACTAATATTCTTTTACTACTTAACCAAGCATTACAGATATATATATATATATATATATATATATATATATATATATATTTAAATAACAAAAACTATACAAAACTACAAAAAGCTAGTGATAATTGCTGGAAGCCATCAATTCTAATTTAAACTGGAAAAATCTCAGCTAAATTTATTTTATTTATAACATATATTTAAAAGTATTGTTAACCAGCACTTATTTTTAAATTAACCACAAGAATAATAAATTTATTTGTTCTTTTCTTATTTTAATCTTCTTAATTAAACATATAATTCAAACAGAAATTTATATATTTAATCTCTAATTTAGATGATTATTAAATATAATTTTAAACAACAATGCATTCTTTTAAGGTACTAAGATATCTTATAGATACTATCAAGATACTTTTTACCAAATTCTGAAACTAAACACAATAATTCATATTTATTTTTACAAATATACACTAGGTCCATATACATAATATAAATGTTCACTGATTGTTTCTTTGGTCTAATTCTTCTTCTTCCTGCCCATTCTTATCTGCCGGTCGAAACCACATAATATTTTCTATTTAACTACTCTCGTTCCTCATCTAGTGTGTTAGGAATACACTGAACACGTGTAAATAACTCTGTCGTTATCGCCAAAAACAACACACGAGTCTACAAACAGAGACTTTACAGGTGGCGAGTGAGGTATCTAAGTACAGTAGTGAATAAATCGAGCATGGAAAAGTCGAGGTGTTTTCTTCGCTGATCATAGCACATCCAGTCAGGACGTATCGCACACCCTGGAACAAAGAAGAGGGTTCATGCCGAGCGAACCCCAAGGAAAACCCCGACCTTTCCAGGAAACCTCCTCCATCCGTAACCCTCACCCGTCACCTTCCTTACTTTATGAGGTGTTGAGTGCTGGGAGGACTCAACCAGGTTCCTAACGGGCAAGGACCGCCTCATCAGCTGGTAAGGAAGGGATTTTTATTAACTTTGTATAACTAGAATATTTTAAGTAATACACGAAATCGTACATTACAAAAATAGTAAATCTCTTGAAAAAATACGATGGATTTCAAATGCGGAAGCAATACTATACAGACACCTTTCTGCTTTTGGAAAACAGTTGAGATTTTACAACAAAATTAATTTGTAGTTGGTGGAAGTTATCCACTAAAATCTAAATAGCTTTGGAGCACACAATCACAACCTTAAGTGGCAATCTACCAGTGGTATTCCTTAATAGGTTTCCCGTTCCACTGAAGCCCCTACCTGGGAGATGTCGCCACCTGCGGACATATCCTGTACATGTGGTGAGAGCTGATTCTGTTCTCAGGTGTGTTATCTTAACATGGAGTAGCGGAGTGGGGTACTTACTTGTCCTCTCCTGTGGGCCCATTTTCGGTAACTGGTGTGGTTAATCTCTTACACATATAAATAGTATTTGTAGGTAACTTTCACTACGGTAGAAGAGTCATATGAAGGTAGTGCATGAGCTTTCAAAATTGTTTATTTCTGGATTTTAGACAAACCGAGTTCTTCTACATGTTCTTCATATTACCTACGTGGAGTATTGTATTCGACTGAGCATTCGATATGCAAATTTCACTGTAAACATACTTTATGAAATTCCTTGAATCCAAGAAAAGGCTATTTTATAATTACCAAACCTTTTAGGTATTTTCATAACTTCAATTGAAATGTGTATCTTGAATTTGTCAGAACTCTCCATAGAGGTCCTCTACACCATGGATCACTTTGCACAACTGGTAAATCAGAGGAGACAGACCTAAAAACACAATTTATTTCAAGTACGTTATCTTTTCATCTAGCGATTTCCAGGTAGTTCCTTGTTAAATGAGTGAATTTTACAATATTCAGTTGGAAAGTTATTGGAACGTTATCACTTAGCCGTGCAAAGAGAACGGAGTTTCTCAGGTATCACCTAATGACCGGCTTTGAAAGATTTGATCATCTGGCGGTAGCGTGTCTCCTCCACGTTCAAGAGATTTAAATCTCGGGTAGGATAGGTTCCCTGGATAAGGTATTTGTCAGGGATTTTGCTTTATATTAAAAGATGAATGTCTGAAAACTCTAAGCTCTGTGTACCCTGTATTCATTTGAAAACCATGACATTCATCGTTCGATATTACTTAACGTTCGAGGTCTGTCATCCCGAAAGATAAATGTCTGATAAATCTAAGCTCTATGCATCCTGTACTCAATTGAACATCATTTCATTCATCGTTCGATATAACTTAACGATGGAGGTTTTCCCTTATCCTGAAAATGTACGTCTGGTAACTCTAAGCTCTATGTATCCTGTACTCTTTTGAACATCATTTCATTAATGGTTCCATATAAATTAACGTTGGAGTTTTTCCCTTATCCTGAAAGATGAATGTCTGGTAACTGTAAGATCTATGTACCCTGCACTCTTGTTAACTTCATTTAATTTATCGTCCGCTGTGACTTAACGTTGCAGGTTTTCCCTTATCCTGATAAATGAATGTCTGGCACCTCTAAGCTCTATGTACGCTTTACTCATTTGAACTTCATTTCATTAATCGTCTGATATGACTTAACGTTGGAGGTTTTCCCTTATCCTGATATATGAATGTCTGGTAGCTCTAAGCTCTATGTACCCTTTACTCATTTGAACTTCATTTCATTAATCGTCTGATATGACTTAACGTTGGGGGTTTTTCCTTATCCTGATATATGAATGTCTGGTAACTCTAAGCTCTATGTACCCTGTACTCATTTGAACTTCATATCATTCATCGTCCGATATGACTTAAATGTTGGAGGTTTTCCCTTTTCCTGATAAATGAATGTCTGGTAACTCTAAGCTCTATGTACGCTATACTCATTTGTACTTCATATCATTCATCGTCCGATATGACTTAATGTTGAAGGTTTCTCTTACTGTGAAGGACGTTTGTTTAGTAACTCTTAACCTCTAAACCCGGCCTGGATTGAGCACCATTTTACCCATTTCATTCTTTGTACGATACGACAACGTTGGAAGAGGTTAATTTGGAAACGTCGCTTATATCATTTTAGATTTCGCCTTATGGGTACAAGAAAATTTTTAATTCAGCAAATTTCCTTATTACCTAATAAAATGACATACAATAATAATTGTATTATAGGTTCTCGATTTACTATAAGTTGGATTGTTCATACTTCGGCTGATTTTCTCCAAAATTATCAAAATAATGTAGGCAAACGTGTATTGGAATCTTAAGAGAACTCTTTATTATAATCTGACATATCTTTTAATGTTTTAAGATAAATATAAGAATAAAAGTTATGATGGAAGATGCACTTTCACTTTTCGATGTTAAAAAATTTGTTTTTTGTCATTAATATGGAAGGTGTGTAAACCTAATTTGTTGACAGCATAAATTATATTTTTATGTGATTTGAAAAGAAGTGGCCATAGAGTGAGTAAATCATAGCAGGAGTATTTGGTACATTATTTTGAGCTAAGAAATTTGTATGACTTCAAGGGATTGTTATCTTTTTATGTTTGCCGTTATTATTTATAGAAATTGTTGTGGTATGTCGGACCTAATTTTGTTATAATTCATTTAGGTTATAACAGATTGTAAAGTAGTGATATGTTTGTTTCGTTGGCTTACTAGTGGCATCTCACTGCCCTTAACAAATCTGAAATATTTATATTTGGGACTGGATACAGATTAGAACGTAAGAGAAAATTTTAAGGAGCCCTATATATATTTGTACACGGTGTTCATTCATATTCGTTATTTTCCACCCTCCGATTGAGCAAGAATGATGTCATATTTGACTTGTGAGTCATAGTTCCCTCTACGGAGAAGAAGTGGTAATTTTTGGGGAACAGTAAACAAATTACAGCCTTCTGTGTTTGCTCTGGTAACTAATACAACCAGCTTCTCCTGGATATGAACACAGACCACCGCGTCTTCATGGTTGAATGTTACTTTTGTAGCGGCTTTAAAATTGGTGCGACATATAAATATAGTTTATACCACTGCATAGAGGAGTTTATGTAACGCTATCCAACATTCAGACAATTCCCTCGGAGTGTAATTTTGTCAGAAGTCTCCAGGTAACGTCAAATTGACATTCTGTTGCTTGCAACATAAACGTCTTACGTTTTATCAGTATACCAGATAATGTTTTGTCATTCTCACGCTTAATTAAAATGTCTGTTAATGTTGGTATCATTATTTATTTTAAAACCAATGGGTGCATCAAATATTTCCAAGATACAAAACAAGTTGCTCGCTAAAGGAGGCATTGGACGCTATAAAGTGACTAGTCCCAATCTAGGTATTACAGAAAGGCCTCAAGCATACCTTCTCGCAATACAGACAGCGTTTGAGGGGAAGAGAGAAAGGAAATATAAGAAAATGTACACATAAGACTATGTACTAGAGATATTTTGCTATTCAGATCTGGTTTAAAGCTTTGTACATATTTTGACACTATTTCTTGTTTCATTTCTAGAACATGTTCTGTTAATTTTCTGGTTATTAATGAAGTTACATTGTTAGGAAGCTGTGGGTGATAGAAAAGAATTGAGGTCAAATTTAAGTATTTTTATTGTATGTGACAGGTTTACAATATGCATATATGATGGATAGAGTCAACATGAAAAATTCAATGCCATGGCCGGTATTTGAACCACGGATCTTCTGGTTTCCGTCCAGTCGCTCTTAACCTTTGAGCTACCATGGCCAACGTGCCCTCCTGACATTAAATTTTCAAGTTGACTCGTATATTTCCCCGGTAGAACACTAGGGGCTCTCTCATCCGAGAGCCATGGTGGCTCAAAGGTTAAGAGCGACTGGACGGAAACCAGGAGATCCGTGGTACAAATCCCGGCAACGGATTGAATTTTTCATGTTGACTCTAGCCATCAAATATCTTAGCCTATATACGGCTAGTATGGAGAAATTATTATTTTCCATCAATTAATTAAAATAATAAGAGTTAAATGACGAAGCTTGGGACTTAAGTACTTACGATATAAGTCACCACAACGGTGTATCTCGGATGCGAGAGCCCCTAGTGGTCTACCGGGGAAATATATGAGTCAACTGGAGAATATAATGTCAGGAGGGCACGTTGGCCATGGTAGCTCAAAGGTTAAGAGCGACTGGACGGAAACCAGGAGATCCGTGGTTCAAATCCCGGCCATGGCATTGAATTTTTCATGTTGACTCTATCCATCAAATATCTTAACCAATATACGGCTAGTGTGGAGAAATGATTAATTTCCATCAATTAACTAAAATAATATGCATATATGTCTACTATAACAGAAAAACAAATGTTCATTGTGAAATAAGTGTTCAATGACTTTATCATTTCGTATATTCTTCATGGTATACTTTTATGGCTGCATAATTAGCTTTGCAGTGCATTGCATTGCAGTGTATATGTTTTTAAAGTAGTTATCGTATCTACGTAACAGGCGAAATTACGAACCTTTATATTACCCGTGCAGACCCACCTCTCAAATAGAATATTTACCTACCTGTAGAGGGAGGCATCAAAGCTGCTGTCAACACATCAGATACGATCGCAAGCCGCTAGGGGAGTCGTATATAAACTTGCTCCATCAGAGATGCTGTTGATGACGTCAAATATTGCGCGGTAAAATTACAGATAAAATGAACCCCGTGTATAGGCTACAGAAGTAATTTTTCTACTGGAGACGTCGAAAGTATGTGATTTTGTCCGAGATCAGTGTTTTTCAATATTTAGGAACTGGTATACGACTGAATGATAAAGTTGCAATTAAGATCTATTTAATCACATCTGTGCTGCTATGCAAATTCTATTACCAGTAGTGAATATAAAGGACTTTTGAATTAGATTGTGGAAATAAAGGGTTGTATTAGTATAAAATCTACTTTGTTTAGCAGATAGACAGAGGAGGCTGTGATAAAGGGGGAGAAAGTGAGAACGTTCTTCAGATATAATACAACAAAGGGATTGAGGTCTAGCTCCTAATTACACCAAAGTTAGGTCTTCAACTATCACGTGACGTACCAGCAAGAAAGGATGTTGCTTCAGTTGAGACCAGTTATAACACAAATAAACCATAAAAAAGAAGTGACCTACAACAGGGCAAAAAGGCTCACGACGTAACTTGAGCGGAAAACTGGCGGCCAGTCGGAACTAAGTTACTCCCTGACTTCTCAAGTTCCTGCCACTGGGTAAATCCTTCTTAGTGTAGGTCTTTGTTCACTCAATGAAGTAGATTACATGATGTCTTGCTCTAAATACACTTTCTCTGCTCTATTACCAACTACGTTTACAAATTCTTAGCCTTCTATCTACAGTAGAACCTCGTTTATTCCAATCAACTGTGACCATGGTCAATTATAGTTAACGATAATCCGGTTTTATCCGGAGAATGACGGAAAAGGGATAATGAAAACCTGTACAACATCACGAAAATTCTTAATGATATTTATAAGTTAATATCATCACACTTTCAGCTAAAAGTACACACAGTCTATGTCGGGTGTGTAACTTGGCGATGTAACTTCAGCTCCGTCAGCTGCAACCGCCAAATTGTTATAATATTAATGCTGACTGCTTTAATTACACAATTGGTCACAGTTTATAATCAATTATATTTTGAAAGGGTAGAGCCAGACTGAAAAATTCAATGCCATAGCCGGGATTTGAACCACGGATCTTCTGGTTTCCATCCAGCCGCTCTAACCCTTGAGCTGCTATGTCCAACGTGCCGACATGACATTAAATTTTCCAACTGACTTGTGTTTCTCCCGGTAAACCACTATAGTTCTCATAAACACATGAGACAACTACCTTGATGGCGACTTACTATGCTGAAATTACTTTAAGGTCCGGGCTTTATAGTTCGGACCACTATTAGGTACAATTAATATAAATTAATTGTTCTATCACACTAGCCGTATGTAGGACGCACTATGAAACAGTAGAGCCAGACTGATAAATTCAATGCCATAGCCTAATAGTGGCAAAGGAGGGAAATATTACTTATCAATGAAAGAAGATTATTGTTACGTGAAATATCAAACAAAAGAGTGCAAGCAACTACAGCTTCAAGTCATTACCATCTATACGTGACTTAGAATAACCTCATTTTCACAATAACACCTTCATTTTGACTTTCCTGATTTTTATGAATAATTTTTAATACAATACATAATTATTAAACTTCTAAGATCGCTATAAGTCTTTAATTATTTCAAAACGGTTGTGTGTAAAAATTTTTAATGTGCCTCACAGTTACGTGTTCTGGAATTCCTTAAAGACTAGAGATTGAAAATGATTTGCGGTGTCATTGAAACAAATCCCCAAGGGAAAATATGGGGAATAAATAGAAAAAGGAGCATATGACTTAACGTTGGAGGTTTTCTCTTATCCTGAAAAATGAATGTCTGGTAACTTTAAGCTCTATGTACCCTGTACTCATTTGAACATCATTTCACTCATCATCCAATATAGACCGCGTCGTGGCTCAGTGGTTAGACCACTTGGCTCTAACCAGGGCGACCCGGCTTCGATCCCAGGCGACCGCAAAGTGAGATTGGTGGTGCACAACACGGCGCTGGGGCGGGCTTTCTCCGGGACCTACGGTTTCCCCGCCATCTCATTCCACCGGTGCTCCAGCCTCATATACCATCAGTGTCATCGCCTGCGGTGCCGTATGTAGTAAAAGCGGGCGGTAAACACTACACATTTCATTTTATCCAATATGCCTTGATGTGTGGTAGCTCATAGCTCTATGGAACTTCGGCTCCTTTCAAGAACATTTCTTATATGGTCCGACATGACTTAACCTGGGAGAATGTTACTTAAAAAGAATAATTAATAATATACTATAATTAATTAGAGCCAGCTGAAGAATTCAATGCCATGGCCGGGATTTGAACCAGGGATCTCCTAGTTTCCGTCCAGTTGCTCTACCCTTTGAGATACCATGTTCGACGTGCCTTCCTGACATTAAAATAATCCTTACATTAAAAATAATCAGCGATAAAAGTCCTGGTAAAAAAGTACTTACAATAGTAAGTCGCCACAAGTGGTTGTCTCAAATATGAGAACACTAAGTGGTCTACCGGGAAATATAATGAGTCAATTGGAGAATTTAATGTCAGGAAAGCACGTTGACCATGGTAGCTCAAGGGGTAGAGCAACTGGACGGAAACCAGTAGATCCGTGGTTCAAATCCCGGCGATGATATTGAATTTTTCAGTTGGCTCTAATTAATTAAAAATCGCCCATATACCGGAGTAATGTATTGAAAGAATTAATTCCTCAATATAAATTTACATTAATAATACTAATTAAAAATAATTAAATAATAATTAGGAATATACTATACTATATAATATATAATATTTAACCCAGCTATCATATTGGGAGTTTATGTTGTTTAGTATGCATTGTTAAACGATATTTCTAGTTCACTGAATGAGTAGAACATTGAGCAGAGAGTATTATATGAATGTAAGCATTTCGGATTTCGCCACTGAGTTTTTCAGAGAGCTGTTGGCACCTATGCAGGAAAACGCGGGGTCAATGTGTTAATATTTATTACACTTTATTGCGAGTATGCTGGGCTTAGTATCGCCATTAAATGCATCTCTGTAATTTTTTTCTTAACTGTGAGCTGATAGCCAGGGTATAAAAATACCATATTTTTGGATTTAATATAAAGCTATTTACATGGCAGTAAAGCGATATTTGCATATGTTCGCAGCAGTTAATACAGCCATATCGGGGTTTATGAAATACGATAATCAATTGCTTAGTAAAATAATGGGGTAATTTCCCTTAAGAGCAATATGTGTACACACCCTCTCAATTTGTCTGGTTAGTTACCCGCTCTATAGCGCAATTTAAAGTATTGAAGGAGCTTAATTGAAATTACAGTTTAAACATCTATGCGGCATGTTTCTACAATAAATGGACAAAGTAGAAAACAACAAATTACTGTTATACTGTCGAGTTGATTTGCAACTGTTCTAAATAAAAATTTGCACTCTCAATTTCTCACTCCCAAAACCATTCACTTATACCTTTTTACTGCAAGTATTGTTTCATAGGCATTGGGAATATAAAGGAGCATTCTAAGAAAAACGTCTGTTTGCGTGCGTGGGTAGGTACATCTGTTTAACCTAAAATAGAATAAGCTGGTTAAAAACAAACTTGGCACAGCTCTTCATTACATGTTTTTCAACAATGTGACCAATAGATGGCAGCAAGCGTGCCTCTTGTTCAAGAGGTCCCGAGTTCGACTCTCGGTTAGGGGAAATTATCAGGTTAAACCTTTTTCCGTAATTTTCCATTATCCTGAAAGATGAATGTCTAGTAACTCTAAGCTCTATGTACACCAGACCATTTTAACATCATGTTATTCGTCGTCCGATATGACTTAACGTTTGAGGTTCTCCCTTATCCCGGAAGATGCATTTCTGGTAACTCCAAGCTCTATGTATCCTGTAGTCATTTCAACATCATATTATTCATCGACCGATATTCCTTAACGTTTGAGGTTTTCCCTTATCCTGAAAGATGAATGTCAGGTAATTCCATGCTCCATGTACCGTGTACTCATTTGAACACCATTTCATTTATCGTCCGATATGACTTAACGTTTGAGGCTTTCCATTATCCTGGAAGATGGAAGACTGGTAACTCTGAGCTCTATGTAGCCTGTACTCATCTAAACATCATTTTATTCATCGCCCGGTATGATTTAACGTTGGAGGTTTTCCTTATCCTGAAATATGGATGTCTGTTAACTCTAAGCACTATGTAGCCTGTACTCATTATAACATCATTTTATTTATAGTCCCATATGACATAACGTTGGAGGTTTTCCCTTATACTGAAGGACGAATATCTGGTAACTCTAAACTCTATGTACCCTGTACTCATTTAAACGTTATTTTATTCATCGTCCGGTATGACTTATCGTCCTAGGTTTTCCCTTATCCTGAAAGATGGAGGTCTGGTAATTCTAACCTCTACGTATCCTGTGCTCATTTGAACATCGTTTCATTCATCGTCCGATTTGACCTAAAGTAGGTGGTTTTCACTTATCCTGAAAGATGAATTTCTGGTAACTCTAAGCTCTATTGTACCCTGTACTCATTTGAACATCGTTTCATTCATCGTCCGATTTGACCTAAAGTAGGTGGTTTTCCCTTATCCTGAAAGATGAATTTCTGGTAACTATAAGCTCTATTGTACCCTGTACTCATTTGAACATCGTTTCATTCATCGACCGATTTGACCTAAAGTAGGTGGTTTTCCCTTATCCTGAAAGATGAATTTCTGTTAACTATAAGCTCTATTGTACCCTCTACTTATTTGAACATCAGTTCATTCATCGTCCGATAGGACTTAACGTTGAATGTTTTCTCTTATCTTGAAAGATGAATGTCTGGTAACTATAAGCTCTCTGGACCCTGAACTCATTTGAACATAATTTCATTCATTGTGCAGTATGACTTAATTGGTGGTTTTCTTTTATCTTGAAAGATGAGTGTCTAATAACTCTAAGCTTTTTGGACCCTTTTCTCATTTCAACAGGACTTCATTCATCATCTGATATGACTTAACGTTAGAGGCTTTCTCTTATCCTGAAAAATGAAGGTCTGGTAACTGTAACCTCTATGGGTGTTGTACTCATTTGAACAGGATTTCATTCATCGTCCGATAGGACTTAATTGGAATTTTTCCCTTTTGCTGCAGAACGAATGAAGCGTTACTCTAAGCTCTATGGGCCCTTACTCATTTGGGTATTATTTCACGCACTTTATTTATCGTCTGATATGACTTAACGTTGGGTGAGGTAAATTGGAAAGTGGGAAACAAATTGACAAGATTGAAAAGTGTAGGAGAAGACTTTATAGACATTTTTAAAAATATCGATGGCGGTTCCGATGTTAATGAAGAAGACATCGACAATGACGGAGGTTATAAACCGATTTCAGTGTTACTGAAAATGAAAATAAAGAGTATTAAATTTCAGAAAGTGTTAATGAACCAGCAGTAACAAGCACAGAGAAATTGATGTTTCATTTCGAGAGTCAAGACAAATGAACGTCTAATGTTAAAGCGGATATGAGATAAGCGATACACTAAACTGAGACAGCAGAAGATCGCTGTCTGTTTTACTACCGCCTAGTCTGTAGTGCAATACAAATACATAGACTATTACAGTACATAGAGTATATGTGGTTTAGGTGAAAGTGTGGCGATAGCAATTTTTAAGACACCATTAAAAATATTCGATTGAGTACATGTTTTTATCGTTTTTCGGTTATTCTCTGGATAACCCAGTGTTTCGTTAACCGGGATCGGCCCTGGTCCCAAATGATTGGAGTAAACGAGGTTCTAAAGTAATTTCATTAACACAAAGGCCAGTGGAATATTGCTACGTTTATTACATAATATACATACAATTTTGTCATACAAAGGTAATTTATTTTGCTCACAATTATTTTTAACTTTTATATCATGTTGGTGATAGTTTTATGCCCAATATAATGCTATGCTCTGTACTTTGCTTTTCCATAATAAATTATTTTCGTTGTTTGCACCATTTATTTTCAGTACAACATAAGGTTTACAAACAACGTGCAAATAATATTCAAACCGGAGCCTAAAGTTGATTCTTACTCTGATAACTAAGTCTTTAGGTATTTAGGTGATCAATATTCTCGTAAATTTTACCTTGTGCTGATACTTTGAATTTTCCTATAAATTTTAAGGTATGTGACCCTACATGTAGGATGCATACCTATCCTTGTTAAGAGATTTTAATATCTGGAAAGGAAATAGCAGCAGCACAGCAGCAGCTCCTGAACAAATTATTAAACTTTATTGAATTCCTAGAATTTAACAGCTAGCAGTATGACAGTAAATGAGCTCCTCTGAAGTCCTATACGTAGAGTTTAAAGCCATTTTCACCCTAGGTCATTTATGTATAAGCTGGTAAATGTTAAGCGATAGACCATCTCTTTTTATCACATGTTTTACGAAGGTGGTTTGAAAAGTTTCCGACCTAATAAGGATACAAGATATTTTTTCAGATTTTTTTTTTCAACATAGTCTCCACGGAACTCTACACATTCCTCCCAGCGATGCTCCCATCTCTGTAACCAGTACAAATAGTACTCGACGTTTTTCAACATAGTCTCCTTGTGACTCTACACACTCCTCCCAGCGACGTTCCCATCTCTGTAACCTGTTCAAATAGTACTCGACGTTTTTCAACATAGTCTCCTTGTAACACTACACACTTCTCCCAACGATGTTCCCATCTCTGTAACACGTCCAAATAGTACTCGGCGTTTTTCAACATAGTCTCCTTGTCACTCTACACACTTCTCCCAGCGATGCTCCCATCTCTGTAACCTGTCAAAATAGTACTCGACGTTTTTCAACATAGTCTCCTTGTAACTCTACACACTTCTCCCAGGAACGTTCCCATCTCTGTAACCTGTCCAAATAGTACTCGACGTTTTCCAACATAGTCTCCTTGTAACTCTTCACACTTCTCCCAGCGATGTTCACATCTCTGTAACCTGTCCAAATAGTACTCGGCGTTTTCATCCACAAAATAATTGTTTATGAAAGTGATGCCTTTTCATTTGACGAAAATCTTTGTCCTCCGAGTGCAATTTTCAGATGAGGGAACAAAAAGAAATCGCTTGGGGCTAGATCTGGTGAGCAAGCTGCATGGTCAAGCAGCTGAAACCGTAATTTGTGGATTTTTGCCATTACAACCGCTGAGGTGTAAGACAGCGCGTTGTCTTGGTGAAACAAGGTTTTCTTTTTCTGCAAATGTGTCCGTTTTTACGCAAGTTGTGCCTTCAGCTTGTCAAGTAATGATGCGTGCTTTGCTACTGTAATGGTGTGTCCTTTTTGAACATAATCAATTAATATATCTCCATGACTATCTCCAAAAAACAGTCACCAACACTTTTCCAGCCGAACAAAAGACAAGTTTTCCTTTTTCTGGAGCCGGTTCCCCCTTTTCAGTCAACTGTTTGGTCTGTATTTTTGTTTCGGGCGTATAATGGTGTATCCGAGTTTCATCTATAATAATTAATCGGTGACAAAACACGGATTTATGGCGACTAAACTGCGCCAACAGAGCGATGGAAATGTTCATTGGAACCGTTTTTGGTCTAACATGAGCAAACGCGGCAGCTAAGGCGCGGACAGCTTTCTGTTGTCTAAGTGTTGATTTAATATGTGACAAACACGTTCTTTCGACATGTTCATAGCCTCTGTCATCTCTCATTTTAATTCGGCAGTCGCCTGGCACTATTTGGTGATATTTGGCTACGTTTTAGTCGGTAGTTGCAACTTTTGTACGTCCCGAACATTCATTGTATCACAAGCTCTTACGGCCACGTTTAAATTCATCTGCCCAAAATATCACTGTGGTAAATGATGGTGCAGAGTCTCCATACACAGAATCCAACTCATATTTGATTTGCGTAGGCGTATTGCTTTTCAAATACAAATATTTAATGACAGTTCGATACTCGATTTTGTCCATTTTAATAAAAACACTCACATCAGCTCTTTCAAACGACTGTTATAAAAAAGCTCAGCGTCCCAATTGGCTGAAAACTTGGTGAGTAGGGGAGAGTCGGCTATTTTCGAAGTTTTACAAATATGTATTTACAAGCCAATATTAGGATAAACAAAATTTTTGGAAATATTCTAACAGGATTTCAGAACTATATTGCAATGAAGAGAACACCTGAATACCTTTTACAACAGTAGAATTTAAAATGTTAATGTCTAGAAATTTTCGGCAAGTTTAAATTTTGGAGGGTAGTAGTACCACCCACTGACCGATTACCCGCCATTACTTAAGTATCCAGTATTTATTGGTTAACCTACTGTAATTATAAACTTAATTTTATGATGATAACAGAATAATAAATAAATACACATATCTTTCACAAAGCGGATACTTCTGTTGAAAGAATACAAGAGATAAACTTGCACACAGACAGTAATACTATATATGCTACACTATACGCTTCCAACGTACACTCACACACTGAAGTCATCTTCATGTTGATGCCGGAAATGTTTCTGACCACCCTCGTATATGAAATGCCTTTATTGGTGTGGAGTTATTTACTTTTGTGGCTAAACCAAAGAGCCGCGACAGTGTAGAGGGCAGTGCCTCTGCAATTGACCCATTGGAGCCCCGGCATACCTCCAGAGTAGTCCTGAAACGGAGGTTTGGGCTCCTCTGGAAACCGGAAAAACTCCTTCCGGCGAACGGGATGTTTATCTGAAGCATATCATTCTGCAAGCACCGCCGATACTCGAGCCGATACGTCTACTCTGAGAGAGATCACTAGATGAGAGATGATGTGAAATGATAATAGGGGATGAAATGGTGAGACAGGAATTTGAGGGATGTAATTAACCAACCCAGAATTTGTCTAGCGACCCGTGAAAACCCCGAAAACCTCTTTTGTTAGGTAGGTCAGCCATTGGATTCGAACCCTGACCTCCCGAATGCAGGACACTAACAAAATCAAATGTAGCACATGTGCTCCATATTTAGTTCTTTGTACATCAATTGTAAAGCAGACACAAGCTGTAAAAAGAGAGAAATACCAGAAATAGTGTGTTGCATGCCGCAATTCAAGGTAAAGCAATTACAGGTATTAGAAATAATGCTTTGACTCTAATTACTATGGGCACAAGTTTGGGTAGGTCATTCTTGGTTACAGTTACGTGGGAGCAGTGTCACGCAACTTCACGCATTGCCTCACATCTCTCCAAGTACTCACAAGGAATATAAATACAAAGGGATGCATAAGCATTGGTACAACTACTTTGTTGTGATCGTTCTTGTAAAAACCAATTTCATGTTAAATGAAGCAGAATTTATGGTTTTATTACATATTTCCTTGTCACTATCCCAGTAATTTTATAGTGAGTGAAAGCTGGGTTTTAAGATACAAAGGTAAGTTTCATTGAAGCAGCTGAGATAGAACTTTTGAGAGCAGTTAAGGAGATAGCTTAATCAATGAAGAAAATAAGAGAAGATTTAAATATTAGTACTATATCAGATAAGAAACGACTATTACAGCATTAGAAAAGTATGTCTAAGCAAGCTCATCTATATGTCAAATGCTGCTACATGTTTAGAGTTACTGTCTCATAAGTAGGGCCTGGAAGTTGTTGACCTAAAAGTTCTCTAAAAATGAGCTATAAAATGCCCTTAAAATATATAAAATGCACATAAAATGTAAAAAAAAATGACCTAACAAATATTAGCAATTTCTTTCATAGTAATAAATTAATAACTGTTACAGACAAATAATGAATATATAGTTGGAATAACCACATTTTAAAATTAACTCTCTTGGTAAATAATGCAATTATTGCTACTAAATAATAGATAAATTCAAAATTCATCAGATCATTTTCAGTTTTATAAAATATTGTGACTTTGTGGGTTCGTGGAATGAAAAGTCCAATTACACCACTCAACAATGTTCTTTATTTCCACCGACTTACAGTTTAACTCTTGCCAATTACACAGAATTACTTGCTGCACACAGTTACAATTCACCAGTCCGTCCGTTACAATTTCACTGTACTCGCGGTTACGTAAGCTCCGGTACACATTCAAAGTTACGTACAGTCTTCCGTTGCACAATCCTTTCGTTCATTAACACGTCACTGACTAACTCTTACACCAAGAACTGCGACTGTCTCCTCACTCACTGACAAAACCAACTCACTGACTGACTAAACCAAAACCAACTCAACTCACTAACTAACTCTGTCTGTCTGTAACTCTCTTTATATAGGAATATCGCCGGTTTCTCGTGTTTACAGGATTGTTCTAGTAACAGAAAGATCGAGAAACAGGTGTAGAGAAAACCGGCGACACAGTCATGTTTTTTTCCCTGACCACAGTCTGTCACCACCACAAGACAAACGAGGAGGAGGTGTGGCTAACCGAACCTCCCCTACCTTCCGCTGCCAGCTGCTTTCACAGGGTGTTCCAGCGCTCCCGTTACAATATGAAAAAAAAATGAGTTACCGTATCCATTAGCCAAGACATACCTTACTTACCGTAAGTAAGTAATAAGTACTACAAATTGTTATATTAGTAAGGGGTTACCTCAGTTTTATATGAAGTATATATTATAGTATATTACAGTGTTATGACCAACATCTGCTCTTCTAGTACCATTGGTTTCCTTCAAAAATGTTTCTAAGCAATTGCGTGAAATTTACAAATAAAAATAGGCTATCCCCCATGGGATATGGCTAAGTGTTCAGCCCAGGCTGTTAACATTATATGTAGAACTTCTTCTAGCTACACGTAAATTTATCTTAAAGTTATACCTTGCTAACTTGTCCTTTTAATGGGAAATTCCATTTGTTTTTAACTTTATATAAAAGCTCTTCAGGTTTCACATGCCTAGGTAGTTTATACCATTAATGTGTATCAAATGGGATGATGTTTGACCTTCAGCAGTAATAGGTGAGCAACGAATCGGAGTCCTGCAGTGTTGTCGTAATGCATTCCCCCTATATGGTGTGTGACGAACGCCAGCCTAATCAATTTCTATTAAATACTATTCGCGATGAGACAAAAATTCAGATTTTGCAAAAAATGACCCATGAGGAAGGAGACAGTAATGTATTTAACATAACCGTAGAACCCCCATATTTTTAGCTCAAATAGTTTTGCTAATACAAATAAATAAATTAGATACCATTATATTATAAAAATTCATTGCGAGGTGAGCACTCAAGGAATATCATTATTGGTTGGCATGTATGCGTGAACGTATGTTTGAAATTACTCATAACTGAAAAGTAAACATTTGACATAATGTGATAAAAGAAATATGTACTTTGAATAAGCCAAAGTGTTTGTTAAATTCGATGACAGGAAACGATGCACTTCTTGCCAGTCCGGTAGAACATGTCTGCTCACATTATATCTTTGTTTAAGAATGGTTCACAATCTCTATTTACTCTAGAGCAAAAATCATCATTATTCAGTTACTTTTCTTGAAAAATGGTATGAGGTGGATCAACGAGACATGATTCGCCTTCCCCCTTACTACTGCCAGAACAACTCAATTGAGTTAATGTGGGCTCAAATTATGTTGCAAACAGAAATAATATGGTTAAACTGACTGACGTTGAACGACTTATTCACGAAGAAATTAACAAGTAACACAACAAGACTGAGAAAACTGTCTGAGCCATCAGATAACCTACCAGAAGACGACTTTTGGAAATAAATGGCACGTAACAAGATTTTGGAACCTATCATCATAAATTTGCAGTACTCAGACGATGAAAACAATGACAATGACGAATTATCTCTTAAAGTAAGTAATATTCACAGCTATATGGATGCACCGCTGGTATTTTTGTTAGATTAGAAAGATAAGTAATTCATAAATTATAATTTTAAACTAAATATTTAAAACTTGTGCGTAATATACGAATATCCATGTTGCATTTGTGATTTCAACAACTCAACTGCATTATTTTAAAACTTTGGAAAATTCAGTTTGTTTTCCCGTACGTCTAGCGCCAAGAATACTCGCAAGTGTGCGAGAGAGCGGGAAATATAAACAGAGTGGGGATAAAGAGGTGGCAACCCTGAAGTCTCCAGCTGATATGATTCGCTACAGGTGAGAACTCTTCCAATTTCAAACACATAATAAGCATTTTAATTAATGCAATGTTTATGTGCATTTTGAGACATTTCTCATTCATAATGTCACCTAATTATCGGAAGACCCGAACAGCTAGCAAACGGGTGGTCGACAGGAGGCATTTAGGCCACGCCTACCCATTTATCCTGTAGCGCTAACGAGGGGATGGTTGGAAAAACATCACTAGCCATCTCTTTCCCCTTTCCCTGGCGTCTGGAACAGTCGGGATGATTCAGTGAACATTTAAATGCGAGGATCTACTCCCATTAGTCCTGGCCCCGTAGGACCTGAACCCGGGCCTCTCTGGTATATTTACCGTAGGACAGTACCTATTTTATAAGCTGCCCCCCCCCCGCTGCTCACGGCAGACAGGACGGAAGTGGATACGCCACTTACGCGCCGGTCCTTGATGAACCAGCTACCAAAAAACCTTGGTAGGGCCGCCAGTGTCTAGCTCACCAGCTACTAGCTCTGCAGGCTAGCACCCGGGACTTATGAGGCAACCCTCTACCACCTCCGGGCGGCCGGTAGCCTGGCCAGAGGTACACAATTGCCCGTGGGTGGCGGGAACACACTGCCCCCTCAAGTCCAACCCAATCCGAACAGCTCCCAGAGGGAGAGGCTCGGCATGTTCGGCCCGAGGTTCATCTAGTAACGTCAGCGGTACCACGAGTGCTAGGGGTCCGTAGCGCCCGCACTTTGGCAGCTGAAAGGGACGCATCCCTCCCCCTACGGGGTTTCACTGAACCGCGAGGCTTCCAGAAACAGTGATCTTCCAATATAAGGCTGCAGTGGACGGTCAGTTCAGTTTTAGTCGAGCAGCCGTGGGGAGCGCCGAGATAGCGAACGAACTGGAAGATGGTGTACGTGTATCAGAGGAGTTGTACGTAATTGTGAGCGTGAAATGGACCTGTGACAGACGAACTGGTAGATTGTAATCTTATGCGCTGAGTAATTCTATATAATTGGCTGTTCCAACTGTAATTCGTTGGAAATAAAGAAAATTTTTAGTTTGTGCATTTGTACTTTTAATTTCACGAGCCCACAAAGTCACAATAATTTCTTTTCTCCATAATACAGTTCCTACACGCTCAAATACTATGTGCTCTGGGTCGTTTTTCACCCCTTTCTACCTCCATATAGTAATTTTGAAGTGTATTTTTATACCAAAACACTAAGAGTTAGCACTGCTAAATCCTAAAGTCAGAAAACAGTGTTAGAAGATTCCCTGTAGTGTCACAGTCGATACCTACCTGTTATAGCTGAACCAGGTAAGTGAGGCTGTTTTGTGAGCCACTCACGAAGATACTCGATGTTCTCCTTTTTAAGTCTGTCGTGGCGTGAAAACTCCTCCTGCGCTGTAATCGGTGCCATAATTCTGAAACAATAATTAGAAGAGGTTAAAGCCCCACACGGTGATAGTACTATATTCACTCATTCAGTGAGAATATCTTTCACACTATGTTTTATTTTATATGTTGTTTACAATATCTCGAAATTTGAAGAATATGCTGTCAGATGCTAAATAAATTAAAAATCAGTTGAATAGGGATCGATTTCTCAGGATATGTTTGGGTGGATCTGAGGTTAGACTGCACCAATTAAGTGGCTGATAAATTTTATGGCGACTAACTGATGAGCTCTTTGAGGGTGTACGATTAAATTGTTTGTGTACCCTAGCATTACCAATTGTAACTATTGTAATATTATGTCTGCTAGCTACTTACACATCAATAACTTTACAGATCGAAATAAATGTAATAACAATTATTCAGACTTCAATTTTTTGGGGCTGCATTGAACCAATCATAGTAAACCCTGCTTTCCATTTATTTAATTTTTAACTGAGAAGACAAAACAGATGAATTTTAGAAGTAGGCGCCCTTTTATCAACATAAATTCTGTCACTTCATGACTATCTACCATCAAAGTTTTATATTATACTTTGCTGAATCTTAAAGCTCTTATTCCTGTTTGAAACACAAGTTTTGCTCTGTAAGTTGCTAAATTCCAAGAAAGCTGAATCAACAATATGTTTAGCAAGGGTTCCACGTTGTGTCGCCAATTTCATACGAATAATGTGGCGAGCAAAGTTCCACGCTGGTGCTACAGTCTGAAACAAATAGTGTTTAGGTCAGGGTAAAGCAATGAGGGTTCTCACAGGGTATGCGTGGGTATGTATGATAAGGATAGTTTCAGTGACACTGGAATGCCCGTTTCAAACTGGCTTAAAGACTGCTTCTTTTATCCGAACATCAAACTTGAAGTTGCCGACCAAGGCTTACCAATATCACTGTTTAAAGTTACTGAAGGCGGAATGCTTATTACTCGATCACTTCTGGTCTGCCTGGCCCAAGACAGAAGAAGTTGACCGCCCTATTAGCCCTCACGCCTCGGACTGTTTCACTGTCCCTACTGGTCACAGCTGCCAGTGAGTGTATGTGTCACTTTCACTTTCTGGAAGCCCCTTATTCAACCAAAGATTCCCTTTGTGGCTACTTTGTCATGCCATTAAGAAGGTTCCGAAGAATACCTCATTCAACAAGTCAAGTGCTATCCTTTAGAACTCTGCTAAGGACACTGTTTCTTACGTTTCTTTTGTTAAAGCATCTATTCACCCCAAGCTGCTATTTGACTCAACTACACCTGCACGTGTTGTAACAAAGAACCAACATTCCTTTGAAATCCATCATGATTCCTTATACATTGCAATTCTTAATTTCGGTATCAAAGCACTGTCTTTAGAAACTTCAGAACTTTGTTTATTTGCAGGTAATGCTGGAATTAGAATGTCATAAATCGCGGTATTGTAACCCTGAGATAATTGATTCCTTTCTGATTATGATCACCGGAACGCCCAATTGCCTAATGCATATTTGCTTTTCTCAACAAAGTGCCTAACCTGTAAAAATTGTAAACTTTTCGTCTTATAAAATGCCTAATCAATAACAAGGACGTCATGGGGATAAAAATGACAGACAAAAACAAATTTCTACATACTGCACAATATACTTTGGTGAAAGCAGGATTATTTCCAAAGTTCCTATTACTCACATATATAGTACCTTTGTTTCAGAATAACTTACAAAGCTGGTGGTAGACATTTCCAAATTGAAGACGAATTTTTACTATTTTAAAGAGCTTTTCTGTTTTAAATGAGATCGAGTTGAAGCTCGGAACAAGTGCTAGTGGGTTATTCCTTCGATTTTGATTAAGAAAACAAAGGTTTACATTTTAAACGTTGTAAGCTTAATATAGATTTTAATTGAAAATTATGTATTCGTAATGTACATTCTCACGTCCTGCATAGTAACTGGAGAATGCACTGCATTCCACCAAATATTTAGGTATAAATTTCCCATTTATTAAATATATTTATATAACAAATATAAGGCATCTTTAAGTAAGGATAGCCTATGAAGTTCCTTTTACTCGGAGGTAGTTAAGCCTTTCTTCAATTGTGCACTATAAACCGTAAAAGAAAACTATTACACATGGAACTATAGATTAGATTAAAATACAAAATTATTGCTTACAATTTTTGTGGCATATATGTACCGTACACCAGTTATGCGTTATTGAATATTTCAATTATTTAGTACTTTGTAACTCTTCAAGTAAGGTTGATTTTTTCAAGATTGTATGGAAAGGGTGGAGATTTAAGGACAGGTATGACATTTACTGGTTAAAACATTTGACTATCACAAATACCTGTGTATCTATAAGGAGATGCTAAATGCAATTGTTTCTACTACAGAATATCCAGATTTGAATAAAGTAGACTGAAAAAAGTTGAAGTATGCTGCATATATGCAGTTTTGAGCTATCCATTGCTAAAACATACCTTATTATTTCATTAATTGTGATAAATATATGCAGGAATTTAATTATGAATTTTTTAAAAAATGGAGATTTCGGAAACATATTTCTTTTACGAACTGATCATTATGTAATAGCTTTGAAATTCCGTCCCCTTTGTTTTACCAAGTGAAAAATAAAGACCAAAATGAAAGAAATTAATGACTTTCTAAAAATTGCATATAAATCATATGCTTTAATGAGATTTTTTACTACTTTGGATTTACTATTTAGGTATATATTCGGAATAACGTAGGCTTCAGATGTTGCGCTTAGCAAATATCTTTAAAAGAGTTGCTTTTGAGAAAACGGAAATTTCCCAAATATGTTTCTTGTAGGGGTGCTTTGGTTTAAGGAAATATTCTTGAAAATTTTGGTGCTGCATCTTTGGAAGAGACTGAGCTTAGGTATGATATTTTCTTCTAGAATAGGTACTTTGGTGGAATGAGATTCACAGAGAATCGAGTGTTCTCGCTGCAAAATCTCGAATCGACAGCTTTGATGTTTGAATACACTTTGTACTTCTTTCTCTTACTGAGTTGTGCACTAAGGTATATGATCGAATATATATGCAATTTACGTCCTCCTACGTTAAGTCATATCGGACGATAATGAATTAGGTGAAATGATGCTAAAATGAGTTCGGGGTCCATAGAGCTTAGAGCTACCCGACATTCGCCTTTAAGGATAAGGGAAAACCCCGGAAAACCCCTGTCCAGGTAACTCACCCTGACCGAGATTCGAACTCGGGACCTCTTGAACGTGAGGCAGACATGCTACACCCACGCTACCGAGGCGGGCTGAACCATTTCAATATGCCCTAACCTTTGAACCAATAATAGGACACACATGTAACTATGGCAGAATATAATACGCAATTGGGAGATTACATTACTCTATTTACATCTCAGAGACAATGTTGGAAGTGTCCTCCACCATCATCTATACATGTTTGTACTCGTCTCACCATATTCTCTGAAGTTTTACGGAGATGATATCGAATTGAGAGAAGGTTATTTCCAGCAAGATGGAGCAACGTGCCATACATCTAATGGTACCACGGAACTTGCAACCAGTTTCTTTGATAATTGAATAATCTCAAGAGGTCTGTAGACCTCCAGATCCCCTGACTTGTGTGGGAGTATCTGTAAGATAGGGTGTACAAGATTAGACCACGGACAATTGATGTTCCCAAGGAATCTATTCGAACCGAAATAAGTAACATTGGCGAGGATACTCTCCGTAAAACTTCGTAGCCTATTGAAATGGTTCAGGTTTATATGGATCGCATTGTATTAGGTTACTTTCAAATGTTTCTAAGTGTTGGAACCAGCACAAAGTAAACCACTCCTTCTGTTGAACTGAGGGTTTTCAGGCAGGTCTATTACTAGGTTTGTTCTTATTGCCATTATTATTTTTGTCCAATTAGGATTAATTTATAAAAAAATGAGAATACTTTGTAAGAATCTTTGGAAATCTGTTACACCTCTTCGAACTGATGTCTCCTCCTGGTACTAGGTAATATATCCTTATGGCAGTTAAGAAATCCTGGGAAAAATTCACTCGTCTATATCGTTTCACTAATGCATTTACCTCTTTTGTTGCATGACAAGCCTTCTCAGCAATTTGACAACTGTGAAAAATCTATTGTGAACAAAATGGCATGTAATGCGAGATAACGTAAAACATTAGCAAGTCACGAAAGAGTAATTGTGTGGAGAATAATGGTTCACATTAATCTACATTTAACATTACCACAATAAATGAAAACAGAATTCCTTTCATCATTATTTAAAAACAGCTGAAAGTGACTAATTATTTTAAGAGCCGTGCTATTATCGTGTGTTACTACTTGACACATGACTCGCAATTTATTGTTGGGTTGAATAGCAGAAAAAACAAAGGAGTGAAGATGACGTCCCCGTGCAAGCGCGGAACAATGAAGTGTAATAAAGTTTCTTGCAGAATAGGGAGTATCCTCAGTGGACATTTATCGGCGAGAGCAAAGAGCACAAAACAGTTTATGTTGCCCTGCTGGAGCGCTTGAATGTCTACGGTCAATTCAGTTGAGGAAACCGAGCACTGCTTGATTTCGTCTGAATCAACACAAACATTCAGGGAAAAACTAGCAACTAGACAACTAAGTTTGTGGTACAAAGGACGTCAGGAATAGGAAAACAGTACTACATGTATAAATGTAACAGAAAAAAAATTATATGTTGCTTTCACATGACTTCTAACTTTTGTTACAAACGGTTTTTCCTCCAATTCAAGTTAAAACATACAAATATTTAGAGATATGATATAATTACAGCGTAATATGGGCTGCACTGTAGATAAGTAGGTAAATCATCTGCCTGCCGTGGTAGGGGTTCCGGTTTTGACACCCGGCGCTGTGATAGGGGATTTTTCTTCAACCAAGATGATTCCTCGTGTTCCCCAGGGTCCGGAAGTATGAATGAGAGTGTGAATGTGTGCGGGATCAAATGATTGAAACCCATCGATTCGATATGTTCCAAAGGAGAACTGCCGCCGATATGAGCATTGCAGTTAAATGCGGGGTATAAATGGAACCAAAATATATCAGGACTGTTCAATAAAGAATGTTCATAATTTTTTACGGTCATAATTTTTCGCACTAAAATTCACTCTTACTCTATTCTGCTAGCTTAATATGAAACAAACACGACGTAGTAGTTTCATTGTTGGTACTCCTGGTTCCTGCCTGTGAGAACCAGGAAAGTTCAGACATGTGCAGTATCTCCTACCGCTGCAATGGAGGTGAATTCAGTTAAAGTTGATGTTAGAGGAAAATGCGGAGTTTCTTTCAAACGAAATCACTGCTGATGAAACTTGGCTACATCATATTGATCCTGAGAGCAAACAGCAAAGCTCAGTGTGGAAATCTCCTTCATCACTAACCCACCAAAAAAGCTGAAGTGGTTGCTTCTTCTAAGAAAGTTATGGTCATCTCATTATTTGATATTCATGGAAATGTTTATCAGCATGTTGTACCTGCACACACATCAGTAACTGGACAATACTACAGGGATGTCCTGAAAACATTGCGAGTTCATATCAGGCGCAAAAGGCCACATTTCCGTGAAGCAGGCTGTATGCTGCACCACGACAATGCGCGGCCACATATTGCCAATGTTGTTGCTGAATATCTTGCAAGAATCAACGTGAAGTGCATCGTTCACCCTCTCTATAGTCCGGATTTAGCCACATGTGACGCTTTTCTATTCCCTAACTTGAAGAAACGCCTTCGTAGGAGGCATTATCCATCATATGAAGTAGTGGTGAAGGCTGCGGAGGCAATTTTGAAGGATCTCTCAAAAATGGTTTCCAGCATGTCTTTGAAGACTGACAGAAATACAGGAACAAGTGCATCGCATTCAGGGGAGACTATTGAATAGAAAGACCTTTAAGGAATACGCTGGCTCCCAACATTCCCCACATGGCAACATTGGCCTTCGGGGTAACCTCGCCCCACCACGTGATGGCTGGACCCATTTCTGAGGTGGAGGCACCCAGAAGGCAGTCTCCATTACCTCCAATGATAAGGTGATAGCGAAGAGTACGGTGAGGCGAGAGGACCTACAGCTTATACCATGGACTCCGAATCACGTTGGGCATAAGCAACACTTCACGTATGCTAGACAGAGGTAAATGCGTTGATAAGAATGACTTAAAATCGCCAAACCCAGAGCCGGGAATCGGACTCAGGACTCCTTGCACGGGAGCGGCGAACGAAACCACTGTGCTACCCCACGCCCTGCTTTAAGGAATAGTGAAATTTGTAAAGTACTGGCTGCTTGTGATAGCTTAAAATTCCATTCCCCTTGCATCACCAAAGGTCTTCTGATTGAATTTATGTTTAAGTATAATAAAACCTCGTTAACACGGACCTCTTTAACCAGATTTTCCGATGACCCAAATCAGTTTTGAAAAATAAATTTATGTTGTTTAACGTAGTACGTGAGGACTTGTTTTACAGACGATAAATTGATATTTTCATTAGGTAAGTTAATCGTATTCTCTTGCGAGCGAGCGAATTCATTGTACTCACCTCACCTGCTTTGGACCACGTGGGAAGGGAAACTTTGATAAAGCTGTGGTTTGGTATGTAGACTTGCCAGGGAAAAAAATTGAAAAAAAATAACAAACAAGTATAGAAGAGGATTTGCGGATATTTTTAAAAATATAAATGGCAGTTCCGATGTTGATGAAGAATACATTGGCAATGTGGGAGGTTATAAACCTATTACAGAGGAAATCATTATTACATCATACAGTGTTACTGAAAATGAAAATAAAGAGTATTCAGATTCATACAGTGTTAATGAAACAGCTGTAGTTATGACCCACATACAAGCAGCAACAAACATAGAGAAATTGATGCTTTATTTCGACAGCCAAACAGAAACATTGACAAATGAACGCCTAATGTTAAAACAGCTGTGAGATAAGCGATACATTAAACTGAGACAGCAGAAGATCGCTGTCTTCTCTACTACCGATTAGTTTGTAGTACAATACAAATACATAGACTATTATAATACATACAGTATATGTGTTTTAGGTGAAAGTGTGCCGGTAGTAATTTATAAACCACAATAAGAATATGTAGGTGGTGTTGTAGATTTTTTATCGCTTTTCCGTCATTCTCTAAATGGCTCGGATGTTCGTTAACTGGGATCTGCCCCAGTTCCAATTGATCCCAGTAATCGAAGTTCTACTATATTGGAAGATTTGAACAAATAACAAGAAGTATTTCGGAAATAGTGCCCTCCCGGTGATACAGTATGAGAGCTGAAAAAAACTGGAAGAAAGTACTGAGCCAATGGAGGGTGCATCTGACTGATTTTTTATTTACAACTGTAAGTCGCATTTCTAACTTCGGTGTTAGTATCTTTAATATACATAACATATTGTTTTTAGAAACACGCGAGGAAACTGTTTTGGTAAATAAACCGTACTGGCTAAATTAATAAATTCGAAAATATCCCGGCGACGTCGGAAAAACAGCACCCACTCTTCACTGCGTACGTGATTTTACCACAAAAAAGGATCTATATTTGGTAGCACAGATTCCATTCAACTCCATATATTGTGTGCAACATTTCCTCGAAGTCTGTCATATTTGCAAATATTATAGATGTCACAGAGCCTATAAATGTATACGTCGTTTGTTTTTCTAAATAGTTCCCCATACGCTCGAGAGGTTTACAGAACCGCGAAACAAACATGAAAGCCATGTCACGTCTGAAGAGTAATTATTTAGTACAACAAAGCAGCTCTTTTACATGCGAAAAGCAAGTCCCTTGATGTCACTTTGTGCTGTACCAACAACAGAGCATAAATAATTCGACTTATCCTTCACTGTACCAAGATGTTACCCCATACATTGCTAGGGAAAGTACATAATGTAGTAAGTTGCTTTTGGCTGCTTTAACATCATCAAGTATTTCACTGAAACACTATGCACATTTTGTAAATCCATTTTAGTATTCTTGCAATTTGGAGATTAGAATTAAAAGCTTAAATTATAGAACTGTGTTTTGTATATGTTATAAGACTGTGTTCATATATATCTTAATAATTTAATTATCAATTGAAAATTTGAAAACCCGAAATAATAGCTTTAGCTTTTTTAAGATTTATACCACAGATGTCACTTGGTGCAAATATGATACAGCCCAAATGTTATCTATTTTACTATGATAGTTTGAAAAATATGGTTAAACTTATATATTTTTTGGTCACGTTATCTAAAAAGTACATTGCGACAAAATAACAAATTCTTATATAATACAAGTATTGTTCAATAAAGAATGATCACAATTTTTTTTTTGACAACGTACCTTTACTCATCTTCACAATTTTTATGGTCCTTCTAAAAATAGTCTCCCCTAAATGTGATGCACTTGTCCCAGCGTTTCTGCCGGTCTTCAAAGACATGTTGAAAACTCTTTTTGAGAGATCCTTCAAAATCGCCTCCGCAGCTTTCACCACTGCCTCTGATGATGGATAATGCCTCCCACAAAGGCGTTTCTTCAAGTTTGGGAATAGAAGAAAGTCACATGGGGCTAAATCTGACCTATAGGGAGGGTGAGGGATGTACTTCACGTTGTTTTGCAAGATATTCCGCACAAATATTGGCAATTTGCTGCCGCCCATTATTGTGGTCCAGCATCCAACCTGCTTCACGGAAATGTGGCCTTTTGCACGTGATACGGATTTGCAATGTATTCAGGATATCCCTGTAGAATTGTGCAGTTACTGATGTGTGTGCAGGTACAAAATGCTGATAAACCATTCCATGATTATCAAAGAATGAGATGACCATAACTTTCCCAGCAGAAACAACCACTTTTGCTTTTTGGGGGGTTGCTGATGAAGGATATTTCCAAACTGAGCTTTGCTGTTTGCTCTGAAGATCAAAATGATGTAGCCAAGTTTCATCAGCAGTGATTACATTTGAAAGAAACTCCGGATCTTCCTCGAACATCAACTTTAACTGCATGCAGACCTGCATGCGAATGTCCTTTTGTTCGGGAATCAACAGTCTTGGAATCCATCGCGTACAAACACGTCTCATGTGTAATGTTTCTGTCACCAACATGTGGGTGGCACCCAATGAAATGTTCAGTATTTCAGAAAGTGATCTTAAGGTGATTCGTCTATCGTTTCTCACAATGGCAGCAGCAGTGTAGATGTTTTCTTCCGTAAGAGCAGTAACTGAAGCACCCGGTCCACCTTCCTTTGAAATTGATTGTCTCCCCTCTTTAAACTCTTTAAACCACCCTCGAGCTGTGCTGTAGGGAAGAACAGACTCTCCACAGGTCTCCTGTAATATTGTATAGGCCTCAGCTGAAGATTTGTTGAGACGGAAGCAGAATTTCAAAGCCGCATATTGTTCCTAGCGTATGACCTCCATTGCAGTGGTAGGCCATACTGAACATGTCTGAACTTGCCTGGTTCTCACAGGCGGAAACCAGGATTACCAACAATGAAACTACTATGACGTGTTTGTTTCACATTAAGCTAACAGGATATAATAAGATTGAAGTTTATTGCGAAAAATTATGACCGTAAAAATTATGATCATTCTTTATTGAACAGTCCTCCTCATTATATAGGTACTGGCATATGCACAAGATTGCTTACTTTAAATACTGTAACGGGATTTTAATTTATGATCTTCTTCTTCCAATAAGAATCACGCCAACTTCTTTGTAATATCCAAGTCAAGTTTTAATCTAATAAGAGTCATGAGATCTTTCTAAGGTGTGGACGCGGATTTTTGGTGAAAATAAAGTTTAGATGAGTCCAATTTTGTTATATATTATTTAATTATATAATATAAACTACGATTCACTCTTTTATATTATAAATATTGAATAACACTTTTCGAATCTTATTAATTTTTCTTTACAATTATAATGATCGTAACATCTTAAGTCAACTTCCTCGTTCTCCAGCAAGACACAAGATTCTAACACTTTTCTAGATTATTGATTTTCTTGTCCCCATAGTGATTCCCACTTTATTTTGTGATTGGCCGATTCACTGACACGTCATCACACCACGTGATACCACTACTACTTCGGCCAATCACACAACTACATACATTTTTATATATTTATTATTCCTTCGAACATTACTAAAAAAATACTGTTACAAATGCCCTTCTTCGAAATATATGGAAAATAACCAAATAAAGGAATTAACAATTAACAATCTGTTTCCATATATTTCGAAGAACAGCCCCAATTAACAATTTTGTTTACACCAATATTACACAACATCAATACAACATACATAAAATATAATAATATACCTACATTGGATAAAATATAATAAATGAACATTTAACAACAATTTCACATTATTACACAAACATAAAACACAACAATAAATGAACATTAATTAAAATACAACAATATATTGACATTTAACAATAATATACATGTTTTATTATTTAACTATTTTAACAATAAGTACTCCGTTGATTACAAATCTCTTGTATCCACACTTGCTTCTAGAAATGCTTGTCTTATAGCTATGGGTAAAGGTCGGCTTTTATGTGTATAGGGAGCAGTATCATTCACTTTAAATGTGTGTGTGTATTTGTTACACAGTCCAGGTTTTGAACTAAAGGCTTTTCTATTCTTTAATATACACAATTTCAACTGTTCTTTTCTCGCTTGGTCTAAATTGTATGTGTTTTCTAACTTTACTTGTAATATTCTCTGGAATTCTATTTCTTCCTCCACTTGGCTTCCGCCGTTCTTATCTTATATTGTATATAATTGGCAACAATGCTTTTCAAGGTCAGTTACATTATTTTGCAATCCATCAATAATTAAACTCTTCCCACAATTTTCATTTTCCTCGTATTCAATATTACCAATTTCTTGCAAAAGTATATCTTCTACAAAAAACCTTTCATTATTTATATTATCCATATTCACTTCTTTTCTTCCATCTTCTTCCAATAATTTTATTACTAATAAATCATTTTCTGTCTTAACCTTCATTTCATGCATTTCGAAATTCAATACACTTTGCCATTCATATAATAAATCATTACCCACAATTACATCTCTTGCCAAATGTGGAATTACCAACGCAATGAAATTGAAATTCCATTCACCTATTCGGCCCTTAATTATTACTTTCATTGTTGGTTAGGTTGGTGCTATCGTTTATATTCGCATCATTCTCTGTGCTTTGTGTATTTTCGACTCTTTCATTTTGATTACTTCTTTCAAATCTCACATCCCTAAAATCTCTTTGATTTGCACTAAATAAACTAGTACCTCTACCCCTATTAAAGTTACTTATTCGCTGATTATTTCCTCGATAAAATCTTACATGGTTTATGTGATCATTTCTTCCAATTCTCGTCGACTGATTGTTATGATAATTCCTTTGCACATTATTTTGAACTCCCTTTCCTGTTCCGGGAATTACAGATTCATAAGTTCGTCTAGGATCATAACCTCTTCCTTCAAATCTTTGATTTCTCACGGGTGCCCCGCCCCAATTTAAACTCGTCCTATTATTCCTATTATTTGTAGGTTGTGATTCCTGTCGATTTCTTCCTCGCTCAATATGGACGTTATTATAGTTACCATCACAGGATGTAGTATCATTAATGAGGTTATGTGCTTCAAATTCGGATAATAATTCAATCATATCAGAGAAATCCATAGGCTTAGCCACAATTAAATGATTTCTGATATGTGGTGGATAATGACGTATTAGCATGTTGACAATTTCTGTCTCAGAAATTTCGGGATTGATCAACTTACTTTTGTTTGCTAATTTTAAGAAATATTCAGTCATAGAAATCCCTTTTTTAAACTCAAACCTACCCGTTGCTAACTCAACTTTTATTCTTCTTTGTCTCTCAGGTCCCCAAAATCTATTTATAAACAGATTTCTGAAAGTACTGTATGTTTCATGTGAAGCCAAAGTTAACCTTAACCACTCAAGAGCATTTTTCTCCAAACAGCGTTTTACTATTACCATCCGAAATTCATTGGGAATTCTCTTAATACGGAAATATTCTTCCAATTCCCTAAGAAATACTTTTGGATTATCACCTGATTCCTCATCAAAACTTGGTGGACTAATATCATTTAGTGAATAATGTACACATTCATTTTGACCTAGACTGTGGAGTTGTGTGTGTGAGGACATGTTCTGTGTGTTTCTGTGATAATTAATATCATTATCTGGACTCACAAAATCACTACATTCACTTACTACATCACTAGACTTCTGATGATTGCTTAATTCACCTGGTAAGTCACAATCGTTTATATTTGTAATTCTAGACATTTCTTTCCCGTTATTTACTTTTCTAGCCTGTAATGCAATTACAACTTGTGTCAATTTTCCTAAGTTATCCTTTTCTTTTTCAAAATGTTCTTTTACCTCTTTAATTTGCAAAATTACTTCTTCTTTTGCTTTACTTATCTCATCAATTTGTAACTTTATTTCCTCTTGGTGTATCTTACTTTCATCATGTTGTAATTGCATTTCAGAACAAATTACATTGATTCTTTGTTCTACTTTATCTCCTAATTCTTCTCTTTGTTTTTGTGTTATTTCTGCCTGTTGTATCCTAAATGTTTCTAACTCTGTGTTTAATTCCATTCTTATTTCTTGTTTCACAATGTCCTGACCTAACCTAGTTTCCTGAATTATCTCTCTCAACTCATTGACTTCCTTTCTATTCTCATCCTTATTAATCTCTATGATCTGCATGAGCCTTTCCATATTATCCCTACACTCTTTTCTCCCTTCTCTAATCTCCTGTGAAATTTCAGATTTTAATTCCTGTTTTAGCTTCTGTAATAAATTAATTTCTAAGTTACTCACATTTTGTGCTAGTTCCTGTCTTACTCCTACATCTAAATCATTCATTTTCTTAGTTAAATCATTTACATTTTGTTCTATTTTAGAATCTAAATTACTCATTTCTGATTTTACATCTTTCATTCTAGAATCTAAATTACTCATTTCAGATTTAACATCTCCTATTTCTGATTTTACATCTCTCATTCTAAAATCTAAATTCTTTGCATTTTGTTCTATTTTAGAATCTAAATTACTCATTTCTGATTTTAAATCATTTGCATTTTGTTCTATTTTAGAATCTAAATTACTTATTTCTGATTTTACATCATTTGCATTTTGTTCTAATTTAGAATCTAAATTACTCATTTCTGATTTTAAATCATTTGCATTTTGTTCTATTTTAGAATCTAAATTACTTAACATTCTTGTTATTCTTTCCAACATTGACTCATTATCTATGCTTAATCTTGCATCCTCCCTATTCATTCCTACACTATCAGTAACTTCTCCTTCCACTATTATTTCTTTTCTACTCGCCATCTTTTTAACTATTTTCTGATTTCTTAACAACATAAATCTACTACTACTATTATTATTATTATTTTTTTTTTTTTTTTTTTTTTTTAAATTTCACTCACTTAAACCAGTTCTCGTTTTCTTCTTTCTTCTCTCTTCTTTCTTCTTTCCTTTTAAATTCCCACGGAGCTGCACGATGCACGATCTCCTCTTCTTTATCCTATTCGAGCCCCACACGTTGCTGCGCCATTTGTAACGGGATTTTTTTCGTTCTCCATTATAGCGGTCGGTATAATACTTTCTTTCGCTCCAGAATCATGATTTTCCATCGCTCTTTCTATGCTAGTCGCCATGTTTCTCCCATAAGACAGCACTAACGGCGCAGTTACTCGAATATAGTTAATTTCATCAATTTTTTTTTTCTATCAAAAGTAATACTGGCTAGCGCCAAATGATAGATTCACAGATTAAGACAAAATGATATATAATTTTCTTGGAGATTTTATAATCATCGTAACATCTTAAGTCAACTTCCTCGTTCTCCAGCAAGACACAAGATTCTAACACTTTTCTAGATTATTGATTTTCTTGTCCCCATAGTGATTCCCACTTTATTTTGTGATTGGCCGATTCACTGACACGTCATCACACCACGTGATACCACTACTACTTCGGCCAATCACACAACTACATACATTTTTATATATTTATTATTCCTTCGAACATTACTAAAAAAATACTGTTACAATACTCTATTTGAATACTAAACGTTTCCTAGCCAGGTGCCTAAAAATCAAAGATTGCCTTTTGGTATTCTCAAAGGTTTTCATTTGTTTCCATGTCCGTAGTTTCTCGTCGTTCTTGAGGAACAATTGACACCTTAAGAGAGAAGCTAGGTATTGTTACGCCACTTACAGTCGCGCCCATTGTTTATTGTCGTGAATGCTGTCAACATGGAATGTCCAAACAAAGCTTTGTTCAAAACGACTTGTGTCTAATGACTTGACAATAGCTGGTAATATACTGCGACACATTGTCAAAGGAGCCTTGCCTGCTAAAGCTTCACTCAGCACTGTCACACGATCACGTGCTTGCCTAACAGATCTGCTTCAATTACCAATTTCATCAAAAGATGTTAAAATTGACGTTAACAAATGTAACGTAACAATTGTCACAGCGCTGACACTACTGTTAAATTTCTTATATTTCACCAACCTGTTTTCTGAAAATGTTAACAAACACGTGTTAACGCCAAGAGACTTGTAAATGTTACAGATATAGAAGGCTACGGATGAGTCGTATTGCTATCTGAACGTACTGCGATGCACTTTTGTTTTCATTATCTTCTGTACACAACTGAAAAAAAAAAATGACGTGAGACAAAAACCGTAAGACAAATTTTTCATCGGTGGAGGAAGAATTGTTAATTGAATTGCTGAGGAAGTATAAGAATATCGTGGAAAATAAGAGGACGGATGCGGTGAAAGTAAAGGAGAAAGATGTCACGTGGGGAAATATTGGAAACGAATTTAATTCAAATGAATGTGGCACTACTACAAGCATGAAACAACTTCGTCAGTATTACGTGAATTTCAAACGAGGAACGAAGAAGGATAAGTGACGATTGACTTGAACGTTTCCAGACGGAAGGTGGACAATGTATTATCCACATAAGTCGGTAAATAATAAAATCGTAAAGTTATTAATACTAGAAGCAAAAGCGAGATCGGCATATTCCTTTCGATGTATGGTCTAAGTATTACGTAAATTTAAAACGAGTAGCGAAGTACAAGTGACGAGTGACTTGAATGTTTCAAGATGGGAGGTGGACACTGCATTATCCACTTAATTTAGTGAATTATAAAACAGCAAATTTATTGATACTTGAAGCAAAGGCCAGTTCGGCATATTTCTTTCGATGTATGTTCTAAGTATTACGTAAGTTTAAAACGAGGAGCGAAGTACAAGTAACGAGTGACTTGAACGTTTCAAGACGGGAGGTGGACACTGTATTATCCACATAATTCAATGAATTATAAAATAGCAAATATATTAATACTTGAAGCAAAGGCGAGATTGGCATATTCCTTTCGATGCATGTTCTAACCTCTCTTGTACTTCCGCAGTAACCTTCAAAGCAACATGTTTCGATAGTCTATAGCTCTGTAGTAAATTTTCTTGTGATGGATCCTCAAAATCATTTTTCCTCATAGGCCGTACTCTATTACGAATACAATTTACACGGTCGTAAATATAGCAAATCGACATCAACAGCTGAGTTTATGCTCGCCATCTTGATTGTTAAGGAATTAACAACAGCAATTTGGCTTGTTAGTTTAACATGAGATTTGACCCGAGTGTTAAGCTAACACTTGGTGAAATGCTAAACTCGTGTTCAGTCTTAATATCATTACTGTATTAAATACATCTATACTAGTTTTCTGATATTCTAGATATAGTTTTAATAAAATTATACTTTATAATTAATCTTTGTTTTATAACTAGGATTTACAGTTTTTGTGTTATCCCCCAATAATATTTATTAAAGCTACAAAATAAATAAACGTAATCCTAATTGTAGTAATTCAAACATATTTTGTTTAAAGATTGCACAATATGTTTCCTAAGTTCTTCATTAACTGATATTTTGCTGCTGGACATTTTCTCCCGTTCAAAAGACTTTTTTGTTTCTTTATTTCACTAACATTTGGCAATCAGCAATTATGTGGACCACTGTCTGCGCTACTGCGCCGCACGAACATTCAGATAATCTGCATATTTAAGGGGACAAGGTAGTGTAAACATGTGAAAATTACTCCTTAATTGAGTAAAATTACACTTTCTTTTAAGGTTCTCAATGATTTTCCTGATATTTTTGTGAATTACTCTATAAGTCATAGCAGTCACTTCAAGTTATTTGCATTGACGGCTTAAGTGGGTGCGTCTGTAAAAACTACTTTATTCAGCAAAGATATAATACAATTTACACATTAAATATGTAAATTCATGTTCCTTTTTCTCAAATATTGTCTGGAATATATATTCATACTTTTGCATTCCTGGTTTTAGTACAACCACCTAACACCTGAATCTGAAATATTTAGTTTTGTACATAACTTCACTAACATTTAAAAAATTGCACACTGGAAAAAAATAAAAATATGGAGAGTATGCAATTTGTTATTTACTTAGTATGGTTTATATATATATATATATATATTATAGACTTATAATTGTCGTTCAGAAAATGTAACTGTATACACGTATGTGTATGGAAAATTTCTATTCTCTACTTCTCATACGTTCTGAGAAAAGAAAGAAAACTTTGTTAAATATCTGGTATTTAATGAAAAATTATTTTTTTACTGATCGCTGATCGCTACCCGGATCTGTTGAAGTAACACGATTTTATCGAACAAGACATTACTGGTGATTTGAGGGTGTATTTTTCATGCCGGATGTAATGCAGAACAATGAAGCTTCTGAGAGCTTTAGGTCACTAGTAAATGTGTTTAGAAAAGCGGAACTAAGTGTTTTATCACTAATTGTAGCTTTTGTTGTTCTTTTGCTAAAATAAACATAAATGTTCCATTTAAAAAAACGCAACTAGGGGTTAGAAAGTTATTTGCATACCTTTGTGGATTGTGGATATCTTCCCACTGTGTCAGTCTGTGACATAGGTACATTCCTGGCCAATTGGAATTTTCATATTTTGTTTCATTTTAGAGATATTTGAGGTCGCAGAGTTAGGTGGGACGGACTGTATATACTATGAGAATTGGGTAAACTATATCTCAAAAGAGAACATCCTATAAAATGAATTTCTAATAAATATTTAACAATCCTTTATTCAAAATGAACTTGGTAAAATATGTTGGGTAACAAAATTGTGCTATTACTTTCCTTTCGTGGATAGAGCTCTGTGAGGAATTATCTTGAAAGTCAGAGTTGGAGAATATAGGTTTCTTGTTGCTTGCAGTTTTCGCTGTTTACACTGCCTTACAGAGAAGTTAATCTATAGTATAATGAGATGCTGGTACACATTCTGTAACTGAGGAACTAGCAGTGGAAAACAAAACAGCAAAGGCGCACTCTTACTTGTCTAAGTGGAATTTGCATCTTTTAGTTACACGTTATGTGTTGCTATTGTTTGCGGTTTAACGTGATAAATATTTACAATTCATCTCTAAGTTTGTTATTCTACGGAAGTTTTGCATTTTAAACTTTGTTCCGTTTTAAGTGCGTAGCTTTTTGGAAGCAATCGTAGCTATCAATTCTGGATAGCTTACTGGCCGCATTTACTGGATCAATATTTATTGATCCTAATTCTGCTTCTCTGGCCAGCGATTGATAGAATACCGCAAGTACGCTAAATAATGGACCATTACAATGGGTTTCAAACTACAAAGCACTAATTCAAGATGAAGATGCAAAAGGAGGCTAATTGAAAGATAAAATTTCATAGTATTTAATGATTAAAGAATTTTCAAACTTACCCCTATCATTGATAATGAAGAAACTTCAACTTTTCGAAGACATTTTGGTCCTCTTCAGGGCAATTACAGATTTTGGGAAATGTTTCAGCTACTTCGAAATATTTTTCTCCCTGTCTTCCTTATCGCTACCTCTACACAGATATTAGAACGTTGGAAGACAGTAATATATTTGAAATATTCATATATTTAATACATTTCTTGCCGTTCTTATCGATAAGGAACCTGATTAGACCAAGTTAGTCTTCAAATGCTTCAACTGCCAACCGGCCTAACCAGAGAAGAGAACGCAGCTCTTAGTCCACTTTGAAAGTGTAGAAAATGTCATAAAAATGAAACACAGATACGTTCTCCAGCTACTTCAAATTGTTCGAGCTCAACTTTGCAAAAATATCTTTATAAGATGCTACAAGGCACAGGTGGTAGCTGCTTATCTCGTGTTCAAGGGGTCCCTAGTTAGTTACCTAATGCTCCTTCACAAACACCAAATGATGAACAAATAAAGTTATATATAATCAGTAAGGTGTTTCCCAGGGTTTTTCCCTTATCCTGAAAGATGAATGTCTGGTAACTGTAAACTCTATGTACACTGTACTCATTTGAACATCATTTCATTCGTAACCGATATAACTTAACGTTGGAGGTTTTCTCTTATCATGAAAGATGAATGTCTGGTAACTCTAAGCTCTATGTAACCTGTACTCATTTCAACATCGTTTCATTTATCGTCCGATATAACTTAACGTTTGAGGTTTTCTCTTATCCTGAAATATGAATGTCTGGTAACTCTAAGCTCTATGTAACCCGTACTCATTTGAACATCATTTCATTCATTGTCCGATATGACTTAACGTTGGAGGTTTTCCCTTATCCTGAGAGATGAATGTCTGGTAACTCAAAGCTCTATGTAACCCGTACTCATTTGAACATCATTTCATTCATTGTCCGATATGACTTAACGTTGGAGGTTTTCTCTTATCCTGAGAGATGAATGTCTGGTAACTCTAAGCTCTATGTAACCCGTACTCATTTGAACATCATTTCATTCATTGTCCGATATGACTTAACGTTGGAGATTTTCCCTTATCCTGAGAGATGAATGTCTGGTAACTCAAAGCTCTATGCAACTTGTACTTATTCAAATATCATTTCATTTATCGTCCGATATGACTTAATGTTGGAGGTCTTCCCTTATCCTGAAAGATGAATGTCCGATAACTCTAAGCTCCATGGACCGTGTACTCATTTCAACATAATTTCATTTATCGTCCGATATGACTTAACGTTGGAGGTTTTCTTTTATTCTGAAAGATGAATGTCTGGTAACTCTAATCTCTATGTACCCTGTACTCATTTGAACATCATTTGATTCATGACCGATATGACTTAACGTTGGAGGTTTTCTCTTATCCTGAAAGATGAATGTCTGGTAACTCTAAGTTCTATGTACCCTGTACTCATTTCAAAATAATTTCATTTATCGTCCTATATGACTTAACGTTGGAGGTTTTCTCTTATCGTAAAAAATGAATGTCTGTTAACTCTAAGCTCTATGTACCCTGTACTCATTTCAAAATAATTTCATTTATCGTCGGATATGACCTAACGTTGTATGTTTTCTCCTATTCTGAAAGATGTATGTCTGTTAACTCTAATCTATATGTACCCTCTACTGATTTGAACACCATTGCATTCATGACCGATATGACTTAACGTTGGAGGTTTTCTCTTATACTGAAAGATGGAAGACTGGTAACTCTAAGCCGTATATACCCTGTAATCATTTGAACAGCATTTCATTCCTCGTCCGATATGACTTAACTTTATAGGTTTTCTCTTATCCTCAAAGATGAATGTCAGGTAACTCTAAGCTCTATGTACCCTGTACTCAATTGAACATCATTTCATTCATCGTCCCATATTACTTAACGTTGGAGGTTTTCCCTTATCCAGAAAGATCAATGTTTGTTAATTCTGAGCTCTATGTACTCTTTACTCATTTGATCATCATTTCACCGATATCATTCATCGCCCTATGTAACGCAAGTTTGGGGTCTACAACATCGAAAACTGCCTTAAATGTCAGATCCTCTTTCCTTTTAAACTTCCATTTACTTAAGAATTTCCTCAAGGATTTTTAATAAAATACCCCTTATTAAAAACATTTCCAAAGCAAATAAATTGCATTCCTTAATATTTCTATGATTATTCCTAGAAATTATTTTGATCCTTAGATATTTTATAACTGGTATGAAAGTAATGGACAGAAATTATTATGCCAATATAATTTTCAAAATAATTTTTAGCATAGCATTTTCTTAAAATCTACTAAGAAGTGGTTATATTTTTCCTTAGCCCCTACAGATTGTCCTAAGCATTCGCGATTGTTAATTGTTAAGAACTGTAAAGTCTTGTAAGTTTTAAAGTCACGAAAGTTGAAGTGTATGCAGCCATTTTAAATAGTTATAAAGCAAAGTAATACCCAATCAGTATTATCTAATATTTAATATTTCTTTCAAAAAAGCCTAGTTTTTGTAATAATTGTTGGTATAACAACAGTAGCCCGAAAAAGAAACAGCTGAGTAATCAGAAGAAAAAAAACACTGTGCTGTTTCATATATGTATCCAATAATGTGTATATTTTCGCAGATATCACGTAAACAACAGATTGATTAGTGATATTTGAATGCACTTAGGTGGAAGAGAAGCTAATGCTGTTGGTGTTAGAGACCCCTTAATACGAATTAGTTTCCGTGAATTCCCAACCGAAGTCAATAGCCCCTGGGTTCCAAGATTTGCGGAAACAAGTGAACAACAAAAGTTCTTGACCTATATCTGCTATTCGGAGGGGGAGATGCTAATGAATTCACACTGCTCCCAATAGAGACCCCAACCTATAACAATCAGAAACTCTGCAACAATATCTATACTGCTAATTAAACCTTCCTCTCCTTGTCGCCTGTAAACGTATTATGTCCTCCTTTGTGCTCCTCATTTAGCGAAGGTTTGCCTTCCATTGGACGTGGGGGGAAGTATCTACGAAAAATTCTATTTTAGTTTCTTTCATATGAACTTCTTTTCTCTTTCTTTGAGTTTGTCCAGCGAGTTGGCCATTCATTAACTTGTACGATTGAAATTTGTAAGTTAGTGGGTTCCTTACTCATGACAATTTGGAGAGCTACCTCTGGTTGCTAGAAGAATTCTGGGAAAGTTAAATACATTCCTCCTACTTTTATCCTCCCAATTGATTGTCCTGGTTACCTGATTCAAATTCGTGCCATTGTGTGGCATGAATATGCTTTTTGTAAACCTGAATCTCTGACAATTCAGGAGGTCCTACAATACAAAAGTGTCTTCACCTATCTCCATTGTATATAATAGAAGCATATCTACAAGTGTTTACCTAGGTTACGTAGAATAAGTAGATTCTAAGAATAGCTATTTGAAAGATGGATGGGTGACGTGGATTATATACATATCAGTCAAAACATATTTGAAAATAAAGTCGCTACTCAGTTGCTTCTCCTGTCTTAAAATATTTACGAAAATTACTTCTTCTTTTAAACGCGATTATTAGATTTCCTCTACCTTTATTGTATATTTAATGAAGCTATACCCCAAAAAAAGGCTTTTCTGGATCAAATATGAGATTGAATGCCCACCTCGGTAGCGTACATGGTAGCGTGTCTACCTCACGTTCAAGACGTCCCGAGTCCGAATCTCGGCTTGTTTGTTCTTGTAACTTACGTCCTGTAACGTAAGTCATATCGGTTGGTGAATGGAATGGGTGAAATGATGCTCAAATTAGCCCAGGGTCCATAGAGTTTGGGGTTACCTGACATTCGTCTTTCAGGATAAGGGAAACCCCCAGAAAAATCCTTATACAGGTAACTCACCCTGACCGAGGTTCGAAATCGGTACCTTTTGAACTCTATCATCACGCTACCGAGGCGGGCGTAGAAGCTTGTTCCAAAAAGAATTACTTTGTGTTCTTTTCGAATGACCGTTTCCATTCACTCTTGCACAAACTGAATTTCCAAACACTTACTCCTCTACTTGATGTTATTCCAGAGGAGCTCTTGTAGAATTAGTTTGTTATATATTTCTTAGTGGTAAATACGTTGGCATAAGCGTTTTGTCGCTTTGTAACGCGTTAGCATCCTACCTTCTCTCATGGCTAGGGGGATAAAGAATGAACTAATATTTGAGAAAAGTATGCATTCTTTTAATATACACACTGAAAATAAATAAAATTTAAGAAATTACAAGCTCCACAGAAATTAATTTGAGAATAGCTTGCTTTAACAAATAATTCATCCTTTGCGTAGAAAATGAAGCTAGTTACAGTCAATCAATAGGTATTATACAAATATAACTATTTGTGACAAAAATACTTCACTTATCTTAAGAAAATGATGTCAATTTTTCTTATTATTTGAATTAGTTGAAATCCATTTCACAGACCCTTGCTAGCGTCTTCAGTCAACAATTCGTCGTCAAGGAAGTTACTATTTTTTCAGTATTACCAAAATCTGAAAATGAAGCAAACTTAAGGACAGAATCAACTGCCGGTGTTTCAAAATTCATTACGCGATGTTTATTTTTTAAATAAATATTTTTTCCCAAACCATTATATCTATCGTGACATTTGTTTTAATAATTTAACTTCAGGATTTATTTCATAGTTAAATGAACGTAAATGATGTGCCATGGCCGATTTATAAGTTTGTTTATACTTCGTGTTAGGAAATTGTTCTTTTGTTCTCTAAAAAGATAAAATTCCTAGTAATAAAAATTCCTGTATTTTTCAATTCGATTGTTTATATTGTGATCAAGTTTACATCGGTAAGACGAAACTTAATTTGGAAACCAGGACGAGAGAATATTTTCGTAACATTAAGCATAAACAGACTGATAAATTGGCCGTAACAGATCGTTTTTGGTCATTTAACCATGAAATAAATCCGAAAGGGGCTGGCCCCATAGCTCAGTCGGTAGAGCACCTGCCTGCCGTGCTAGGGGTACCGGGTTCGATTCCCGGTGGTGGTGGTGGTGGGGGTGGGGGTGGGGATTTTTCTCCAACCAAGATAATTCCTCATCTTCCCAAGAGTCTGGAAGTATGAATGAGAGTTTGAATGTGTACGTGATCTAATGATTAAAACCCAACGGGTAAGAGTTAACACCTTCAACGTGTTCCAAAGGAGAACAGCCGCCGATATGACCATTGCAGTTAAAGGCGGGGTATAAATGGAACAAATAAAAAAAATCCTAAAGTTAAATTATTAAAGCAATTAAATGCTCTGATATATTTAATGATTTGGAAAAATACATTTATTTTAAAAAACTAAACATAAACTAATTCCGAGCAATATGTGGGACAATCCAAAGAACTTTTAAAAACAGAGTGAGAAAGGATACAAAAATGAAAATGTATAAGGTAATGGCTATTCCGGCTTTACTATATGGAAGCGAAACCTGGGTGCCAACACAATAGCATTTAAATAAAATACAGACTGCAGAAATGAAATGTTTAAGAAGTGTTAAAAGTTGTACAATATTGGACGAAATAAGAAATGAGAATATTAGAAAGGAATTATAAATTGAACTAATCCATGACAAAATATCAGTACGAAGGCAACAATGGCATGAACATATATTAAGAATGGAGGATGGAAGATATCTAAATGCAGTATTAAACTGTAATCCAAAAGGAAGAAGAGACATAGGAGGACCCAGGAAATGCTGGAGAGATCTATGAAGCCGGAACGGGCGATATGCCCAAAACATGGAATGAAGAAAAAAAATAAACAATGAATTCTGAAGTATCAGCAGTTGATTCTATTATAAGTTTGTTTCCTTTTCAGTTTTTGGTAATACTGAAAAAGCATAATTACATAGTAACTTCCTAGACGACCAAGTGTGGACTGAGGACGGGAGCAATTGTTCGTGATATCTATTTCAAGTAATTCAACTAAAAAGAAAAATTGACATAATTTTCTTAAGACAAGTGAAGTTTTTTCCTTATAAATAGTTATATTTGTATAATTCATCCTTTGTTTGTAATCAAACTTTGCCTACCTCTTACGTTTAGCAGTTAAGCAAATGTCATTAAAATTATAGAACATTTCAGAGGCTATTGCGGAAAATTCAGATATACACTTATTAATTTTTGAGATAAAATTCTAGACGTGTGAGAATTCCATAAAAAACTTTAAGAGAGTGTTCAGAAAGGATGTATATTTTCGAAGGTTTTCCCATATGAAGAGTAGTTTGGAATAATCTATTAAACTTTGAAGTTGATTCAAAATCTTGTATGAATTGATACTTCATTTTCCTTTTCTGTTCACGTACAAAGATTTTAATAAGAGACTTTTTTGGTTTGGGGGTCTTTCGACATGTGGCTCCGTGGAATACCGGTGCCCATTTTTTTTTATTTCGTTGTGTATAATACTTCCCTATTCATATCAAACAGAGAAGTTAAGATTTATTTTACATTGATTTTGTATTAACGAGCACTAAAACCTACATTATCACTTTTAATTTTTTCAGTTTACCATTTATTCAAAAGTCATAACAAATTTACAGGTATTTGAATCTATTTCCAAGATAATGGGAAATATAGATTTTATTTTTCGTGAATATACTTTACTCATATGGCATTATAATATAAATCCTTAAATGTATTTCTCGAAATAAGGATATTTTTATAACACAAATTGCAGCTCAAAAACTCAGCGTTGTTTTTAAAAATTACTTTCTAATATTCCATGACCCTAAAAGTTAAATTTCTGATAAAGTATAAAATAGGACTTTGAGTGGAATACAGTGATTTTCGTGCTTACTTTACGTAGGTGGGGGTAGCGTGTCTGCCTCACGTTCAAGAGTGTCTGAGTTGGAAACTCGCTTAGGATCAGTTATTTATCTGGATAAGGTATGTTTTGCCGTTTTTTCCCTTGTTGTCGAAGATAAATATCGGTAACTGCAATTTCTATGGGCCCCGGGCTTCTTTGAGTATTGCTCATTCATGCATCTTTAGAAGTGAGCTAATCCCTTAAAGAACGTTAAGTGTGCAAATAAGTAATAACCAGTCGAAATTTCGAAGTGAATGTAGCTTTTTCCCTTCATACACAGATACGTTTAATAAGACAAAACTAATAGGTGTTCTGTAACAGCCCTCACACAAAACTAATTTATTTTCAGTTCTAATTAATATTTTATTTACATTCGTAGCTGCAACACTCACTCACTGCGGCGTCGTCAGAGAGAGAGAGAGCGGAGGTTCCTGACGAATTCATGGAATAAACAAACAGTTGAAGTGTGTCACGTACCTGTTTGATGCAGTCCTCGTCGGTGTAGTGGAGGAAGTTTGGCCGAGCAGTAATAGAGTTGGCTGTGACGCACGTTTATAACATGCCATGACTTTCTCATTCACCTTGACTCCCCTGGTAGGGGGAGCTGGTGAGAGGCGTGGCTAGTCGGGTGATCGTATTCCTGTTTCCGATTGTCGCACGAGGGCGTTTGGCCCCCCATCGCTAAAACGTGGACAAATTTACGACTTATTCCTGGAACCAATTCAGCGACACGCGGCATCTTTCCGTTTTCAGAGAACTAAACTCACAAACAATAATTTTCATGCGACGTTCATCATTGTCTTTTGGCAAGCGGGAGAAACAAAAGCGCTCTGATTGAATCTCTGTTGTACGAAAATGAGACAATATCCGCAACAGAATGAAGATGGATGACGCAACAACGGAAATCTCTACCAAGTACTCAGAGAGAACTGTTAACTTTGTTGAGAGTAAATACGTTTTGTTGATGTGAAGCTGTTTTTGTGTTTTTGTGCTGTTACTGTTTCATACCGAGCAAGGAGACCCTTGGTTCGTTTCCTGCGAGCGACTTCTTGAGCCAACACGTTTTCCAGCCTCTCCGTATATAGAGAGACTCCCATAAATAATCGGACAAGCCAGAGTACTAAATTTTAAAAGTGAAATTCAACATTTGATGTGCTATTTTATTGAAATTAATGATAACCGACAGTTACAGGGTTGTAAGATAATAAGTATTATTTTACATAAAATTTATATGAGTGCTTTTTAAGAATTAAAAAGAAATACGACATTTTTGGCCCTCAAAGGTAGTTGGACATAACAACTTGAGTGTGATACAAAATATTACTTAGCTTTTTGGTAATTTGCGTCCTCCAACGTTAAGTCATACCGGACTATGAATGGAAATGGGTGAAATGCTGCTCAAATGAGTCCAGGGTCCATAGAGCTTAGTTACCCGACATTCGTCTTTTAGGTTAAGGGAAAATCCCGGAAAAATCCTTATCCAGGTAACTCACCCTGACCAAGATTTGAACTCGGGACCTCTTGAAAGTGAGGCAGACACGCTACCACCACGCTACCGAGGCGGGCGTTAGTACTTTGTGACTCTCCCTCTTCTTTTCACTACTTCTTACAACCTATTTGGCATACTCCGAACCAGGTTTTTTCAGGTAGACTGAAGAAAGTTTGCTCTATTCCTCTTGTAACATCTCCTTCAAATGCTGCTTGGAGTTGATGGGGTCTTCCGCACGGTCTTCTTCATATTGCTTCTATGGGATTAAGATCTGGGGACTGAGGGGGTGAATGCTGCACATGAGGACAGTTGCACAGTAACCTTAGCTGCACAATATGGGATGTACGCTTCGGATCATTATCCTGATAAAAGAAGAAGCTCTACAAAATACCCATCATTTCTGCACTTTGTTTTAAATTTTGCTGTAATAGTCTAAGATAGACTTCCTTGTTCTTGTCTATGATCAACACTTTCCCACTCCGTAGAGGAAATACAGCCCCATACCATTACACTTGAAGCAAATAAAAAGAGGGTGGCGATCAAAGGTTACCACAGCTCCACGTTGTACGCCAGTTTGAAGCATAGATGATTGGCAATCAATGAGGTTTCTCTCAGGGTATGCGTGGATGGGTGTGAGAAGGGGATTTTCACAACACTGGAATACCCGTCTCCAAATTATTTATTCACTGCTTCTTTTCAAACATCGAAGTGGAAGTTGCCGACCGAGGGTTACCAATCTCGGTTTAGAATTATTGAATGCTAATCGTTTATTACTCGATACATTTTTATGACCCGACAAATATTCCAGACAGAACAAGTTGACCGCTCTAATAGGCTTCACGTCTCAGACTCCTGTCTCAGCTGCACGCCGAAGACTGTTTATAATGGCTTCCTAGCCGCGAACTGTCTCCATCGGCCTTACGGCGAAGAGTGCGTATAATGGCTTCCTAGCCGCGAACTAGCCAAATCGGCTACACACCGAAGAGTGCTCTCTAACCACAGCTGCCCTCTCAACTCTTTTTTAAACAAAGTCCCTTTGTGGCTGTTTTGGTCACCATTGTACACGATCCAAAGAATTCCCTATTCATACTCGTCAAGTGACAATCCCTTTAGAAATCTTCTACGGACACGGTTTCTTACACGGCTTTGTTAGACACTTTCCCCAACTGAACTGGCCTTGCCCTTGGTCGTCACAAAGAACCAATATTCCTTTGACGTCTATCATGATTCTTTGCTTCTGGCAAATCATAATTTCGGTATCACACTCCCTCCGCCGTGTTTGACTGTGCCTTGTAAATTGTGCTCTTGCAGCTCCGTGTTTTTTTTTTTTCTTTTTGCCTTTGGTAAAATCCTATATGGCAATCGAAGGGAAAAATAAGAAAAATAATGAAAGGAAGGTTAAGAGGATGGGAGGAGACTAGATCTGTAGATCACTTTCTTTAAGAAATTGCAGAAGAGCTTGGTATACAGGTTTGTGGCATAACTGTAATATGGTGTTGACGCTAGCGGGAAAAGGAACAGACTGTTGAAGTAGGCGGCGGAGGCAGGAAGAACGGTGGGCTCGGTAGCGAGAGCAACTGAACAGGAGATGATTGAGGTCAGCGGTTTCGCCTGGGTCATCAGGACATACAGGGGAATCGATGAGACGTAGTCGGTATAGATGCGCAGGGTAACATCCATGTCCAAGTCGCATTCTAATGATGGAGGTGAGATGTCGACGTGCAATCCTGAAGCTGGAGAACCAAGACGCTGGATAGATGCGTCTGAACGGCGGCGTAGTGTTTGCCTTTGATGGACTGCGATCGAATCCAGACATCATTCCAGCGACAATAGGCGTCACGATGAAGGACCGGGAAGAAATCCATGTAGGGCAGTTGGATGTCTTGAAAGGTGCCTTGGGTGAGTTCCTCTTTTCCCAGGCGATCGGAGACTTCATTGTATTGAATTCCGACATGCCCTCTGATCCAAAGGAAGTGAATTTGATGTCCGGCTATGGTAGCGTTGTTCACCAACGTCAGTATCTCGTAAAGATAACAGTGCACAGCTCCGTGATTGGTTTCCTCCACACAACCACCCTGACTTTGGAACCAGCAAGGTTTTATTTGCTTTCGTCACGAAAATTAACTTGATCCTACCAATTGGTTGTCTGGTTAACAAAGTCATTGGCAACTTGTAATCGCTTCCTGTTACTCTAGCTGTGAATGTATGCTCTTTTTTTTTCTTCTGGGTACGCGACCATTTGAAATCTTGTTTTCGTATGGTCCTTCTGACATTTCAGAGCTGTCAGTCCCAGTTCTTCCTGAATATCAGCACAAATCTCCGGAGCACTTATACGCTGATTCCGTTTTACCTTCCGCATAATATAAGACTCCTGCCTATCGGTAAGAAGTTTTGATCGCCCTGGCTTTGCTCGAGATTCAATTCTGTCTTCATACTTATACCGGTGAATTATGTCACTAACTCTACTTTTTCTAGGATTCAAAATCTCTGCATACCTCTGGGCCCATACTATGCTATTGCCTTCTTCTCGGTGCAAGTTGACGTACTTCATTTACGATGTTGTTTTGTGTACTGACAGACTACACCTACTCGTTTGTATTGCATTTCATTTGTGCTGTCCGATTCTTTTTGTGTCGTAAATTAATGATGTAAACAAGGTTTAATGGGGAAGCTCTTAGTTTAGCCACATTTTAAGTCTCTAAAATGGATATTAATAGCAAATGATTTTTGCTTAACACAAGGAGTACCTTGAGATTGATACACATAATCGTTCCTACTTTAAGGAACACCCCATAGTGAAATGCAACGTCTGTCCTTTTATTTATGGGAGTCAGTACGTCAGTTAATTACATCCTTCGAGTTTACTGACCCCCACTTTCATTCCATTCTCCTTTAACCTCATCTTTATTCTCTCAGGATTGGTTTGAACTTTTAACTGATAGAGGAGAGGAGTTATTATGGAATAGCATTTACATTTCTAAAATTAACTTAACTGATCTTCAAATAAAGTGTACACACAATAATTTTGATAAACTGCCACTTGTAAAATAAATGTTATTAATTCGGTGATATAAAACTATGTATTTAGAAAAAATGTTACTGATAGAGGTTAATATGAAATAGTCGGGTATTATGGAATAGGTGGTTTAAAACTGACGCAGTATTAATGGCGATCAAATAAGTTGGCGAGCAATGAGGTTTCTCTCAGGGTATGAGTGGATGTGTGTGAGAAGGATGTTTTAATAACACTGGAATGCCCGTTTCCAACTTATTTACTGCTTCTTCTTTTAAAACCTCGAAATGAAAGTTGCCGACAAAAGGTTACCGATCTCTGTTTAGAGTTACTGACGGCAGAATGTTTATTACTCGATAAACTTTATTCGTTCCTCATATATATATATATGAACCGACAAATATTCAAGACTGAACCAGAGGACTGCCTAATAGGCTTCATGCCTCGGACCGCTCTAATCGGCCTCACGCCGAAGACTCCTCTAATGGCTTCCTAGAATAACTGTCCACATCAGCTCCACGCCGATGACTGCTCAATGAGCACAGATGCGCATGGGTGGGTGTATCACTTTCTCTCTGAAAACTCCTTTTCAACCAACGTCCCTTTATGGCTGTTTTGTCACCATTGTAAATGATCCAAAGAATTCCCTATTCATACAAGCCAAGTGAGCCCCTTTAGAAAACTACTAAGGACGCTGTTTCTTACATTGCTTTTGTTATAAAAACTTTCCCCACAACTCAACTGGACGTGCCCTTGTCGTAACAAAGAACCAACATTCCTTTGACATCCATCATGATTCTTTACTTCTGGCAAACCATAATTTCGGTATCAAAACATTGATAGATTAGTTTTCATAAAACACGAAACATGATTGCTTTAAATTAGACCAAACATCTATCAACAAGTCCGTAGTCTAGAATAACAGAAAAAAAGTTTTGTTTGCATTTCAATAATTTCAGGTTTGTTATATATACTTTGGATATAAATTAACCTAAATTTCAATTTCCATAAATAATAATAACTGTTTATCTTCTAATATCATGACTGCATGCATTACGTAGATTCAGAAATACGGTTCGTGGGAACTTAAAACAACTTTTGCTGTAGTAAAAAGCCGTGAAATTGGCAATTAGCTGTTTTCGGGGCTGACTTGGTGCTTTGCTGCACGAGAGCAAATGAACTGCGTTACACTTCAACCGTCGACTGTTGCAATAACCAACAAACAACTGCAGCTCCTAAAATTTGGCAGGTGCTTTTTGTAATTTACGTCCTCCAACGCTAAGTCATATCGCACGGTGAATGAATTGAGTTGGGTGAAATGATGCTCAAATGTGTCCGGGGGTGCACGGAGCTTAGAGTTACCCGATATTCGTCTATCAGGATAAGGGAAAACCATGGGGGGAACCTTATTCAGGTAACTCACCCTGCCTGACATTCGAACTCAGAACCTCTTGAACGTGAGGCAGACACGCTACCCTCTAGGCCACCGAGGCGGGTTCTTTCTTTCATGCCCATGCGCCCGGCTCCGGCTTGTGGCAGCATCGCAACAATGTCATACGGTGAAAATATCATACTAAAACTCATTTTAAATTTATATATATTCAGTATATTACTTAGACTTATATGAAACATTATTTTTTTACGTAGGGTATTAAGAACTACCTGGTATTCAATAATACCCGACACGGCATCTTGGACAGTGAAACTTTAAAGTAATGGATAAAGAATTGCCAACTAAAAACGAGCACAATATAATAAACTACAAATTTTTTAGTGAAACTTACACTTAATATCAATGTTCAAGTCACATACGTACTAGTGGGTTAAAATGCTTGAACATTTGAATATCACAAAACACACTTTATTCTGTTGCGAGTGAAATGACAACAACAAACTGTCAACTGTCACTGCAGTACATCATGGGAGTCTTTCTTGACTACTTCATGATAGCAGCAGCAAACATTTGAATATCACAAAACACACTTTATTCTGTAGCCAGTGAAATGACAACAAACTGTCAACTGTCACTGCAGTACATCATGGGAGTCTTTCTTGAGTGCTTCATGATAGCAGCAGCAAACATTTCAATATCATAAAACACACTTTATTCTGTAGCGAGTGAAAAGACAACAACAAGCTGTCAACTGTCATTGCAGTACATCATGGGAGTCTTTCTTGCCTACTTCATGATAGCAGCAGCAAACATTTGAATATCACAAAACACACTTTATTGTGTAGCGAGTGAAATGACAACAACGAACTGTCAACTGTCACTAGAGTACATCATGGGAATCTTTCTTGACTACTTCATGATAGCAGCAGCAAACATTTGAATATCACAAAACACACTTTATTGTGTAGCGAGTGAAATGACAACAAACTGTCAACTGTCACTGCAGTACATCATGGGAGTTGATACCGTCCCTGTTAGGGATGACATTGTCATAATAACCCCGAAAGTCTTATTACATGCATAATTAAGGGCGGATAGATACCACAATATGAATTAAACAAAGTTATAATAAATATAGAGGAAAATGATTAAATATACAAGTGCAGATACTAAACAGGCAATCCCGATAGCGAGGTGAATGAACACCTTTCCTCACAGGTACTTTGTCATTGTGCTTCTTGCCGACATAGGTGGCGTTGTCCAAGGTTAGACCCTCGTCGCCAGCCCATGTGTTGTCCTGCACATGGTACGTGATGATAGAATAGCCACCGTTAGGCACATTTTTAAACATGCTTATGCATTAATTAACTTGACTGTGGGAAAGTGAAAATTGTGTAGAATACACGTTTCAGACACGAGAAATTGCTTTTAGATTTAAGAGTAGGGATGAAACAAAACCTATAAGAAACAAGTAACAGGTCACATGACCCCTAAAGTGTCCAAAGTTCGGCGAAAGGAAGGGAAAATTTGTGCAATGGCGACGTTTGATGTTTGCTAGAATAAACACTCTGTTTCGGCAAGTGCAGGGGGCCACAAGTACTGATTCATCAAAGTCCGTGTTCGCGAATGCACGATGTAATGCCCTCGACGTTCACAAACAATGCGTACACATATACATACATAACATCAAGATAACGGTGACGAGTGGAGAGGACTACTTATATCAATAAACTTGACATTCAACGGTCGTGGTGTCTTCTATATGATAATACCCATACCCTGTCCGGACGCACCCTCAAACTCAAAAGAGATAATTCATGCAGATCTACCCTGAGAAAATCCCCGACCATTTGGAAACATCCCATTCGTAATCCTCACCCATCACATATCTTCTCATATGAGGTTTTGAGTACCGGGAGGGCTCAACGAGGTACCTAACGGGCAAGGACCGCCTCAGAGTCTTTCTTGACTACTTCATGATAGCAGCAGCAAACATTTGAGTATAACAAAACACACTTTATTGTGTAGCGAGTGAAATGACAACAAACTGTCAACTGTCACTGCAGTACGTCATTGGAGTCTTTCTTGAGTAGTTCATGATAGCAGCAGCAAACAAGGCCGAAATATTGGCATTCCATGTTTCCAGATTATTCCATAACATATCCTACTCTCCTCTACATTCAGGTTTTTAAGTTTTCTATTTTTGATTGAAGCCTGCAAGAAAGGTGTTCTAACATAAACCGGGCCTTGAAAACTATCAGAGAGATAGATAGAGAGACAGACAGACAGACAGACAGAGATTGGGACAAGAAAGTGGAAAAAAATTTGATACACGTTCTCTGTACATTGTGAAGGCCAGAGATATTCTACCGTCGAGACGTTTTTGGTGGTGTGAAGGCGCGAAATAAGTACACATGCTCTTTTATGCATACTTAGTCCCTGTTGCTTTGATTAAAAGGCATACATATATCAGCACCTCTAAATTATTCACACCTCAACTTGGTTATTCATAAATGTGCTACCCATATCAAGAATGATGTTTTCTCTCCTTTCTCCCTTTCTCCCTACGGACAGATGTGTGTACCGTGTTTCCATCAAACATCTTCCTATTTTACTCGTACCTGTTTGCCTCTATAGAGCATTTCCTTTGCCTTCAGGTTATCGAAATTTATGGCAGCATTTGAATAGCTGCCTTTATTAGTTTAATACTGTATGTTTACGTAATACCTTTCCTAGAGTTCCCGAGTTCGAATTTCGATCAGGGTGAGTTATCTGGATAAGTTTTTTGGGGGTTTTCCCTTATCCTGAAAGACGAATGTCTGGTAACTCTACACTCCATGGATCTCGGGCTCATTTAAGCCTTATTTCACCCATTCCATTCATCGTCTAATATGACTTAAAGTTGGAGGCGGTAAATTACACAACAAAGTCTATGAAGCCTGGGACTTAGTACGTACAGCATAGTAAGTCGCCACAAAAGCCCTTTCGGACTTCATAGTTAAACCACTATGGTATTAAGGGTATGTATGACTGAAATTTTCAAATTATGAACTAATAATGCTAGCTTTTTCAAATTTACACCATAGGTGTAGTATAATGTTAACATGTAACAACCTAAATTTAAACCATTTTTATCCAGCAGTTTAGAAATCATGATATATTTTGTATGTTTTTTGTTACGTCACTAAAAAGTCCCTTGCGACAAAATATTTTGAATTTTGGTCTAATATTTTAACCCTATGTTCATAATACATATACTTTTTGAAATTGCTCTGGGTTTTTCTGTGTCTCCTTTAGTTTAGGTCACAATTTTTTTTAATTTACAAATATTCATTTTTGTCTAAAAAACTGTAAGTTTTGTGTTTGAAAATTAGAAATATATGCTTATATACATTTCACAATAAAACCTAGGGTAATTTCCATTCCTCATGATATTGTGAACCTGTGTAGGAAATTTCATGAATGTAGTACAAAAACTGCATCGCAAGGAGCATTTTACAGGAAGAAAAATGCTGAAAATATGAACATTGAGAAAACAGCGATTAAAGATTTGATTGCATAACTCACATTAAAATCCACCAAGCTGATAGGTTGGACCCTCGGATTTCTTTTTCCTCTCCTCTGTTGCTGCTTTTTCCACCTTTTTCTTCTTTAGATGTTGCTTTTCTTCTGCACAACTTCGCTTCTTGCTTTGCAGGATACGAGTCTGATCTCGCTGCACTGAAGTTTTCCTTGCTGAGTCTACTACACTTTCACCTCCGATATTTTGCTGCAGCTCCAATGACTTAAGACTACCCATGTTAAACTCACTGATGCTTTTAATAACAGCAAGATACAATTTTTGTTTTGATATGAAAACTTCCTTTGGGCACTTATTCCATATGACATGATGCAAAGATTCATTGGCATTCTGTGTTTTTCCTGTTTTGCACCTCTCTAGTAATGTTGTAGAAGCCAGCCTCTGATATATTGGCAACATTTTAGGAACTATTTTGTCTAAAAGACTTATTTTTCTTTTCTTGAATTGAAAATTTAAGAACGGAAAACAGACAAAGAATGTGGATGTAGGCAAAAGAGGGTGTGAATCTGACAGAGTTTAAAGGCCACCGACATTTAAATAAGCATTTAAAAATGGCGTTCGGAGGCAAATTATGCATTTTTCACATTCGGGAATGTCTAAATTATTTTATAGAATTGAAATAAAAAAAAGTCGTTATTTTCACGATTTTCATGAAATTCCAGTCATACATACCCTTAAGGTAAAGTGATGGAAATAATCAATTCTTCCACATTATCGGTGTGTAGGCTAAAGTTTGAATGAGCAGAGCTAAATTGAAAAATTCAATGCCATAGCCGGGATTTGAGCCACTGATCTCCCGCTGTCCAATAAGTTGCTCTAACCAACTGAACTACTATGGCCAACATGCCGACATGACATTAAATTTTCCAAATGACTCACATGTTTCCTGTTAGACCACCAGGGTTTCTCATGTTATATTAGACACGCACCATTTAGTCTGGCTCTTCTCAATGTTCGAAGTGCTTGAACATCCACCCTACTTGCCAGATCTAGCACCCAGTGATTTCCACCTGTTCCGAAACCTCAAAAAAATATCATAGAGCGTGAAGATTTCACAGCAACGAGGAGGGCATTGATTCGGTTGATACTATAATGTTTCTGTGTGCACATAATTACACGCTGTGGACGCCAATTTAAAGCAATAATTTAATGGCGAGCAAATAAGTCGGCGAGCAATGAGGTTTCTCTCAGGGTATGCGTGGGTGTGTGTGAGAAGAAGATTTTAATAACACTGTAATGCCCGTTTCCAACTTATTTATTTACAGCTTTTTCTTTTAAAACATTGAAATGAGAGTTGCTGACCAAGGGTTACCAATCTCTGCTTAGAGTTACTGACGGCAGAATATTTATTACTCGATAAACTTTATTCGTTCCTAATATATATATATATATATATATATATATATATATATATATATATATATATATATGAAACGACAAATATTCAATACGGAACCAGAGGACTGCCCCTAATCGCCCTCACGCCTCAGACTGCTCTCATTCGCCTGACTGTTCAGAATGACCACAGATGCGTGTGGGGGTATCACTTTCACTTACTGAAAACTCCTGTTCAATCAAAGTCCCTTTGTGGCTGTTTTGTCGCCATTGTAAATGATCCAAAGAATTTCCTATTCTTACAAGCCAAGTGAGCCCCTTTAGACAACCGCTAAGGACGCTGTTTTTTACATTGCTTTTGTTATAACAACTTCCCCTACAACTCAACTGGCCTTGCCCTTGTCGTAACAAAGAAGCAACATTCCTTTGACATCCATCATGATTCATTACTTCTGGCAAACCTTAATTTCGGTTTCACAGTGTATCTCTACGTAAATAAAGAACATTTAGAATTTAGGCAAATTGGACTTTTAGTTCTACGAACTCACAAAAGTCACAATATTGAGAGGCCCGAGACTGTATCAGCCAACTCTCCTCGTGCTACAGTTCTTGGCTAATGCCAGCATTTGAAGTATCACGTGTTCACGTGTAATTCCTCTTATTTGGTCTTCCACCCTTTCTATCTTTATGTCATGTTAAACATAGGAACATTGTTTGTTCTGCAGTGTTCTGAAACACAGTATTGGTGATGGTATTCGAAATTTAGATATAATTTAGCAAGAGTTCACAACTTGAAGCAGAAACCTCAGGTTCCAAGAGGGAAAAGATCAATAGAAACTAATACAACAGTAGAGATCATAAATAAGCATAATGGGAATAAAAAGGGAATAAATGATATAAGAAACAAAGTTAAAAAGAATATTCGAAATAGCAATACAGTACAAATGAAGGAAAAATTGGACAGGAGTTGCTTCTGGGCACATTGACAAGGCAGGAAGCAGAACAATAGAACCGACATCAAGACGCCAGTAAAGTATGCGAGGTATAAGGAAAACTCAGCCAAGCATGATAGAATACAGTTATGACGCTGAGAGGTCATACAACCCAGAGGGGCGGAGAATAGTACTGATGCATAGGAAAGACATACGGAGGTGACCAATAAGAGAAAATTAAAGAAATAAACCCTGCCAATAAAATGTAGAGTAAACCACGTGATAGGCGTAAAATAGGAAAGGAATAGAAAATGGGCGGTGATAGGAAAGAAAAGCTAGGATAGCAGCTGAAAATACGAGAGGAAAAAGAGCGTCACTCTGTTAGTGAGGACGACGGGGAGAAGACGCGTTATTGTGATAAAAGTAGGATCAGATGTCGCAGTCCGACTTAGAGTTATGGTCTTGAAGATAGTGCAAATATAGGGAATAACAAGGGAGTTCGCGAAGCAACGTAAAAACATCGTAAAAGGGAAAGGAAAATTAGGAAGACAACGCAAGTGTTAGCAAGAGAGCTACGAGAGCCACGCTAAAGAAAAATAAAGGAATTGAGAGACGGTCAACACGACTTTTCATAACCGAACCCTGAGAAAGAGATCCCAGCTCACCGACAATTAGACAAAACACCCACCTTTCTACCTCACCGTCAAACCTTTCACACTCCATCCCTAACCAAGCACATAATAGGACAACGAACCGAAAAAGAACCCACACCAAACTGTAACTAGAATAGACGACCACAAAATTTAATTACCGTATTATTATTTGTTTAATACAATTTGCTGTCCAATTGTGAAATTGTGATATTAAATACCTATAAATTGATTGGAGATAACTCTGTCATAGTGTCATTTATTTAACTTTAGTTATCGCTGGCGCTGTGTTTGTCATTTCTGGAAACAGCAATTACAGTTTTGCCAGGTGTGCGGTTTTCTGTTTTTGTAGCATTTCACTGGGTTTAATACCTTAATAACATGCATCTCCCGCATCGTTTAAATGCGCATTATTTATGCGCAGTCACTGCATAACTAGGAAACAAAATCACAGCACAGTGTTTTGTTTTAAAGGGAGGAGCGGCTCACTGCTGAGGAGTGACGCTGCCACAAGCAGGGTGTCGAACTGAATATCACGTCGTCCGCGGTTGTCCATCAGCTGTCGGGATTTTGCTGTGAAGCAATAACGAACACGGTTCATTGGACGACAGAGTTCAGCGTTTTGAATGTTTAATAGCTTTTATTTACTCTGAACAAAAACATAACGTTTGGAAATTGTTATGGTGAACTAGAAACATTTGAATGAAGCTAAAACAAAAATTGTGAAATAAAAGGCATTTTTATACATATTAATGGCTGTTGTGGGTGCGGAACATTTTCCTGATTGCGTAGTATATGTAAATGTATGCAAACCTAGCAATTTTTTTGTCGCTTTACATTATAATAGCTTTTTAACTTTGCCTTGGCTGTAATCTAATTCAGAATACTGTTTTTTGATTCGCCGATTGAATGAAGAGGCCTGAAACGATTTAACTTTCCAACAGCAAGATATCCATTTTAGTATTAAACTACATCTCCCTCTCTGCCATTCCCTTCTTCTCTCCTCCTCCTCTATTCCTTTGTGTTTAAGGGGAAACACAGATTTAATGCTTTACGCATGAAATCTCTTTGATTCCCTTTGTATTTTGGATTCAGATTTCAGAAAAGTATAAGCATTGGAACCAGGGGCGGCTTCTCAATGGGGTAGCATGTTTGCGCTACAACCAAAATACTGTGTCTCCCTTTAATGCAAGGGCATGTTCCATTTGGCGTTCAGTTCGACCTTGTCTAGTGCAGTGGCCCTCAGCGTACTGTATTGTTTGCAGGTGCCAAGTAGTTCATTCTCAGTTGCAAACCACTGGTATACAATGGGGAGGTATAGGGCAGGATGAACCTAGGGCGTGCCGAGGCAAGTAGGGGCGAAGGGCGGGGCTTAAGGCTGCATAAGGTTGGTTAACATAGCAGCCAGAGAATAGTGAATGCCAAGCCTTCTCCTTCTGTTTTCAGCACCACCTATTATTCTCATATTAAATGTTCGCATTGGTCAAATATTACCACAGATTACTATTACCTATCAGAGCATAGCCACATGTTTTGTGCCGTGTTTTGTTAGCTATGTCGTGCTTTGAGTAGTGAATAAGAGTGATTTATTTAAATACAAGTATATTGTGTTATATAAGAAGAACCAATGAATTCCATAAAGTATCTATCAGCACATCCTTTTTAAAAATGAGCTTAGAAGGAAAAACCGAAAATAAGCGACTTGGAAGTCCCACGCCAAATATAAAAATCACATAGGTAGTCAAAACAAAAAGAAGATATTTGAACAGGAACTTTAACAACAATGTATACGAGAAATATAATTTGATGTATGGTTGTAATATTAAAAATAGCCTGCTTTGCTTTCCTTGCGTTCTCTTTGGCGGTGAAGATCCGTGGACAAAACATGGCGTGAATGCTTTGCAGCATCTTCATGATCGCGCTAAAAACACGTTACTTAAAAACTGCACATGAGAAAAACAGTTTTGCTATGCTTGACAATGTAAATATAGCAAAGCAGATGAAATGTGTAGTGTTTAACGCCCGCTTTTACTACATACGGCACCGCAGGCGATGGCACTGATGATACATGAGATGAAGATGGAGCACCGGTGGAATGAGATGGCGGGGGAAACCGGAGATCTCGGAGAAAACCCGCCCCAGCGCGGTGTTGTCCACCACGAATCTCTCTTTGCAAAGCAGATGGACAGTGCATATCGGAGAACAATTGAATAACACAGCCAGAAAGTGGCTCAAAATAGGTATGTTTTAAACATTATTGTTAAGTGCATTAGGTTTTGTGGAACCTTTGAGTTAGCTCTACGAGGACACAATGATTCAGATACGTCAAGCAATCCTGGTATTTTTCGAGGACTGATAAACTTCAGTGCAGAGCTAGACTGTGTTCTGAGAAACCTATCTGGAGAATGCTGCAGTGTTTAAGGGGATCTCCAAGACAATCCAGAACGAAATCTTGCAATGTCCACTTGAAGTCTGACATGAAGAGATATCAAGTCCATTTTTAGCTGCATAAATAGAAGAGTGTTATGCTCTAGAGTGTTTCTGAAATATGCAGGTTGTGTTATATGCTGTGAATTGCCGTTAACTTGTGTATACAGCAGTCTATAGTGGTAGACTTAAACAACCGTTTGTTACCTTAAAAAAACTTAAATTGCATGGATAAATTTGTGAACCACCGATTTTCAGAGTCACCAGCCGCCCCTTATTAGAACATTCAGGCAAGTGGTACAATATTTGAAGTTTTGGGTTGCGAATTATGTACAGCTTTACAGGGGAAAAAGTAATTCCTACTCGGAGTGCAGTAGAGAAGTTGGTGAATTTTAGCCTATTTTGGCTCAAAGAGGATAGGGTTGGCTGTGCTTTTATCTATGAAACCGAACCCTATACATTCGGTTTCCATAGTAGCACATCCATTTTTAGCGCTGAACTGTATGCGATTTACCGAGCCATTTTATTTGTACATCGACGAAACCTGGGTGTCACCGTTATAGTGCTCTTATGACCCTATGGCAGCTGTACAACTACCATCCTATTGTGCAGCGAATCCAGGATACCTTCCACGTTTTACACGCCTCAGGCGTTAGCTTGGTTTCCGCTTGGGTTACTGGTCACGTAGGCCTGGCAGGGAATGAGCTGGCGGATTCGGCAGCGAAGATGGTGGCCACACATCCCAAGGTTACCATACCGACTATCACATGGGAAGATTTCCAACTGGAATGGCGGAGAGCTGTGCTGTCCTCCTGTCTCCAGTAGGGGGAGGTATGCGTCCCTTTCAGCTGCCATGGTGAGGGCGATGCGGAGCCCTAGCACTCGTGGTACCTCTGACGTTACTAGAGGAACCTCGGGTCGAACATTCGAGCACCTCCCTCTGGGAGCTGTTCGGATTGGGTTGGACTCGAGGTGGCTGTGGTTCCAGATACCCGTGGGAATCGGGTACGTCTAAGGACGGGGTTGAGGGAAGCCATTAATTCTCCCGGATATGAGCCTGCAAAGCTAGTAGGTGTGCTAGATCGCCAAGCGAACCCACCGAGGTCATATCGGTAGCCTTCACCTTTGGTGTTGGCGCGCGTAAGTGGCGTATCCACTTCCATCCGGTCTTGTTTCCTAGGACCAGATGGGGTGGCTTGTCCTAGCTCCACGGAGGACGCCGAGCGCCCTTTGGGACAGCTCGGATAACTCCCTGGTTGAAAGAGGCCCGGGTCTTGTTCCTACGGGTTCAAGACTAATAGGAGTAGAACCTCTGGACTCAAACTCAAACTGTCCTCCTGGCACAAAAAGTGGTCCACTGTGCGAAAAAATAAGCTCTACTCCTTGAAAGAACTTTCGATTCGTTGGGTAACCTCCTGCCAATCCTCCCGTCGTGAAGAGCTGACACTGGCTCGGTTGCGCAATGGCCACTGCTGTTTTAAACACAGATTTTTATTGACAAGGGAACCTGCCCCAGTTTGTCCTTTTTGTGGTGCAGGTATCTCAGTTCGCACATGTTGTTTTAATGCGTTTTCGCCTTGCACGTCTTCGCAGGTCTCTGCAACTGTTGGCCAATCTTGCAGAGATACTGGGGGACGACGAGAGAGTAGTGGCCAAGGTTTTAAAGCTCTTTTTAAATGTCAATTTTAGAATTTATTGTAGTGTTTAACGCCCGCTTTTACTACATACGGCACCACAGGCGGTGACACTGATGGTACATGAGATGAAGATGGAGCACCGGTGGAATGACTTGGCGGGGGAAACCGGAGGTCCCGGAGAAAACCCGCCCCAGCGCCGTGTTGTCCATCACAAATCTCACTTTGCGGTCGCTTGGGATCGAACTCGGGCCGCCTTGGTGATTAGAATATAGTGCCTTTTAGTATAGGCATTTTAACATATTTGTGGTTTTAAGTCTGCTTAGATTTTAGATTTTAAGGTAGCTTCCGTGGTCTGTTTTATCCCGATTTTATTTGTGTTGAACTCGTTTTGTCTAGGTTTTAGCATGCTTAGCCTTTTAAGGGCGCTGATGACCACGCAGTTGTGCGCCCTTAAACACCACCACCATCATCATCATCATCATCATCATCATCATCATCATCATCATCATCATCATCATCATCATCATCATCATCATCATCATCATCATCATCATCATCATCATCATCATCATCATCATCATCATCATCATTTAGCCCATATTTTAAGAAATTTACTACTTTAATATTTGGTACTACAGTGGAATAAAGTTTACCAGGACCAACACACCAACAGGGTCGACCGAGTTAAAGAAAATCCGGATTATCCATAAAATGAGAGATAATCATTAACAACATGTACAACATTACCGAAATATTATATAGGGAAACAAAATAAATTTTCAAGTGCTGTTATGAGCATATTTTGGTGTTAGAAAAATTGTATTGCTTTAAAGCATCATCTTTTAAATGCCATCTCGCTTAGCAAACAAACTCATTGAATAAAACTACATCAATGGAGTTCAAACACCTCTATCCATATGCAGTATACTTTGCAGTCTGATATGTTTTATACTTTCTAAGATAAAGGATAATTATTCTAGGAGTTTTAGCAGTCCTTGGATACGGCCGTAAGTTTATTGAAAATTCCAGCTATAGTTAGATATTTCCTTAAGCTTTCTATGAAGGTTATTTGATCAGTTCTACTTTCTTCGTTGAGCTTAATAGCGATAATTGGAGATACAAGGAATAAGAAGTATTGTGTTTCAATCATTTCTAATATTACAACAAGTATTTTCTACAGTTCAATGTCCTTGGCAAAGGGTTCACGTTTTCACATTTTATAAAATTATTCACATTTCTTTATGCTTTGTAAGATGTACGACTTTTCGCTTTTAAAATAATTTCTCTTCAGAATTCTCCGGGGTTTCCAGATATTCCTTTCCAGAAAATGTGATTGAAACATCTTGCGCCACCATTTCAAAATACAGGTTCAATTAACAAAATGTAACATCTTTCAAAACGTTAAACCGGAAATGAAATGCCGTGTATTTCCGATGTGTTTTATATGAATCTATAAACAACAAGTAATTTGGTGTATTTCATGGGATTATTTAATATTAAATATTGACAAATGTGTGTAAAGCTTTTTAAATGAACATTTACTTTAAATGACTCCAACAGTAAGCCATATCAGACAGTGGAACAAGAGCAACGATACTCAAATGAGCCCAGGGACCCTTGACCCTTGACCCTTTGAGAAAACCTCCAACGCTAAGCCATATCAGGCGATGAATGAAATGATGTTTTATTGAGTACAGGATACATAGAGTTTAGAGCTACCAGACACTCATCTTTCAGGAGAACGGAAAACGTCCGACGTTAAGTCGAATCGAAAGATGAATGAAATGATGTTCAAATGAGTACGGGATTCATGGAGCTTAGAGCTACCAGACATGCATCTTTTAGGATGAGAACAATTCTCAAATGTTAAGTCGAATCGAAAGATGAATAAAATGATATTCAAATGAGTACAGGCTCCATACAGCTTAGAGTTACCAGACATTCATATATTAGGATAAGGAAAAATCCTCCAATGCTAAGTCAAATCGAAAGATGACTTAAATGATGATCAAATGAGTACAAGGTCCATAGAGTTTAGTTACCAGACATTCATCTTTTAGGATAAGGAAAAACATCCAATGCTAAGGTGAATCGAAAGGTGAATGAAATGATGTTCACATGAGTACAGGTTCCATAGAGCTTAGAGTTACCATTGCCAGCCTCGGTAGCGTAGGTGGTAGCGTGTCTGCCTCAAGTTCAAAAGGTACTGAGTTCGAATTTCGGTCAGGGTGAGCTACCTGGATAAGGATTTTTCCGGGGGGTTTTCTTATCCTAAAAGACGAACGTTGGGAAACTCCAAGCTCAATGAATCCTGGGCCCATTTGTGCATCATTTTACCCTTTCCATTCATCGTCCGATATGAGTTAAATAGTTAAAGGATGTAAATTAAAAAAGTTACCATACTTTGCTCTTTCAGGATAAGAGAAAAGCTCCAATGTTAAGTCATATAGGACGTTGAATGAAATGATGTTCAAATGAGTACAGGGTCCATAGACCTTACAGTTACCTCACATTCATCATTTGGGACAAGGAAAAATGTCCATTGTTAAGTTATATCGTACGATGAATGAAATGGCATTCAAATGAGTACAGGGTACATAGAGCTTAGAGTTACCAGACATTCATCTTTCAGGATAAGGGATAAGCTCAAACGTTAAGTCATATTGAGCGATGAATGAAATGATGTTCAAATGAGTACAGGGTGCATTGAGCAACGTCAGTAAGTTTAAAAAAATTATTTCTCTTTGCAACATTATTTGTGCCCACATTAAATCAATTGGATTGATTTAACTGTAGTAAGGGGGGCCGAAGGTGGATCGCGTCTCCTTGATCAAGCTGATACATTTTTTCATGGCACAGTAACTGAATAATGCTACTTTGAACTCTCTAGAGTAAATAGAGATTACGAACTATTCATAAACAAAGATATAATGTGACCAGGCAGGTTTTGCCAGACTAGCAGAATGTGTATTTTTTCCTCTCATCGAATTTAACAAACGCCTTGGCTTATTCAAAGTACTCATTTCTTTTATCACGTTATGTCAAATGTTTACGTTTCAGATCTGAGTAATTTCAAATATACGTACACGCATACATGACATCCAATAATGTTATTCATTACAGTGCTTACGTCGCAATGCATTGTTATAATATAATGGTATCTAGTTTAGTTATTCATATTAGGAAAACTATTTGAGCTAAAAATATGGGGTTTTCATGGTTATTTTAGATACATTATTCTCTACCTTCCTCATGTAGCAGTTTTGGCAAAATCTGAATTTTTTTCTTAGCGTGAGTTTTAATTCATACATATTGATTACTTTGGCGCTCGTCACACAACACTATGGGGGAGTTCAATACTACAACACCGCAGTGCTCCGATTGGTTAGTAGCGCTCATGGAGAAACACCTTTCCATTTGGGCCACGCCGTGGCACAGTGGTTAGACCGCTTGGCTCTCACCAAGGCGGCCCGTGTTCGATCCCAGGCGACCGCAAAGTGAGATTTGTGGTGGACAACACGGCGCTGGGGCGGGTTTTCTCCGGGACCTCCGGTTTCCCCCACCATCTCATTCCACCGGTGCTCCATCTTCATCTCATGTATCATCAGTGTCACCGCCTGCGGTGCCGTATGTAGTAAAAACGGGCGTTAAACACTACACATTTCATTTCACCTTCCCATTTGAAACACATTATAGTGCAAATTGTCAGTTCTGTAGACTTCGTTTGTCGCCTTCAACACCGTTTCACAACGCAGATGCGCTTAGTAATCTTCGCTTTAACCTTACCTACCAAAAGTATTTCATTCTATCCAAACAGTCGATGTGTATAAATATAGCTAAAATACAAAACATGAAAAATGGAGAAATATATTTCTTAAACTTTTGGGAAATTAGCTGTGAAGCCTTCCTCATTCTGAATCTCTTTTGCATAACTTGCAAAACACAGCTCTTTAAAACATTTGACTATCGCTTACGCGGAGTGCATTGTCCTATTTCTTTATACTACAAATATCTGTATCGATTAACGTGAAGTACATATAAGAATAAATTGTTTTAAATATAATAGTTGCTACAGTGAGAAGAGAAATTCCTATGAGAATGCGCATAACCTGTTTTTATAGTACACATCGGAATAGCGATGCAGCGTATTCATAGAGACAGTGGAAACTATACCAAAGGAAGTGCGCAGTCATCTGTTTTGACTGTACATTTGAATTGCCCTCCGGTACTATTTGGGAGAAAATTATTAGCTTTTTTTCCGTTCTGGATGGCACTGGTAGCTCACCCTCCTCTATTTATTGTTCCTTTGTTTTTCTTTTTTCCATTTATCTGTTTTTCCTTTACATAGACGAAACGCATACAAAAACAATTGCCCGAGGAGAGTATCGAACCCCACATGATGTTGCATATAAGCCAGGCCACTGGAAGGTTTAGGCTGAATTTCTTCGACATACGTTGCAGTATATGTGATTAATGCATCAAACAACGCTGTATCTAAGATATGACCTACCACCCGACCACTGTATGCTCCACCTCCGTCCACCATGAGTGTGGTGCAATGCTGGAGGTTGAGTGTATATGTGTATAGTGTTTAACGCCGCGTTTACTACATACGGTACCGCAGGCGGGGACACTGATGATACATGAGATGAAGATGGAGAACCGGTGGGATGAGATGGCGGGGGAAACCAGAGATCCCGGAGAAAACCCGCCCCAGCGCCGTGTTGTCCACCACAAATCTCACTTTGCGATCGCCTGGGATCGAACCCGGGCTGCCTTGGTGAGAGCCAAGCGGTCTAACCACTGAGCCACGGCGCGGGCCGCTGGAGGTTGAGCTGCGGTCCTTACAGCAGCTGCTTTTTAATTGGTTTTTCAGGAGCCTATGAGCAGAGTTTATCCAGTTGGACAAGATTGCCCTACTAATATCGAGAATGAACCCGTGTCTCTCAGTTGTTAAACAGCAGGACTAACACAGCGCTAAGCATACCACCTATTGAATTTATTTCTTAGGGAGTAATTCATATTTCGATTAACACTTTTATATGGTAATCTTTGAAGACCAAAGACTAAGAAATTCATAGGGCATCTTTGGATAACCCAAGTTCAGTTTATTTGATGGAAATTATTCATTTCTTCACACTAGCCGTATACAGGTTAAGGTATTGGATTGATAGAGTCCACATGAAAAATTCAGTGCTACGGACGGTATTTGAACCACGGATCCACTGATTCAATTGGAGAATTTAACGACATGAATTGGTCATGGTAGCTCAATGGGTAAGAGCGACTGGACGGAAACGAGTGGATCCGTGGTTCAAATCCTGGCCGTGGCTTTGAATTTTTCATGTCGACTCCATCAATCCAAAAACCTTAGCCTATATATGGCTAGTGTGAAGAAATGATTAATTTCCATCAATTAACTTAAATAATAAAGAGTTAAATGACGAAGCCTGAGACTCACGTACTTACAATAGTAAGTCACCACAAAATGTGTATCTCGGATGCGAGAGCCCTTAGTGGTTTAACGGGGAAATATAGGAGTCAAATGGAGAATTTAATCTCATGACGGCAAGTTGGCCATGTTAGCTCAATAGTTAAGAGTGCCGGACGGAAATCAGTATATCCATGGTTCAAATCGGGGCCGTGGCATTGAATTTTTCATGTTGACTCTATCAAACCAACGTTCAGCTGATTTAAAATGATAGCTGGAACCATGTCTTCAATCTTTAGATAAGTTAAGAATTTGAAGTTTATCAAATGTTAGAATTCAAATTCTTTGCCTCAGACTCATTATTGAAGGCTATGTTATGCATTTTTCATTGTGTTCCTAATCGAAAATGATGGATTTCTAAACTCTGAGAGGAAGAAGCTTAAAGGCAAACCAGTCTATCAAAATCCATCGCCACCTAAGACATCCAAGAAGTAAAAGAGGTTTACAATACCTTCAAATTTAACGTATTTCTTTCCTCTATGCTATAATGCTAATAACCTGAGATGTCATAGTGAGTAATAGGGTAAGGGTGCCATATTTCGGATACCATTTTTATTTTTGGGTATTCTACATGATATATTACGTCAATAGACACAAAATTCTATGACAGCGTTCTTTACTCATATTAGCTTACTGTCCCTTAGTCAAAAATGTCCTACAAGTAAGCTCATAAAATACATAACGAAGACCCTTTAAAGAGCATTTGGATTAGATTATAAAAATGGTGCCTAATTTCGGATACTTTTGAGGGGTGTGATAAGCCAGTTGACATTGTCTTTTCATAAAATCTCTAAGACTTTTTTTCCAGCCATTCCACTACTCGAATCAAATGGATGCTTTACATTGTTGATCAAAGCTAGCTGGAGTGCCATTCGTCTAATGTCCTAAGTCCAAAATAGCGATCATCCATTCACTACAGCATGGAGCCAGTTTGGTTTCCAGCTTCTCACCAAGTGCGCACTGTTTTCCGCTATTTGTAGTCAACAAACTGTCAATATCTTTGTGTTTGTGGTTTACATAATTCTCTAGTGTGGAGCGAGGTACGCCATACCATTTGGAAACTTTTAAACATCCCATTTTCTTCTCCTTGACGGTCTTTACTGCTTCTCTCATTGCTTCTTCTGACAAACTCCTTCTGCGACCTGGTGTCATTTGATGAACAAAAAGTCTTTTAGATCGCTAAAATATTGTTCATTTCGGATATCCGAAATTACGATGCCCTGTGGTATCCGAAATTAAGGATTCCGCCAAATTGGATAAATAACGGCTTGGATTAAACAAAATATAAGTAGTTTCAAATATTAATGCAGATAAGGAAACTATCATACACTAACATATTACAGACAGTAATTACGTGATTTAGGACCTTACCCTAAGCTCGTGAAATCGCTTTAAAGTGGTCTTCAAACACTCCAATCGTGAACAAAACAACTTACGAATGCTACTTCACCTCAACTAACTGCATAATGGCTAGAGGTTCACTGTGTTCACCTGGTACTTCCTCCTACTTGTTGACATGATATCCGAGGGAGTGCATTAGCTCACGGAGTAGAAAATCTAACATTCGAAATTAGGCACATATCCGAAAAATGGTGTCCTTATCCTAAATGGTATTAGCAGTTCCAAAGTGACGTATCTAGCTCCTTCTCATCTACCTAATACTTGAAATGTTTTAACGTATCACAATTTTGGGCATGGTTAATTCACTGTTCTGGGATTTCAAAACTGATTTATTTTCTATATCTTCTTAATCAGACCGTGATAAGAAAGAGTCTATCTAGGTCTCTTTGCACATATTGCAAGTAGGATAATTGATACTTCTTTGCTTGAAAATTAGTTCTAGGTGAACGTTTTTATCAGAAATAGGGAAAGCTGTACAGGAGACACAATGTGTTTATGTGTGACATATTTAGCCTCACTGCATAACTGGCAAACCGTAAATGATGTAGTAATTCTTATAGCACAAAACATTAGATCATATTAAAGACAAAATGATGGCCTGCAGCTATAAAACCTCCTGCTCTAGATAACTATTCACTGTACAAACAAAACGGAATGTTAAAAGCCGGCACATGGCTACTAGCTATTTGAAGATTTCATTATAACCTAAGCCTACTGTATTTTCTTATTCACGTTGTATAGTAAAATCTAGTTTTCCCGGATCAACAGGGACCAGGGCCGTTCCCAGTTAAATAAAACCCAAATCTCTAGATTGTCCACAGAATGACGGAAAAGCTGTAATAAAGGATCTATATTACCAAAATATTTTTAATGAAGTTTATAAATTACTTCAGCACACTTTCGCTTAAAAATAAATACACTGCATCGTGACTTTGTAGTTTCGTAAAATTAAAAGTCAAGTTTGCAGAAATTCAAAATGTTCTCTATTTCCATAGAAAGATACCTTTGTACACCCCTCACAGATCCTAAAAGTGACGTGTCATACACAGAATAGTTTGTGGTTGCTTCACTACGCAAAAAAACTAACAAAATCACGCGGTACACTTCAAAGGTGCACAGTTAACAGTTTTCCACTTTCTACTTACTAAACAAGTCCATTTACAACTATCCCCTGATATACTAGCCACGGCTTCTTTTATAGTTCTATAAATGAGTGGAACGTTCTATAACAGTCAAGACTGCACCAGATGGAAAGACGAACCTTCCAGACATCTGTCACCTTTCTCTGTTTCGGCAAGCTTTATTCTCCGTGCGGCACTATCTGTCTCTGCGCGCACCGGCCGCGCCCGTCGCAACAATGCTTCGCAACAGTGTACTGTAATAGTCTATGTATTTGTATTGTACTACAAACTAGTCGGTAGTAAAGAATGCAGTGAGCTTCTGTTGTCTCAATTTAGTGTATTGCTTATCTGATATCTGCTTTAACATTAGACGTTCATTTGTCTTGACTCTCGAAATTAAACATCAATTTCTCTATGTTTGTTACTGTTTGTACGTGGGTCATAACAACACCAACTCCAATACTCAGACCATAATACAGATTCCAAGATGGCGCCCGTCGAAGCCCAGCGACTCTGGTTACGCAGAATAGGAAACTATACACAATGGACATAATATAATCCATATTACGGAGCAGCGAGGTAACTCCTAAGCATTTATCACTTTATACTTTCAACTAAAATGTGTAATAACATAAATAAAGAGCATCATGACAAATTCTAAGAGCTTATAACATTATATAGTAGCACGACCAGTAATGTGCATTTTCCACCTTATACTTCCAATCAAAATTTAATTTATAAGGCATGACAACTCATAAGCATTAAACACAGCAAACTTTATCTTATTGGACTGTATCATCCTATCGTCTGTAGCAAGTACTAAAGTTCCTTTTATATTGTTTACATAGTAACCTTTTCTGGTAAGGACATAGGTACTGCTTATGCTATAATATTTAAGAGATCTCACCAGATTGTCCAGTTTACTCCAATTGTCACGTTTGAAGGTGTCAGTTCCCTCACACTGCAAGAGCCATTTAAAATTTCCCACTGGTAGGCTCATAATATTGCTTCTAGGTTATGAAATACTTTGAAACTTATTAAGTGAAGGAACATCAGTGAAGCTGGGATCTTGAATGTTATTGAAAAGAACGTAACTAATCGTCTTTAATAATGACTATCAATGGATTAAAATCTCCTCACCACTTAGGTTCAAAACTGTCAATAACATCTTGTGCACACCAAATATTAAAATTATCTTCACTCTCTGTAAAATGTGTTGGATGCATTCTTCAGGATTTCGTCTTTTCTGGTTGAGCTTTAATGTGTGATAGGATGGCTGATTCTCAAAAATCGTGGGGTAGGCATCATCTATTAATTTTTGTAGTTTTCGAAGGGCACGAATTGGTTCACCATCATTTACGGGAAATATGTCTTCCTTAACCTCAAAGCACCGTTCAAAATGATTTATACAAACTACAGTTTTGTCATTTACTTTAAAATCTTTACGATGTATGATCCTGATCCACTTATCCCATTACGATTTTTCCTTCGCAAATTTAAATGTCGTGTGAGGTGCACTACCATAATTAGATTGCAGCTGGGAACACAACAACGACGCATTTCGACAATACTTCACAGTATATATTTAGGTAAACGTTATCACTTTATGTTAAATACATAACTATAAACTAACTCGTTAGTCACTAATTGCCACTGTAATATGAATTACATTAATTCTTCAAACACACAATCAAAGTAAACAAACACACACTTTACTCTGTAGGTATAACCACAACATAACAAGCTGGGCCACGAGCGCCGCCATTTTTCCTACAATCGATTCTCGTATTATGGTCTGAGTATTCGAGTTGGTGTTGGTCATAACTACAACTGGTTCATCAACACTGTCTGAATCTGAATACTCTTTATTTTCATTTTCAGTAACACTACATGCTGTAATAATGTCTTAATGTATAATCGGTGTATAACCTCCGTCATTGTGAATGTCTTCATCAACATCGGAACTGCCATATATATTTAAAAATGTCTATAAAATCTTCTTTCACACTTATTTTTACATCTTCTTCAATCTTGTTTTCTATCAAGTCACACACAAGACCACATCTTTATCAAAGTTTCTCTTCCAACATGGTGCCACGCAGGTGAGGCGAGTACAATTTTTTTTTGTTTGTAAATTACGTCCTCCAACGTTAAGGGTATGTATGACTGAAATTTCATGAAAATCGTGAAAATAACGACTTTTTTATTTTAATTCTATAAAATAATTTAGACATTCCCGAATGTGAAAAATGCATAATTTGCCTCCGATCGCCATTTTTAAATGCTTATTTAAATGTCGGTGGCCTTTAAACTCTGTCAGAGTCACGCCCTCTTTTGCCTACATCGACCTTCTTTGTCTGTTTTCCGTTCTTAAATTTTCAATTCAAGAAAAGAAAAATAAGGCTTTCAGACAAAATAGTTCCTAAAATGTTGCCAATATATCAGAGGCTGGCTTCTACAGCATTACTAGAGAGGTGCAAAAGAGGAAAAGCACAGAATGCCAATGAATCTTTGCATCATGTCATATGGAATAAGTGCCCAAAGGAAGTTTTCATATCAAAACAAAAATTGGATCTTGCTGTTATTAAAAGCATCAGTGAGTTTAACATGGGTAGTCTTAAGTCATTGGAGCTGCAGCGAAATATCAGAGGTGAAAGTGTAGTAGACTCAGCAAGGGAAACTTCAGTGCAGCGAGATCAGACTCGTATCCTGCAAAGCAAGAAGCGAAGTTGTGCAGAAGAAAAGCAACATCTAAAGAAGAAAAAGGGGGAAAAACAGCATCATAGGAGAGGAAAAATAAATCTGAGGGTCCAACCTATCAGCCTGGTGGATTTTAATGTGAGTTATGCAATCAAATCTTTAATCGCTGTTTTCTCAATGTTCATATTTTCAGCATTTTTCTTCCTGTAAAATGCTCCTTGCGATACAGTTTTTATACTACATTCATGAAATTTCCCACACAGGTTCAGAATATCATGGGGAATGGAAATTGCCCTAGTTTTTATTGTGAAATGTATATAAGCATATATTTTTAATTTTCAAACACAAAACTTGCAGTTTTTTAGACAAAAAAAGAATATTTGTAAATTAAAAAAAATTTGAGACCTAAACTAAAGGAGACACAGAAAACCCCAGAGCAATTTCAAAAAGTATGTGTATTATGAACATAGGGTTAAAATATTAGACCAAAATTCAAAATATTTTGTCGCAAGGGACTTTTTTAGTGACGTAACAAAAAACATACAAAATTTATCATAATTTCTAAACTGCTGGAGAAAAATGGTTTAAATTTAGGCTGTTACATGTTTACATTATACTACGCCTATGGTGTAAATTTGAAAAAGCTAGCGTTCTTAGTTCATAATTTGAAAATTAAGTCATATCGGGCGGTGAATAAATTGGATGAAATGATGCTCAAATGAGTCCAGGGTCCAAGGAGCTTATAGTTACCCGACATTTGTCTTGAAGGATAAGGGAAAACACTGGAAAATACCTTATCCAGGTAACTCACCCTGACCGAGATTCGAACTCGGGACCTCTTGATCGTGAGGCAGACATGCTACCACCACGCTACCGAGGCGGGTGGTGAGTAGAATGAGTTCGCCCGCTGGCAAGAGAATTCGAGTAAAGTACCTACTGAGAATAGCATCTTTAAAACAAGTGTTGACTTATAATGCTGAATATACTCCTTTTTTTTTTTTAAAAAAAAAAAGTGGTTGGAGCTATTCAGACGTCCAAGTTAAAGAGGTTTTACTTTATACAGTCTAGTCATATCAAAGTTCAAAGACGTAGCATGGAAATGCCGTTGAAACGAATGTGTATTAGCACTTCGCAACGAGAATTACTTAGCTGTAGTCACGCAAACAGAGTGATACAATCTTTTCCGAGGTGAGATGTCTTGTTTTATTCCAAAATGAATGTGCGGTAGAAACATCAGCTACCGAGATAGGGAAAGGGCACACACGACAGTTTCGTGTTCATTTCGTAGGATTAACGCTCCCAAATTGGACCAGTCTTATATCTGTTTGACGACATTTCGTGCTGTAAAACATTTGGTTACGAAATACTGCTTACTTATTTTGCACTTCTGCGTAACAAAGTATTGATATACCATGTTGTGTGCCTTTAAGGATTTATTGAAGTGAACAGTTCACCGCGAGATAACTAACTCCACAATATTTATTGGTTCCATCACATCCTGTGACCTATACCAGACTTTTCCGTAATAAGTATGAAAGTGAAAATGGCAGGAATTTTTAGATATTTTGCATGATTTTCAGTGCACTGCAGTGGCGGCTGGTGGGTTCAATTATTGGTGGTGCAGAAATGAAAAATAAAATACAGAGTAGTAGTGACTCACCTAATTATACAGATTCTCTGCTCTACTCTGCTTAGACCTGGCGAATCAATCGATAACTTTTGCGTTGAAGTCGCTGATCTTCTCAACAAACCCATTGCTACACAAAAGCATTGCTAATGCTGACAATCGATCCTGTGACATCGTGTTCCTAAGTAAAGTTTTATTCTTTTTAAAGTTGAGAAACAGCGTTCTGATTCAGCGGTAGACATTGGCATAGTTAACAGTGCTCGGAGGAGTTTGACATATTCGCTGAATGTAGCACATAAATTGTTTTCCTTAATGAAGTCCATCAAGAACAAAGCGCCGGACATTCCACGAAATTCCTCTCGACTGTAAATTACGGTCAGGTCTCTACGAATTTTTTTCCAATGATAAAAGGATAGAACCTTATTGTTTCTCTAAGGGAATCTTTTGGAAATGTCTTAGAAATTTTCTTGATGAAACAAAGCTGAGGATACCATATGCCCCGTGAAGGTACATCTGTCCTTTGCTTCTCTAAGAATGCCACATACTTCAAGAGCTTCTCTTCTTGTCACATCATGATTTTCTATTCTTCTCCTCTTAATTGCAGTTTCTTCGTGTTCCTCGACATCCACGCTATTTCTTAGCTTTTGCACTTCCCTTTTAAATGCGTTTAGCTGGGCTATGGCAAATGTTGCATTGCAGTCTCGTTTCTGCAGCTGATTATACAAAATGTCCACATGGGGCATGATCTTGTAGAAGAAAGACAGCCAGAATACAATATTATAATCTTTCAAAGTGGCCATAAACCCAGAAGCCTTAACAGCTGTGGTGTTGTTGTTTAACAGAGCTCTCTTCTGAATAACCTTGATGCATTTAATTAAATTCTCCCTGTGTTCGAAAAGCAGAACACACAGAAGCTAAGCCTGAAGGTCACGCTATAGCCGTTGCTAAGAGTAGGAGGAGCTAGGTTTATAAACCTCCATTTAAGCAATGTATAAGAAGATCCTCTCATCTCTTCACCTTCCCGCAACCCCCTCAGAGAGCCTACATTTGGGCGAAATCTTAGGTTAACTCTTCGCTGCAAGCCTGCGGCTCCTACAGCTAATCACTGTTTATTTCGACTTCTGCGGTCATGGGCAGCTACAGACAATAAGCGTAATTGAAACATATTTGTATATAAAACAATGCAAACAAGTACAGCTTTAATGTGCAAAATGCACCTGTTGTATATTCAGAATCAGTGGGTGTAGCGCAAACCTGCAACCTTATGGAGGAACCGCCCCTGGTGCACTGTGATGCTAATTTTCGGAAATTAGAGGCGTATCAGGAAGACCGAAGTGGCCAGAGCATTCAACTTTGATACATATTTTAAATTGGACTTTGGTTATCTCCGTTATGAATAGTGTAATATAAACGAGTTGTAAATTTCTCAATCAAGGAAACTTTATTTGAAAATGTACTTATATAACTTAGTTATTCGCCAGTTATTCCTTCACTTATATCTTTTCTCTGGATGAACGACGTTTTCCAACAAAATAAGTGTGCTATGAATTGTATCCAATTAATTTTTGAAACACTTCAACCTATGTAAGAGTGGGATACTATATAGGTGGCAATGTTCCATTCATATCGGTTGGTTGAGACTGGCCAATCAATGCCTTGAACCTTTGATAAAGCTGCCCTTGGCCAGTCTATTCGACGGGCAAGGCTTTTATTTATTTATTTATTTATTTATTTATTTATTTATTTATTTATTTATTTATTTATTTATTTATTTATTTATTTATTTATTTATTTATTTATTTATTTATTTATTTATTTATTTATTTATTTATTTATTTATTTATTTATTTATTTATTTATTTATTTATTTATTTATTTATTTATTTATTTATTTATTTATTTATTTATTTATTTATTTATTTATTTATTTATTTATTTATTTATTTATTTATTTATTTATTTATTTATTTATTTATTTATTTATTTATTTATTTATTTATTTATTTTGTTTGTTGGTTTGTTGGTTTGTTTGTTGGTTTGTCTGTCTGTCTGTCTGTCTGTCTGTCTGTCTGTCTGTTTGTCTGTCTGTTTGTTTGTTTGTTTATTTATTTTTTCACTTCCTCAAACGGACGGTGAATGAATTGGGCGAAATATTGCTCAAATGAGTCCAGGGTCCATGGAGCTTAGTTACCCGACATTCGTCTGCAAGGATAAGGGAAAACCCCGTAAAAGGCTTTACCCAGATAACTCACACTGACCGAGATTCGAACTCGGGACCTCTTGAACGTGAGGCAGACACGCTACCATCTACGCTACCGAGGCGGGCAGAGACAAGTTTAGCTTACTGATCTTACTCACTCAGTCCACTCATAGAATTCTTCAACTAACATTTTGTATTCTGAACTGTTCTGAACTCGGGTGCCGATGGCGCTCTCACATAACTGCAGCCGATACGGCGAGATAGTATTCAGACCATGCATTTCCAGCTGGAACCATCGTCCGGTTCCTCTTAAACATTGAGCTACCATGGCCAACGTTCCAATCCGACATTAAATTCTGCAGCTGACTCGTCTTGTTTCCAGTAAACCACTAGAAGTTCTCGTAAACATATGAGACAACTACATTAATGGCGACTTAGGTTAAGGTCCGAGTTTTATAGTTCAGGTCATTTAATATTATTACAATCAAATAATATTACATCCAGTTTGGAACAAAAAGTACTTATACTTTTCCAAAAGAAGTTTATTGAGGAACAAAATGTTAGTATACTATTTTGTTTGGAATATTTCAATAAACTGTATATTGGACAAATGTATTAAGTTCCCTTCCAATCGATAAACACATCAAATAATTTCTTCCACTGATGCAAAGTTTCGATATAGCGTGAATGCTGCACAATTCCGGAAGTCTTTCTCTACTTGATGACGTAGTGATAATGAAAATAAAACCTATCTGTTTAAGAGAAGTAAGGTTTAACGGAGGAACGGCTTCTGTAAGATTAGTGGATTACTGAGAGGTGGGAATGACGGGAAGCAGTGAGCGTGAAGTTGCCAAGAAGTCAGTGAAGCATGCACGTGGTAGCTCAGGGCCCCCTGGGAATGAGAGCCTTCCTTTCACCTTGTTATTTCTACGAATATGGTAATGATGGAAAACGATCTTACATTTCTATCTGTTTTTTTTTCAAAAGATGTAAAAATTTTGCCGTCCTTATTAGAATCAACAAAAATAACAAAATTTTGATATTACTTGAAATTCCAAATTTAATACAGAGAGGAGAAACTTGGCCTTAAGGCAGATCTCACACAGATTCTCTGTATTACAATCATCACTTTATAGCAACTTCATTTGAAATAAATATTTTGAAGTTTCCTAATCCGAAATACGCGATTTCATAGAAAAAGAATGCTTTGATGTGTTTGTATGTGTTTGTATTTATGCACAGTATGGCTCCAAAACCATACAACCACACACATACACAAATGCACACACACGAGGGCTGTTCAACAAAGAATGATTATAATGCTTTTTACGGTCATAATTTTTCGCACTAAAATTCAAACTTATTATATTCCGTTACCTTGATGTGAAACAAACACGCCGTAGAAGTTTCATTGTTGGTGCTGCTGGTTACGGCCTGTGAGAAACAGGCAAGTTCAGATATCTTTAGTATTGCTGCAATGGAGGTAACACGCGAAGAACAACATGCAGCTTTGAAATTCTGCTTTCGTTTCAACAAATCTTCAGCTGAGGACTATACAATGTTACAGGAGGCCCACGGAGGGCTTTTTCTTCCCTACAGCACAGCTTGAAGGTAGTTTAAATGTTTAAAGAGGGGAGACAATCAATTAAAAAGGAAGGTGAACCCGGTGCTCCTGTTACTCCTGTTACAGAAGAAAACCTTAACACTGTCGCTGCCATTGTGAGAGAGGATCAACGAATTACCTAAATATCACTTTCTGAAATACTTAACATTTCATTGAGTGCCACCCACACGTTGGTGACAGAAACATTACACATGAGACGTGTTTGTGCGTGATGGCTTCCAGGACTGTTAAAGGACGTTCGCGTGCAGGTCTGCATGCAGTTAAAGTTGATGTTACAGGAAGATTCGGAGTTTCTTTCAAACGCAATCACTGCTGATGAAACTTGGCTACATCATTTTGATCCTGAGAGCAAACACCAAAGCTCATTGAGGAAATCTCCTTCATCACCAACCCCCCAAAGGCAAAAGTGGTTGCTTCTGCTGGGAAAGTTATGGCCATCTAATTCTGTGATATTAATGGAATGGTTCATCAGCATGTTGTACCTGCAAACACATCAGTAACTGGTCAATACTACAGGGATGTCCTAAAAACATTGCAAGGCCAAATCAGGCGCAAAAGATTACATTTCCGTGAAGCAGGCTGGATGCTGCACCACGATAATGCGCAAGATAATGCTGAATATCTTGAAAAAATCAACGTGAAGTGCATCCCTCACCCTTCCTATAGTTCGGATTTAGCCCCGTGAGACGCTTTACTATTCCCTATCATAAAGAAACGCTATCATAAAGAAACGCTTCATCAGAAGCAGAGATGAAGGCAGTGGAGGCGATTTTGAAGGATGTCTCAAAAATGTTTTCCAGCATGTCTTTGATGACTGGTACAAACTCTGGGAAAAGTGCGCCGCATTTTGGGGAGACAGTTTTAAGATGGACCATCAAAATTATGAGGATGAGAAAAGGTACGTTGTCTAAAAAAAAGTGATCATTCCTTATAGAACAGTCCTCAAAGGCACAAAGGAGGACTTTCTCAATTCTCCTCTGTGATAGAATTTTACATTAGAATTTTATACTTGCTGATTTGTCAAGGAACTTTTCTAATTATAATTTTAAATAAAATATTATTTGATATTTTAAAATAGAATATATTACCCTTTTTGTTGTATAACCAGTGAAGTCCTTCTGAATAAGTGTTATTTTTAATTGCAAATTTCCTACTAGACATACGATGCAGTTGTATGTGAAGAAAATAATTTATGTCACATAAAATCATTTCTGGTGTTAAATATTTGGGACTTATTATTTGTTATGCGCTAGAATCCTCGTATATAATACTTCTATGGCCGGCAAAATTGGAATTATCTTTTCTGTCGTGGTCATACAATGAGAATATAAAGAAGTACTCCTATAAATGCGATTAAAATGAGGAAAATGGTACCTCTGTACCAATAGTTGGCTTGCATAGAGAAGGTAATGCAAATGTAGCCCACCTCTGACAGGTGTGTGAATGAGCAAGTAACAAAGCAGAAGCCGCCACTGCTGTTTCTTGTGAATGAAAGCGTAAAGCCAATGGTGGGAAATAAAGACGGTGATATGGTCTGCCGCGGATGTTTGTTGTGCACTCCCGAAAGTAAACTTGCTCATGAACCCACGTCCCTCTCAACCCCTCCTCAAAAAAGGAAAGAAAATGTTTGTTTTGCAAACACTGCTAGAGAAATGCTACCATTCTGCGAGCTCTCTATTAAAGAATTAAAGCCCAAAGGGGAGACAGAGATATCTCCCGTAGTAACACAGCACTTTGACCTATCATTTGCGCGAAAGTTCCTCCTCAACGCACGGCGGGCCACAAAATTTGACTTCATAATGAGGAGCTACAACTGCGCTTTAAACTGGGTCCTCAGTAACGTGTGATCCGATTTTTGGTGACAAATCACTCTGAGCATGTGTTTATTGCGGGTCATCTTCTAACATCACTTTCCTGAATTTTATTTGCTGTAAAAATTTGGTTCGGCAGCGATATGTTGAAGGAATATAAAGTACGTGGATTAGCTATACTGAAAGACTATTGTTCCACTGTAAAGACTATTGTGGCGGGCCATTGTTTGACGAGCGTGGCCGGCGCGCGCAAAGAGACATAGGGTAGCGCGGAGATAAAAGCTTCCCGAAACAGAGAAAGAAAGAGACAGATAGACCTCTGGAAGCTTCGTCTTCCGGTACCGTCTTGATTGTTACAGAACCTTCCACTAAATTCTATAACAATGAGTGGAGCTATAAAAGAAGCCGCGGCTCGCCAGTTGGGATAGTCGTAATTGGACTCAGATGCGGGAATCGGTGGGTACTTCCTGGTTGTGGAAACGGCGTTGAGCGTCGTTGGGATGGGGTGAGGTGTTCGAGGATGCAAACAGGGAAAAGCAGATTATGTTCCGGGCTAGCGGGTATGCTCTCCGTTGCGAGTAACGGTGAGCATAGGTATACTCTGACTCAGGATCCAGCGTTTGAGTTGAAGTACACAATGCTTCCTTGTTGGTTTCTCTCACCAGTTTATTGATGTGACATTTATATTATAAGATCGCTCTCTATCTGACTTGCTCGCCACTACGTCGGGATCACGCTTTTCTTCAAGCTATCCCCGTTTCATACTCCCGTACCTACTTGTAAGTTTTTCTCTACACAGTCTCGTAATTTTACGCATTCACCCCCAAAGGAGTCTACCCGCCAGAAGGCCCCAAGATGAAGGTTAGCGACTTTCCTCGCCTTTTCGCGCCTTCTCCGTACGTGAGCTTCCTTTCTAGTTCATAACTGTTTCGCCCGTTTCACGTGGTGCATAGTAATTTTCATTGGAGGTTTGTCTTCCTTATATTTAACCTGATTGGTCCTTCATCCCCTCACATATATATGCAGCAGATCAGTTTAGCCCCACTGGGGTGTGACCCTTGGGGTCATGGCGGGACACATTCTGACATTTTCTCACGTTTCTCGACCGGCTTTCATTCCTTAGGGGAACTTTGCCCTCTTGTCTCCCGGTCCCCTTTCTCACGCGCTTAGCGTTCCTTTGCTTGCGTGACACATTTGATTTATGTAGTTTTACCCTCCCTAACTGGCTTATAGCATCGGAAACCTACGACATCTAATCAACTCGATAGTCGTGTGCGTGCAGCTGTGATTTGAAAGTGAACTCTTTTGTTTGAGGTCGTGTGGCAGACGACTTTGAAGGTTGTGTTTGTATATGTTAAGTAATTCAAACTGTGAAACGGTAGAGTCAGACTAAAAAGTTCAATGCCATAGCCGGAATTTGAACCACGGATCTTCTGGTTGCCGTCCAGCCGCTCTAACCCTTGAACTACTATGGCCAACGTGCCGACAAGACATTAAATTTCCCAGCTGACTCGTGTTTTTACCGGTAAACCACTAGGAGTTCTCATAAACACGTGAGACAGCTACCTTAATGGCGATTTACAACGTATAAGTACTTTAAGGCCCAGGCTTTATAGTTAGGACCACTATTAAATAAAATTAATGGAAACTAATTGTTCTTTCACACTAGCTGTGTGTAGGACGCACTATGAAAGGGTAGAGCCAGACTAAAAACTTTAATGCCATAGCTGGGATTTGAACCATGGATCTTCTGGTTGCCGTCGAGCCGCTCTAACCCTTGAGCCACTATGGCCAACGTGCCCACATGACATTAAATTCTGCAACTGATTCGTATTAATGTCATGTCGGCAAGTTGGCCATAGTGGCTCAAGGTTTAGAGCGGCTGGACGGCAACCAGAAGATGCGTGATTCAAATCCCGGCTCTGGCATTGAATATTTTAGTCTGGCTCTACCGTTTCAAAGTGCGCCCTATACACGCCTAGTGTGAAAGAACAATTTCCAGTAATTCAAGCTACTCTTATTTACGTAGAATGTTTGTACAGCTCTTTGCAGCAGCAGAATTACGTAAAATATACAAATAGAATCTTCAAGGTCATCTGCCACACGAGCAAAAACAAGAGTTCACTTTCAAATCAGAGCTGCACGCACACCATAATCTAGTCCAATTACGACTAACCCAACTGGCAAGCCGTGGTTTCTTTTATAGCTCCGCTCATTGTTATAGAATTTACTGGAACGTTCTGTAACAATCGACATGGTACCAGCTGACGAACCTTGCAGACATCTATCTATTTCTTTCTCTGTTTCGATAAGCTTTTATCTCCGCGCTGCGCTGTCTGTCTCTTTGCGAGTGCCGGCCACGCCCGTCGCAACAATGACTCGCAACACTATAAACCAGGAGTAAGAAATAATTTGTTAACCACGTTTCCGTATGTACAACTCCTTTGGTAGCGCCTACCTTTAAGACACTTGAAGGTAATCTGGCACGCGAATGTCAGGAAGTCCTAATGGAAATTGCCGAACACTACTCAGTAAAACTTATGTGAGTCCTGGGACATAAAGGATTCCATGGCAATGACTTGGCCAAGCAGGGATCCATCAGGCCTTTTGTGGGTTCTGAGCACTGTCCAGGATTGTCCTAGAGAGCAATCCATGATACGCAATGAATATTGGCTGTCCGTAACAGGACATAAGCATTCAAAGATGATTATAAAGAATATCATCAAAATCAGGACCAAAGAACTTCTCAAAATGCACAGAACCATACTAAACTGACTGGACACTGCCAGCTACAAGGACATCAAGTTGGTCAACAAGTTGATCCAAGCTGCAGAAGGTGCCACAAAGCAGATGAATTAGCGTTTCATTTGCTAACTGCCTGCACATCGCTGGCAGCAACGAGGATTAAACATTGATTCCTGTCTGAGCATGAAGTATCAATTGCTTCTCCCAAGAAGCTGGCTTCTTTTTATCAAGAACTCTGAATTCTTGGGGACTAGATTAGAAATGGTCGCACTGCATAGGAACCTTTATGGTCCTTCCTTCCTTCTTTGCTGGATCTACTTCCAGCTGCTACAGTGGTGAGCTACGGAATGTTTTTCTGAGGACTTGAACTGAGTTTTTAAAAAGTTTACAGCGTAACTTTTTCATTTTTACTGAGAAAACAAAAACATGGAGTTGAAAACGTTGCTATATAACTAAACTGGTGGTGGTGATGGTGATGGTGATAGTATTTGTTTAGTCTTCGCCAAGTATTGTGACCACAGCTTGGTGGCATTGCTAACTAAATGGTGTTTATCGAACCGTCAGTGACTGTTGTTTACATTCTTTGACTGACAGAACTTTAAGTGTAGATAAATTGGAGCCAACTGTTTAATAATTACTGTCCAGTTATCATTAAGAGGAAGTGAACAATGTTAATGTGTTGTGCTCCGTTTTCTTTGCACAGCCAGGTGAAAGGGAGAGAGAGAGAGGAGAGAGAGAGGAGAGATGAGAGAGAGAGAAGAGAGAGGAGAGAGAGATGAGAGAGAGAGAGAGAGAGAGAGAGGAAGAGAGAGAGAGAGAGAGAGAGAGAGAGAGAGAGAGAAGAGAGAGAGAGAGAGAGAGAGAGAGAGAGAGAGAGAGAGAGAGAGAGAGAGAGAGAGAGAGAGAGAGAGAGAGAGAGAGAGAGAGAGAGAGAGAGTGTGTGTGTGTGTGAATGAAAACTTCCAATTTAATAACAGTAAGGATTTTGAAATGCAAACAAGTAACAAAGGAATATCTCACAAAAAATAAAGACATTTCATTAAATTGTCTGCCTTAACGAGATCTGCATTTATCTGTACCATTACGTCTTGCCAGTTGTGTTTGACATTTAGATGAAGAGGTCATCAGACTATTTTAAACACACATTCCACTTCTCATAAAAATATAATAAATAAAAGTTGTCATGTATATAATGGTCTAGAATGAAATATTTTCTTAAACATATTCCTTCAGCATCATTGAAGAATGCTGAGCCTAGAAGCGACTTTTCAGGGACCAATAGTGAGGGACAGAAACCTGGGCCTACTTGTGTAAAGTCCAGTGAAATTTCACATCATATTTTTGTGTGGAATGCAATATTTTCCCTACCGTACGTGGTCTAGAGCAAAAATACACTTTACTATTTATACAAATGTGAAATACATAACAATACGTCGTTAAGGTTTGTGTCAAGCATTGACAAAAGTACGAAGAGAAAAACAGATGAATGTAGGTTTTCGTATGTGGCAAATTACTTGAATTAAAAGGAAGTATGCTTACATGAACATCAACATCCATTATGGCCAGCACAACCGGTAATTTGGCCGAAGGGAATTAAATTCGAGGTTTACAACACAGTCACTGTTACACAACGTTGAGGAAGATCGCGTTACTGTGGTTGTAAGCTTGAGTTTCAGAAACCATTGTGTAACACACGCCAGTGGGAACACTGTTGCCAGGTCAACCTCTCTCTACCTTCTTCACCTCTGCATTGTCACAATCATCGGATACACGGCGTTTCTTTCAATTGTTTCAACGTAAATTACTACTGTTCGTGGAAGGTTTCAGGATGTTGAGCTTTTGTAGAGGAAATTGATTTTTTTCTGGATAAATTCAGATTGCATTGCTCTCCGGAATTGGTAACCAGGTCAAGGCAGGTAGCCTTATCGGATTTTGAAGCACCAGTATTCACATTTAACCACGTTGTTTTACAGTTATGCGGATCACGCGTAAACAGACTCACAAAAACACATGGATGGTCTTCTAAAATCCTTGTTTTTATATTCAAGGGACTTCAAATGTATATTTCGAATATAATTTTGCTATAGAATTTCTGAATACAATCCAAACATACGTTCGTGGTAAAGAAAGATGTTGACTGCCCACTCCACTGTAAAATTTCACAAGTCTATTCTCCTTTCTATTTCTTGCGAGAACACATTTCGCTGTAGGTACAACAATAATAGAGTACACGTAAAGAATAGTCTTTCCAAAGTCGGATACAGTCTAATGCCTTTGGATTTCTACTGTCTGTATCCACACAAGAAAGGGGGAAGGTATGAAGTAACAAAAAAGTACAATTATCTTGGTACTGTGACTGCGTGGGTTAGTTGCTTACCTAGATTCGGGAATCCGGTTTTCAGGGATTTAAAACTACTTTTGATGTAGTAAAAAGACGCTAAATTGACAGTGGTCTTTTAGGCTGATTGCTGCACGAAAACAAATGAAAAATCACTGTGCTACACTTCAATCGTCAACTGTCGCAATAACCAAAAAACAACTGCCATTCTAACACATTGCGGGGTATTTATACACCACCAGCCATTGTCTCTAGAAAGCCGCAGACCTTCCAAGAACTTTCGCGGCAACAAAAATTGACAAATCGCTCTGGAGCCTCTCTCTGTCTCTTTTTCTCTTGCACACACGCCAGGCTCCGGCTTGTGGCAGCAGCACAACAGTACCACACGGTAATAGTATGTAAACCCCACATCAAGCTACTTTCACAAAAATGAAATGTACATTTTCTGAGTATATTTTGCAAGATTGATAAACATTAGAGATAGATAAATCCTTTTAATCCAGTTAAATTTATGTTCTTAGTTAAATATTCCCATGGTATTTCCTCGTTAGTTGTTTGAGCATTACTTTTTTCTAAAGGGATACAATTCGTTTTCCTTTGCTTTCCTCCTTCCCTTTTCTCGTAGTCGTTGAAAGAACATGGAATGAGGAATTGGATATAATCTCTAAGGTCGTAGATCTGTTAAAGGTTAAACTTAAAGTGAAATACACCTTTTGAGACTTTATAATTTCCGATGTATTTATTTGTAAATACTGTAAGCATCCTAAGACTTATTTTATTAAATGGAAATCGTTGATTCGCTTTTGTTTCTACTATAATGACAGTGGAATTCAGAGACATCACATATCGACTTTCAATTCAAAGTTTAAGTTGTTGCTTAAGTCTACTGTATGCCCCTAGTGTCATTTATCTACAAGGAGTGTAAAACAAAATCATTTTTAGAATTCTTTATCTCTATTAACCTGAAATATGAGTTTATTTTTTATTTATTTTTAAGGCGAACTTCTGTGTATGTTTCTGTATTCCATCTGTAGTACTCAATAAATAAATTAATACATTTAAAGTACTCGTATATAGTGCGATCCATAGTGTCACCCGAACATCGGAATTCCCAATAGGACCAGCTGGCAGGTAGGGACCAGGCGGAAGGTATTCGGCCATCACTGCCCATTTGTCTTGTAGCGTTAGCGGGGGGATGTTTGGAAAAACATCACTGACTATCTGTTTCCCCTCCCTGACGTCAGGAACCTTCGGGGTCATTCACTGAACCGCGAGACTTCCAGAAACAGCAATTTTCCTATAAAAAGGTGCTGCAGTTGCCGAGTCAGTCAGTTCTTGGAGAGCAGCTGTGAGGAGCGCCGTGTGAGAGAACGGACTGGAAGACTGTGTACGTGCATCGGAGGAGTTGTACGTAATTGCGAGAGCGGACCCGTGACAGACGAACTGGTGAATTGTAAATGTGTGCGCTACGTAATTCTATGTAATCGGTAGGTGTTCCAACTGTAATTCGGTGGATATAAAGAACATCTTGAGTTTGTGCAATTTGACTTTCAATTTCACGAACCCACGACGTGACAGTATGAACTCGAAACCACTTCTATAGGCTATAACTTTTTGGCCTTGAACCGGACGCATGTGCAGCTTTGGGAGAACATAATACACAGTTTGTAGATTACATTACACTATTTACATCGCTGATAAAATGTTGGAAGTGTCCTCCACCAGCATCTATACATGATACGGCTGTAGACACTGAAGTGCATATGGGTATCTTCAAGACATTGTGGAGCAGCTGGATGATATCGAATTGAGAGAAGGTTATTTCCTGCAAGATGGGACAACGTGCCATACATCTAATGACTCCATGGAACTTGTAACCAGGTCAAAAGGTCTGTGGCCCCCCACATCCCGAGACCTAACCTCACCGGACTCTATCTTGTGGGGGGTATTTGAAAAATAGAGTACATAAGAGTAGGTCACGGACAATTTATATTCTCAAGGAATCCATTCGAACCGAAATAAGTAACATTGGCGAGGATACTCTCCGTAAAACTTCAGAGAATATGTTGAGACGAGCACAAACCTGTATAAATGCTGGTGGAGGACACTTCCAGCATTTTCTCTGAGATGTAAATAGTGTAACGTAGTCCCCCAATTGTGTATTATATTCTCCTAAAGTTGCATGTGTGTCCTATTATTAGTTCAAAAGTTAGGGTATATTGAAGTGGTTCATGTTTAAATGGATCGCACTACACTTTTCTAAATTTATTTAAATCATAGCTATAAACCTGCCAACGTTTCTGCAAAACTATATCTATTTTTTGTCAGCCCCTGCAAAGTCGCTTCCTTAAAGATTAAGAAAGAGTATTGTGTGCAACTACATTTTAATGTTACAATCTCCCAGTTCTTTGACAGAAAACAAATCAGCTGCTCAGACAAAATCATGCTACACAGTGAGAACAGATTTCACTGAATTTACTGTTCACAAATAGTTTTGCCTAGAGGGTTTATTGCATTGGCTAATGTACTGGGCATTCTGCTCGGGGATATTTCAGCGTGCCTCGGGCAGAGAGGCAGTGCAACGTTATGACAATTATTGAACGGCTCAACAATGCGTCTCCAAAATCGGATTACTTGTAAATATCGTCTGACCCTACAGCCATAAAGCGGTGGCTAATTCAGACTTTAGAGTAAAATAACACTGCTCAAAGACTAAAACACAGGAATGATTTGGCCTCACTTTAATATTGCCTGGAGCACGTAATGAGGGTAGTAAAAATAAATACATATAGTACTCCTTATTGACAAACCAGTGCTACCAGTTGCCTATATTAATGATGAAATATGATAGCAAGCGTTGAAAAGACACCGGACAGTTCAAGATCTTCAAGAAAGATGTAACAGTCCCATATTTTATCTTTCTGCTTCACACACCACATAGATGTGTTCCGGGCTCGTGAGTCCTGAAAGGAATATTTACAACAGATATATACCTATTAGTATGCTATATACAGATTATAAATTATGTCAAATTAAGCTGCATTTAATTTAACAATTATTATGAAGGCTGTTCAATAAAGAAAGATCATAATTTTTTACGCTCATAAATGTTGGCACTAAAATTCATTCTTATTACATTCTGTTAACTTAATGTGAAACAAACACGCCGTAGTAGTATCATTGTTGGTACTCCTGGTTCTTGCCTGTAAGAACCAGGCAAGTTCAGACATGCTCAGTATCGCCTACCGCTGCACTGGAAGTAACAATCAGTTACAGTTGATGTTAGAGGAAGATCCGGAGTTTCTTGCAAACGTAATCACTGCTGATGAAACTTGACTACACCATTTTGATGCTGAGAGTAAACAGCAAAGCTCAGTGTGGAAATCTCCTTCATCACCAACCCTCCAAAGAGCAAAAGTGGTTGCTTCTGCTGAGAAAGTTATGGTCGTCTCATTCTTTGATATTCATGGAATGGTTTATAAGTATGTTGTACCTGCACACACATCAGTAACTGGACAATACTGCAGGGATGTCCTGAAAACATTGCAAGTCCTTATCTTTGCGCAAAAGACCACATTTCCATGAAACAGGCTGGATGGTGCACCGCGATAATGCACGGCCGCATATTGCCAATGTTGTTACTGAATATCTTTCAAGAATCAACGCGAAGTGCATTCCTCACCCTCCCTATAGTTCGGATTTAGCCCCATGTGACTTTTTTCTATTCCCTAACTTGAAGAAACGCCTTCGTGGGAGGCATTATTCATCATCAGAAGCAGTGGTGAAGGCTGGTGAACGATCTCTCAAAAATGATTTACAGCATGTCTTTGAGGAGTTTCAGAAACGCTGGGACAAGTGCATCGCATTCAGGGGAGACTATTTTGAGAAGGAGCATCAAAAATATGAGGATGAGTAAAGGTACGTTGTCGAAAAAAAAAAATGATCATTTTTTATTGAACAGCCTTCGTAAAGTACACTGCTATTATATAATATTTTTGCATTCCTATACCAGGTATAGTCGCGCTCTTCGAACGTTTACCATGATTTATCTTTCGTAATAGATAGCTCTCAGATAACGCACTGATTACTCCACGTGGAGTGAACATATATCTGTCATTTGTGATTTCGCGAATTCCATTGGCTGAAGTGATGCGTTCATTGGTGCTTAGCATACTGCCGGGAGGCGCGGCAGATGACCTCTCACTCTTACAAGAATAATCAGTGCGTTATCTGAGAGGTTTCTATTAACAAGGATAAATCATGGTAACCGTTCCAGCAGTGTGACTTTAGCTCCCTCACAACGGGGTCTGTATTGAGTTGAATGCTGATTAAGATTTTATTGTTTATACACTCTTGGAAATTGAAATAAGAACACCTTAAATTCATTGTTCCAGGAAGGGGAAACTTTATTGACACATTCCTGGGGTCAGATACATCACATGATCACACTGACAGAGCCATAGGCACATAGACACAGGCAACAGAGAATGCACAATATCGGCACTAGTGCCGTGTATATCCACCTTTCGCAGCAATGCAGGCTGCTGTTCTCCCATGGAGACGATCGTAGAGATGCGGAATATAGTCCTGTGGAACGGCTTCCATGCCATTTCCAGCTGGCGCCTCAGTTGGACCAGCGTTCGTGCCGGACGTGCAGACCGCGTGAGACGACGATTCATCCAGTCCCAAACATGCTCAATGGGGGACAGATCCGGAGATATTGCTGGCCAGGGTAGTTGACTTACATCTTCTAGAGCACGTTGGTTGGCACGGGACACATGCGGACGTGCATTTCCTGTTGGAACAGCAAGTTCCCTCGCCGGTCTAGGAGTGGTAGAACGATGGGTTCGATGACGGTTTGTATGTACCGTGCACTATTCAGTGTCCCCTCGAGGATCACCAGAGGTGTACGGCCAGTGTAGGAGATCGCTCCTCACACCATGGTGCCGGGTGTTGGCCCTGTGTTTCTCGGTCGAATGCAGTCCTGATTGTTGTGCTCACCTGCACGGCGCCAAACACGCATACGACCATCATTGGCACCAAGGCAGAAGCGACTCTCATCGCTGAAGACGACACGTCTCCATTCGTTCCTCCATTCACGCCTGTCGCGACACCACTGGAGGCGGGCTGCACGATGTTGGTGCGTGAGCGGAAGACGTCCTAACGGTGCGCGCGACCGTAGCCCAGCTTCATGGTGACGGTTGCGAATGGTCCTCGCTGATACCCCAGGAGCAACAGTGTCCCTAATTTGCTGGGAAGTGGCGGTGCGGTCCCCTACGGCACTGCGTAGGATCCGGCGGTCTTGACGTGCATCCGTGCGTCGCTGCGGTCCGGTCCCATGTCGACGGGCACGTGCACCTTCCGCCGACCACTGGCGACAACATCGATGTACTGTGGAGACCTCACGCCCTACGTGTTGAGCAATTCGGCGATACGTCCACCCGGCCTCCCGCATGCTCACTATACGCCCTCGCTCAAAGTCCGTCAACTGCACATACGGTTCACGTCCACGCTGTCGCGCCATGCTACCAGTGTTAAAGACTGCGATGGAGATCCGTATGCCACGGCAAACTGGCTGACACTGACGGCGGCGGTGCCCAAACGCTGCGCAGCTAGCGCCATTCGACGGCCAACACCGCGGTTCCTGGTGTGTCTGCTGTGCACTGCATGTGATCATTGCTTGTATAGCTCTCTCGCAGTGTCCGGAGCAAGTATGGTGGGTCTGACACACCGGCGTCAATGTGTTCTTATTTCCATTTCCAGGAGTGTATTATGGAGTGGCATCTGATATTTAACACTGCATTTGTTGTACATCTCACATACCTCAAAAGTCCAAGAACACGTATGTATATGCAATTAATCAGTAAGCTTTTCATCATAGAGTAGGCCGGTGCTTCAACCTACATTAAACACAATCAAGGCAAACCTTTAAAAGGTGACGAGAGGCAAATGATCGCTCATTGTTTCGAGGTGCTTTAAGAAATAAACCAGGAATCCTCTATAAAAACATTGAGAATGAAACTGGCAATCTCGTTGACGTTCTCGCAAGCAGTGTGCATAATGTTAAAATGGAACAGAAAGCATCCGAAACTCTAAGACTAACGGGAAAATCACATAAATGCAAACAGGGCGTGGAGAAACACAACGATTTTAAGAAAAGTGCTAAACGCAGTAAAGTAAATGATTATTTTTTTCAGAAATGTACCGCCGACTCTAAATAAGGGTTTGCACTGCGGTAAAATCTGACAGAGACTTGCCAACCTTTTCACTAGGTACCCTTTGTCGGTTGTTGATATATATTGGATTGAAATTTCAAAAGCGAGGGCGAAAATCAGTTTTAGTGGACAGAGAAAATATTGTGATGTGGAGACGTAAATATCTGCGCCAAATCAAAAGTTTTCGTAGGAATCTGATTAAAGGTAGCCATTATGCTACTGCATGATTCTATTAATATTCCAACTCACATATTTAATAAATGAATGTGTACCCCAATTCTGTTTGCTGTCTACAAGTTAGCGCTGCTACATATACTACTAGTGTTGCAGAACTTATTTGCCTAGTAAAGGGAGCACCACGATTACTACCGCCTCGGTACGATATGACCTAGCGTTGGAGGATGTACAACGGCCGTTCAGAAAGTAACCTGGGGTTGATTGCAAAAAAAAATCACCAAGTTAAATAAAAATATTTCAATACATACATCTTACAACTACATCTTTGCACTATTTTTCTACATAGTCTCTATAACGATTGAGGCACTTATCGTATCTGTTCACAAGCTTTGAAATTCCTTCTGCATAAAAATCACCCGCTTGTGCCTGGAGCCAGCCTGTGACCGCATATTTGAGCTCTTCGTCGTCATCAAACCGCTGGTACCCGAGCCATGTCTTCATATGCATGAAGAGGTGATAATCGCTCGTACTTAATCCAGGTTTCGTCCCCGGTCACGATTCTGTTTAACAATGGTTCACCTTCGTCCGCATAACGTGACAGAAAGTCTAATGCAGAGGCCATTCTTTGAGTTTTGTGGTGGTCGGTAAGAATTTTGGGCACCCATCGTGCACAGAACTTACGGTAGCCCAATCTTGCTGTACTTATCTCGTAAAAGAGAGTCTTAGAAATTTGTGGAAAATTAGTAGACAACTCCGACATTGTGAAACGTCGGTTTTCACGAACTTTTTCTTCAACTGTCTGAACGAGTTCGTCCGTCACCAATGGCTGTAATCCTTTGGTTGTAAAAGCCTTATAATAGCACGCACTTCACATTTGGCGGGGTTTTCTATTGCAGCTTACATTTCAAACGGTCAAAAACACTAAACTAGCGCAGATACGGCGTTCACTCGACCACGGCTTGATGCCGACTGAGCTGCTGAGTGCGTGAATGCACAGATGACGTCGCTACTCCCCCCACTACCCGCACTGTGACCGATCGGAGGTTACTTTCTGAATGGCCCTCGTAAATTACCGCCTCTGTAGCGTTGATGGTAGCGTGATGCCACACTTTCAAGAGGTTCCGAGTTGGAATCTCGGATAGATTGAGTTAGCTGAATAAGCTTTATTCCGGGGGTTTCCCTGAAGGACGAATGTCGTTTAACTCTAAGCACCATGGACCCCGGACCCCATTCCATTCATCGTCCGATATAACTTAACGTTGGAGGACGAAAATTACAAAGAAAAGAAAATGTAGCGTCTAACACGTGGCGAGTTGAGTCAGCTCCGCCTTGTTGTTTACAGCAGGATTAAACTAGCGTGAGACAGAGTATATCAATGAGGGATGGAAAGCTTAAAAGCATATAGCATGAAGGAACAATAATAAATGTCTCTGTGTTTATATCTTAAGTTCTGTACAGAATGAGAGATTTGTTACACAGCATTTTGTGCCACGACTTGCATTCATCCAGCACACACGACATTATTTCAGTGGCAATATGTTTCAAGAAAATGTCTGACAGAAGATAGAAATGATGCAGCAGCTGTTGCGATTATTCTTTCTGCAGTTTCTCGCCGTTGCGGTGGTACTGTAGAAAGTGATGGACTCGTGCCGTGGATTGTAAGACATGACAAAGTTGCTCGAGAACTGAATTCGCTCACGCGAATGTCGGTAGTGACCGTGGTGTTCTCTTTACCAGGTGAACATGGTCCTAGAAAGACTCAAATTTTCAAAGCAATATACCATGTGTTTGTGAATTTGATCTGCAGCAGTGCCTTTTTGTGATGGGTTTACCTCACTGGTAGGCAAATATTTCTTTAAATGCAGCCACATGTTTTCCAAACCCCTTTCTTTATTTAACATATTGGCGATGTTAACAGATGCTTTCCATGGATAGAGTCAACATGAAAAATTCAATGCCATGGCCGGGATTTGAACCATGGATTTCATGGTTTCCGTCCCGTCGCTCTTAACCTTTGAGCTACCATGGCCAACGGGCCGTCCTGACACGGTGTATCTCGGATGCGAGATCCCCTAGTGGTCTACCGGGGAAAATATATGAGTCAAATGGAGAATTTAATTTAGGACGGCACGGTGGCCATGTAGCTCAAAGGTTAAGAGCGACGGGACGGAAACCAGGAGATCCGTGGTTCAAATCCCGGCCATGGCATTGAATTTTTCATGTTGACTCTATCCATTAAAGTCTTAGCCTATATACGGCTAGTGTGGAGAAATGATTAATTTCCATCAATTAACTAAGAAGCGTTCCATACTTACCGTAATTGTTGCTGTACATCGTAAGTTGACATACCCGCATAATGCGGTAGGTATTTCACCATTGATACACATATACGCGATGCACGTTCTAAAATCTAACAGTTATCTTCCATTGTATTTATTAATATTTCAGCTAATATCTTAACTATAAAATTTAGATTTATATAAGTACACAGACCAAAAAATAATGAGCAACACACATGTGGTAAGCACATAATGGAATCTCGAGAATGGAAAAAGCTCTGTGAAAGCGCCTCGTTTTTTTCAAACCTTTCCTCGTTTCGTATGCATTAATATGGCAATATACTATTATTAACGACTTTTTCAATTGACATGCTCATATCAGCGCCACCGATATGCCGGAATTTTGACCCACGGGAATTCTTTTACCTGCCAGCATATCTACTGACATGTGACTGTCGCTTTTGGATAAAAGGAATGTACCTTTCCCTGGGAAGACTTAAAACGTGGAAGCGTTAAATTACCAGAGGTCCGTATAGGATGGTTAAGGAAAGACACAAATTATTCCAAAATTAAATGTTTTAATGACGTATTTATACTCTTAACATTTCAAATATAACCATATACAATTTCTATTGTCTTCAAATCTTTACCAACATATCAATTAATTATCCTTGCCAAAGATTATATATTATTATTATTTCTTTAAATGCATTGAAGGTCTTTAGGGTTTTGTTATTTGTCTTAATGACGCGATAAACACAGGGAAAATTTGGAATAGAAATTTAGAAGGTTTATCCAGAACTTATATAATGAAGCGAAGCCAAACAATGTTCTCCCCAATGTTCCTACGTACGGAGCGACGAAGTGCAGTGCAGTGCGATGTTCAGTGTCCGAGATCCATGTCAGAAGTCCTCTTTCTTGTACCGGAGCCTCCCAGACGAAAAGTACAGGCCGATCCCCCCGGTGCAGCGTCAAGCAATTGTCCAAGCTTTTGGCTCCCTCTACAGGCGAAAGTAGCGCTTCCTAGCGCTCAGCAACGGAACTCGTAAGAGACTAGATGTACCTAGGCAGCATGGCTGGTAGTCTAACGAGCTGGAGATCACCAATATAGCTCAGGAGCTGGGAGGGGGGAGTAATATTTAGCATAAAGCAGATGAGTTTTAGAAGTGATCAGGTGCAACGATCAGGTGCAGGAATAAGCTGATCATTGCCCGCCTCGGTAGCGTAGATGGTAGCATGTCAGCCACACGTTCAAGAGGTCCCGAGTTCGAATCTCGGTCAGGCTGAGTAACCTGAATAAACTTTTTCCCGGGATTTTCCCTTATCCTAAAAGACGAATGCTAGGTACGTCTAAGGCCGTACCGTGGTTCAGTGGTTAGACCGCTTGGCTCTCACCAAGGCAGCCCGGGTTCGATCCCAGGCGACCGCAAAGTGAGATTTGTGGTGGACAACACGGCACTGGGGCGGGTTTTCTCCGGGATCTCCGGTTTCCCCCGCCATCTCGTTCCACCGTTGTTCCATCTTCATCTCACGTATCATCAGTGTTATCGTCTGCGGTGCCCTATGTAGTAAAAGCGGGCGTTAAACACTGCACATTTATATAAGTATAAGCTCCATGTACCCTGTGCCCATTCGCGTATCATTTCGCCTATTCCATTCATAGTCCGATATGACTTAAAAAGTTAAAGACGTAAATCCCCCCAATCCCCCAAAAAAGCTGTTCATTGATAAGGAGCAAACTCTCATCCTTCTGTTGGAAAAATTCTCTAAGAGAACAGACAATTTCTCTAGCTTGGCTATGCAATGTAACAGCATGTATGCAGATCTGACTAAACAATAACAGCTGAAAACGTATTTGACAGGAAAAACTCAAAACATCAGTGTATCTTTCAGTACTGTAGTTTGGTCTTGTGTACATAAAATTGTATTTATTACTCTGAAACCTCTACATATTGGTACATGTTATGCAGTTTTCACGTTCAGGAAAGGGATTGCTGGCAGAACAAATGTACTGAGTGAAATGGGAATTACTATTGGGTAACAATCAGAAATGGTCTAAAGGATACGTAAAATATGAAGCTATTAACAGTAAAACAAACACATATATACAAATATAATAATTTGTAAATTAAAACGTCATTCATCCTATAAGAAATGATGATTTTCTTATAAATTATCCGGGATCGCGATTCCATGTAAATTTTTCATATCCTCAGCCGGAACCAAAGCGGTTGCCATCGTTACGAACGCTAGGTGTTAATATGTTCTTGTTAGTACTACCACAATCTGAAAATGGAACAAAAATTAAAAACAGAATCGACTGCCGGTACTTGAAAATTTATTAAGCGATGTTTGTTTTTAAAATAAAGATCTTTTCCAAAACCATTAAATCTATCGGACCATTTAATTGTTTTAATAATGTAATTTCTGGATTTATTTCATGGTTAAATGACCAAAAATAATCTGCTGCAGACAGTGTATCATTTACGAACATGTTCTTTCGTTCTGGTTTTCAAACTACGTTTTGTCCTTTCAATATAAACTTTATAAAACTCGAAACAATTAAACTTTTAAATACCGCATTTTTATTATTAGAAACTTTAACTTTCTAGGGAAATGCAATAAATTTTTAATGCTATACTTATTTTGAGGAACTAAAGTTATACCAAATTCTTAATCATTTTTTGAAAATATTTATTAACCCAAAGATGGTAAGTAGATTTTTTAAAAATTATAATCGTATTTTATTTTAAAGGGTGCAAATATCATTAACAGCTTTTTGATATTTGAATTTTTCAATTTTTTTTATAAAGTCTTTATTAGAACCATTAATTAAAGCAGTATTAATAATGAGGAACTTGGTTACTTATGGCAAAAGTGGGGCAGAACTGTGTCAGTAGGCTAGGTCACAAGAAATAATAAAAAGGACCTAATCCAAGCACATGACACAAAGGACCATGGGGCTTGAGGATTTTGAGACATTCTCTGCCACATAAGTGGCGAGATTTTTAGTTTTGAAAGCAATTTCTGAGGAAGTAAAGTTTTCTATAAAAATGCCTAAATCAATTAAGAAATTGGCATTAGCTTTGAAATTTTTACTGTGTATTTATACTTAAATGGTATAGTTTTTAACGAAAAAAGTTATATGTACGTGGATAATTGTTTAAAAGAAAACTAAAAGCACATTTGAATTAAAGTTTAAGGCATTTATTTAAACAATCATACCTTTCCTTCAAATGAAAAGAATAATTTTATTTTGTATCAAGCAACAGTGAAAGTACTGCTGAACCTATACTAAAAAGCTCAGCCTATAATCTGTAATAGTTTTTGAGAAAACGGGTCAAATTTCAACTAGATCGGCAAGATAGGGCAGTTCGACTCCCCTTTAAGAGGAGAAGCACCATATTGCTGGTGTGTCTGTAGCAGCCAAACCTCGCGGGGGTGGTTGTGAGACGGCAAATGTGCCCCGCAGGGAGTTGGCTCCTCTCTACCGTCACATTGTAATCACCGGTTGCTCTCCCCAAATTGGACACCTTCGCATTCCAATTCCCTAAGCCGAGGCAAACTTACGCGAGCAAATGTATGCAAATTCTCAATAAGCAGCAAATGATGAAACGAGACAACTTCAATGAAGTGAAGGTATATTGCGAAATGTGTATCAACGTCATAAATGAACGTATATCCAACCTGAGAGCTACTAAGTTTCAACAGTTCATTACGGTTGAAGTGATCTCATTAATTCGTTAACTGCACTTAAAGATTGTTTAATTGCGTTGAAAAATTGATTATGTTTTATATATTGGAAAATTTGTTTATTCTTTTAATTATTGCCGTCAGTGCCATGATAATAAGAATTACTTTTTAAATATAAATATTGTTTGACGTTTCAGAGTGGTTATACAATGTAGTTCCATTTACCTATAACAGAAACTGTGCAAGCCTTTGAAATGCATTGGTTATTTAGTCTTTCCTAAACTGAATTAACGGTTTCAGTGTTTGTGGGCTATTACAGCGTTGATCGTCTTTTATCCGGGACAACTGGGACCAGGGCCGATCCAAAAATCTGCAGTGACGAGAAAACGATAGGAATGAACATATCCACAGCCACCGTAATAGTTTTAATGTAATTTTAGAATTTACTATCGGTAAACTTTGACCCTAAAACACATACACTCTATGAATTTGTACTGTCCTACAAACTTGCCAGTAGTAAAAAAGTAGCGAGCTTCTGTTGTCTCAGTTTAGTGTTATACAAGTATAGAACTCAACTCGTATCTGATACCATCACACTGGTAATAACTACAGTAAATGCAGGGAGTTTCTGAAAACATATTTAAATGTAACAATTATAATAATACTATAATTAATTACAACTTTATTAACTTTTTAATAATATTTCACTAGTCTTTTAATTGAGAGTACCCAGTAACAATAAAATGCTCTAATTATAAGTTAAAAATCCCTTCATTAGGTAATTACTTGTTGCATCATTATTTTAATTAGCTAAAACCACGAGAACGCTTTTAATCTCGATAATGACATTTTAAAACACACTGTAATTACTTCAGAGTTGCACATGATAAAACATTTGAGCGTTATACTTCTTTCGCTACATGATACATGGATACAAAATAGCTATAGGATTTCACTAAAAATATGTTATCTGGATTTCATTATAAGCAAACCTTTGATCTCCCTTATAAAAATATTTTTCGAAAAATTGTGTGTCGGTGAAAAATATAATACTAATTCATATCCTTAATTAGATATAAAACCGAATATTTTAGTTCAGCTTCTTTTGGGATAACATATTGTGAAGACCTGGCTGTGGAGTTAATGGATTAAGATACCTCAGGCCTAGACCTTTCACGGGGGATACTTCCAAGGGGGCTCATGCTTTCTGGAGAGGTTGGGAATTTCTATTGGTAAATTTCTATAAAAGATTGGGCAGCACTAAAACCACAATTAACTCAATAAGAAGATTTACTAAACTAAATAATTACAAAGATGGTCCACCGAGCCATCATACCTGTTACAGACGGGATATTACGCCTGGTACAGCCAAAAGCCGGCACGCAAAACAAAGAGGAAGCTCCTTACATATTTCATCAAAGGTAGCAGAGTCACGTGACATGACATCACACGCACCAGTATAGTCAAAATGATTATTTACAACACATAATATGAAGAAATTAAAAAAGAAATCCATCCCAGACGAGCCTTTAAAAGGAACATTTTCCAAAGATGTTCAGTTTTCAAAAATACCTACAACTACTATGATTAAAATAAAATAACTTTAAGATATTTTGTTCCAAATGAAATATATATTGTACTTTCTGTGAATATTATCAGATCTCCTTTATATTTAAATGTCTTTCCCATAAGTGAACCACAAGGGTTTAAGTTCTGCTATATAAAGAAAAGTAAAGTTCATTAAAATAAATTTATGTAAGCCATTTCCCGGATACTATTTGTTATTGATTTGAATTTAAAAATAAAAATGCTTTTCTGAACGAGGTTTAGGGCTGCTTGTCGGGTTCCCGAACCGAACCTTGGTCGAGAGTTACCTAATAAGGATTTTACCGGAAGTTTCCCTTATCCTGAAAGATGACTATCCGCTAACTCTAAGCTCTATCTACACTGTATTCATTTCAACATCACTTCATTCATCGTTCGATATGACTTAACGTTGCAGGCTTTCTCTTATCCTGAAAGATGAATGTCTGGTAACTCTAAGCTCTATGTACCCTGTACTCATTTGAACATCATTTCATTCATCGTCCGATATGACTTAACGTTGGAGGTTTTACCTTATCTTGAAATATGAATGTCTGGTAACTCTAAGCTCTATGTACCCTCTATTCATTTGAATATCATTTAATTCATCGTCCGATATGACTTAACGTTGGAAGTTTTCCCTTATGTTGAAAGATTAATGTCTGATAACCCTAAGCTCTATGTGCACTGTACTCATTTCAACATCGCTTCATTCATGGTCCGATATAACTTAACGTTGGAGGCTTTCCCTTATCCTGAAACATGAATGTGTGGCAACTCTAAGCTCTATGTACCCTGTATTCATTTGAATATAATTTCAATCATTGGCCGATATAACTTAACGTTGGAGGTTTTCCCTTATCCTCAAAGATGAATATCCGGTAACTCTAAGCTCTATGTACGCTGTACTCAGTTGAACATCATTTCATTCATCATCCGATATGACTTATCTTTGGAGGTTTTCCCTTATCCTGAAAGATGAATGTCTGGTAACTCTAAGCTCTATGTATCCTGTACTCATATGAACATCGTTTCATTCATCGTCCGATATGAGTTAGCTTTGGAGGTTTTCCTGAAATATGAATGTCTGGTAACTCTAAGCTCTATGTACCCTGTACTCACTTGAACATCGTTTCATTCATTGTCCGATATGAGTTAACTATGGAGGTTTTCCTGAAACATGAATGTCTGGTAACTCTAAGCTCTATGCACCCTGTACTCTCTTGAACATCGTTTCATTCCTCGTCCGATATGACTTCAAGTTGGAGGTTTTCCCTTATGCTGAAAGATGAATGTCTGGTAATTCTAAGTTCTATGTACCCTGTACTCATTTGAGCATCATTTCATTCATCGTCCGATATGACTTCACGTTGGAGGTTTTCCCTTATGCTGAAAGATGAATGTCTGGTAACTCTAAGCTCTATGTACCCTGTACTCACTTGAACATCGTTTCATTCATTGTCCGATATGAGTTAACTATGGAGGTTTTCCTGAAACATGAATGTCTGGTAACTCTAGGTTCTATGTACCCTGTACTCACTTGAACATCTTTTCATTCATCGTCCGATATGACTTAACGTTGGAGGTTTTCCCTTATGCTGAAAGATGAATGTCTGGTAACTCTAAGCTCTATGTACCCTGTACTCACTTGAACATCGTTTCATTCATCGTCCGATATGACTTCAAGTTGGAGGTTTTCCCTTATGCTGAAAGATGAATGTCTGGTAACTCTAAGCTCTATGTACCCTGTACTCACTTGAACATCGTTTCATTCATTGTCCGATATGAGTTAACTATGGAGGTTTTCCTGAAACATGAATGTCTGGTAACTCTAAGTTCTATGTACCCTGTACTCATTTGAACATCATTTCATTCATCGTCCGATATGACTTCAAGTTGGAGGTTTTCCCTTATGCTGAAAGATGAATGTCTGGTAACTCTAAGCTCTATGTACACTGTACTCACTTGAACATCACTTCATTCATGGGCTGATATGACAACGTTGGAGGAGTTTTTTTTAATTAGGAATATGTTTTTTAATTTGCCAATGCAAAGAGAATGGAATGTCATACCAAACCGATCTTAAAGTGTATAAGACTATCGCTTTAACCTGAACTTTATTCCGATGTTTCCTTTACATTTAAGTGAAAATTGACGATTAGATTGTATGTAATCAAATAACATGAAGTAGAGGAATACGTATTTGTAAATACTGTTTGTACAAGTGTAGAGAATGTTACATAAGTGTTACTCCACACTTATAGCTCTAAGAACGGAGGTTTATCTCTTTGGCAATGAAGTTCCTCTGTTACCATTCAGTTCCCTTGGGTTCCTTTACCATGTACGACGGTGAGTCAAATGAAAACTTTAAATTTGTAATAACAAATTGAAATTTCGCGCCCTTATCCTGTAAGTTGGTAAGCGTGCTACAAAGAACCAACAGAATGGCCTGTAGGTGGTAGCAGTGTGCAGATGCACACATACCATCACAGTATTAGTATAAAGATGGCCGCCCCACTTGCGACTTGCACCAGGACAGCATTCTGTTATTCGTTTTTTGCGTAGTGAAGGTGTGAAACCTTTTGAAATTCCTCGACATTTTTTTTTCGAGTGGAGGAAAAATGCATGTTACGCATTTACCCTGGGATTGGCTGCTGGGGGAATCGAACCAGCAGCCCTAACCACTAAAAAACCTCCACCGGGAGTGGTGCTGTGACAGTACCGCTGTGAGCCCCTGCGGAATCTAGGAAGGGATATATTGGCCCGGGCGAGGCCAGGTCCAAGGTGAGGAAGGCGGCAGGACGTAAGCATGACCAAGGCCCTGCTCACGCCCTTGCTTTTTAGGAGCGGTCTTGTTTGGAAGTGGATGAAGAATTGTAGGGTCTCTGCGGCGGTTGGTGTCGACCTCTTGTGTTGGGTCCATCGAACATCGTTTGGAGGCCTGTCACTTCTTCCTTGACGAGTCTTCGGAGCATGAATGTATGTGTGTCGCGTTGGTTAAAGTAGAATTGATGCTTTTCCTCTATATCCTCACGCAATTCTGCGAGCTCTGAACTGATATTTGTGTGTGATGTGGCTTGCTGCGCAGATGAAGTCCAGAGCTCTGTGAGAAGTTCCTCCATGTTGGTAAGCTTGGCCATTACGACCAGGAACTTCGAATTGAGAGCCTGAACAGCCTTCCCAAAGCCCCGAACTTGCTCCCTGAGCAGCTCCTGATTTGTGGTGTAGTTTGGTGTTGCCGGCTGTTAGTGAATTTTTTGAGGCTGAGCACTCAACTGCTGCTGAGTTCTGGCGGCGCATGAGGGACAGGCTTTGCCTTCCTGCAGGGATGCAGGTGGCACAGCGCCTGCCCGGTGAAGTGGCTGTACCCGCCGCAGGAGGCACAGTAGCGGCGACGTCCCCGGAGGTCGTGCTCTCTGCTGACCGAGGTGAGGCTGGAAACACCGCAATAGTGGCACTTAGGCTCGGCTGCATGCCCGTAGGCGCAGCAGCGGCGGCATGGAGCTTGACGGTCTTGTCGGCTGACTTCAGTGCGCAGCACCCGCCCTAATAAGGATAGGCCGTTAGTTGAAGCAGCTTCTAGTTCCTCGTGGCTGGCTAGCTCCACCCGGACTAGTGGTGTCGGACCTCGGGCTGAGGTGATGCGTGTGGCCGTCATTGCTGACGGCCACTGCTTTTGCGCTGCAGCAAGCACGTATTGTGCTTGCAGGTCCCGAGGCACTCCGGTTACCACTATGCTTGTGTGGCGGTGCAGTGGTTGTGGCGGCGTTGGCTGACTGGCTAGTGCTGGCGACTGGCCTGCTCCCAGCTGGGTAGCATGGCCGGGTTCTGGCTGCGGTGTCGCAGGACGTTCCTGCTCGGCTGGCTGTGCTGCGGTGGTGACTGCTCGTTTATTCGTACCTCTCTTGATACGTGGCGTGTTGCTGCTCTGAATGTTCGACGCCGTTGACTGCTGCGGTGGTTGTGCATCTGGAGGTGAAGTAACTGCAAACTGCCGTTCAGGTGTTGCTTCTCCCGGCGGTTGCCGGCACACTTGAGGAGCTTCCAGCGTGATAGAGGAAGCGGGCCGATTTGCCCAGAACTTCCCCGGCGGCTCCGCGGGAGGCTCCCACTCGTCTGCCGATACTGGCAGCGAGGCGAGAGATGGCGCCCGAGAGATGGCTGGCGAAGACTGCGATGAAGATGGCTTCACTGCCTGGCTCTGCTTCCGTGTTGCGGCGGTCTTCTTCTTCTTCATGTTGCTGCGGCGGTCTCTCGATGTGTGCTGCTGGGCGTCTTGAAGAAGAGTCTCAACCGACGAAAGAAGGTTCAGTACTGTGATGCGTGTTTGTCAGAGCAGCAAGTATACGAATGGAGTAGGAAGTTCGCAAATGGTGTGACTTCAGTGGAAGATGCTCCACGTCCAGGTCAGGCACAACGAGTTGTGACTCCATAGAACATTGCAGCAGTTGATGCCATAATGAAGGAAAACCACCGAGTAGCACTGGATGACATTGCAGCATGTTTACAGATTAGTCATGGGTCAGAGGTATGTTGAGTGCATGAGTGGTTGTGCGGCCTTCGGTAAAATCCCATATGGCCATCGAAGGGAAAAATAAGATAAATAATGAAAGGAAAATTAAGAGGATGGGAGGAGACTAGATCTGTAGATCACTTTCTTTAAGAAATTTCAGAAGAGCTTGGTATACAGGTTTGTGGCATAACTGCAATATGGTGTTGACGCTAGCGGGAAAAGGAACAGACTGCTGAAGTAGGCGGCGGAGGAAGGAAGAACGGTGGGCTCGGTAGCGAGAGCAACTGAACAGGAGATGATTGAGGTCAGCGGTTTCGCCTGGGTCATCAGGACATACAGGGGAATCGATGAGACGTAGTCGGTGTAGATGCGCAGAGTAACATCCATGTCCAAGTCGCATTCTAATGATGGAGGTGAGATGTCGACGTGCAGTCCTGAAGCTGGCGAACCAAGGGGTCGTGGATAGATGAGTCTGAACGGCGGCGCAGTGTCTGCCTTTGGTGGACTGCGGACGAATCCAGGCGTCATTCCAGCGACAATAGGCGTCGCGATGAAGGACCGGCAAGAAATCCGTGTAGGGCAGTTGGATGCCTTGAAAGGTGCCTTGGGTGAGTCCCTCTTTTGCCAGGCGATCGGCGACTTCATTGTATCGAATTCCGACATGCCCTCTGATCCAAAGGAAGTGAATTTGATGTCCGGGTGTGGTAGCGTTTTTCACCAACGTCAATATCTCGTAAGCATAACAGTGCATATCTCTCATCCAAAGAGGAGTTGAGAGTCTCTGTAGCACACTCTACGCATCGGTTAAGACCAGGAGTTTGGGGAAGCCCTGAGAAATCCCATATTGCAAAGCGTCACGAATGGCCAGAACCTCCGCAGTGTAGTTGGAAGCCTCCATAGGTGGGCGGTATCGAGCCAGGGCATTAATAGAAGGACAGACGTATGCATAACCTACTCCATCAGCAGATTTAGAACCGTCTGTGTAGATTGTTGTGAAATCTGGCCATGTAATCTGCAAGAAATAAGAGTGGGCGACGTTCACGTCAGGGCTCCGGATGATGTAATCAGGAAGATAAGCACCGAAATATTCAAGAAGTGTGAGTCATATGGATATTGAAACCCCGGAAGAGAGGGACTTTTCAAAATTAAGGGAAAAGCGTGGTATAGATCCCGAAAACCCAGTAAGAGTAAGGGCAATCGTCGTACAGCTGGAAAATCCGCGTTGAGTTATTAGCAGCGAGATACTGCAACGTCGGCAATACTGGGTGGGCGTCCACGGAGAAAACTCGCAATAGAAAGCGCTGGGTTAAGAGGTGTCGACGGATCTCCAATGGTGGTTCTGAGGCCTCAACCAGAAGTGCATTTGTCGGTGTAGAAAGCATAGCACCCAGACAAAATCAAAGAGCATGGTACTGAGCGATATCCAACTTGCGCAAGACCGATGTGGAAGAAGAGCCAATGAAGATACAACCATTGTCCAGCACCGACCGGATTGGCGAAATATATAAAGGAAGTAATATTGAATCGTCACCGCCCCACCATGAATGAACGATACTGCGTAGAGCATTAAGGGTTGCACCAATCTTGGAGATGAGATGCTGGATATGACGACTCCATGAAACGAAACTAGCCAAATACATAATTTATACACTTTGTAAGCACCGGAAGACTTGCATTGAGCGTGGTGGAGATTATGTTGAAACGTGATACAGCTTTGTACCTGTTCTCCAAAATAAATAATATTTAAAAAGTATTTAAGGTTTTCATTTGACTCACCCTAATATTAAATGCACTGGTGTAATACTTTTGGCGAATAATCTTGAATAAAGGAACATATTTTCATGATTATTACATATATACAGACGGTCGCGTTACCAATTTGAAGATAATATATCTGCAGTAGGATGTGCTTTTGTTGTTTATGAAAACCAAACGGAACTAACTCACTCCATGGTTGAATTGTCACCTGAATATTATGTATTCCAGTTGGAGCTCTTAGCAATTAAAGAAGTTATAAAATGGTGTACTGTTAATGGGAACAGTGATTCACAATCAGCTCTACTCGCTATTAATGATAAATACAATTTCAATTCATTAGCACATGAAATCAGAACCTTGCTTCAAAACGATCCAGGACATATTTGCATGGGATGGCTTAAAGGACACAGTGGAATTTTAGGTAACGAGGGAGCTGATTGCTGCAGAATCCAATCTTCCTGTGACATACTCTTTATGTCCTATTTCTACTCTAAGCAGAATAATACATCAACATATTCTTGAAGAATGGAACCAACAATGGCTAACCACTCCAAATGGAAGTTTAACAAAAACTTTATTTTTCCCTGGTGTATATGACAGAGGAAAATGTGAAACTCTTGTACCAAATTTTGTTTTGACACAATTTTTAAGTGGACATGGTAAATTTGGTGAATACTTATCACGCTTTCACTTAACATCCAACCCCGAGTGCATGTGTGGTGAAGAATTTCAAACTGTGGTACATCTCCTTTTCTGTTGTCCCATTTTCTGGAGAGAAAGACAAGAATTAATAATCAAGCTGGACTCTCTAGGAACTGAATTTTCTGCTCCGCTCACATCTTTGCTAGTGAAGCCACAACAGTATAAGTACTTCATGATGTTTATAAACTCGGTGTTTAAACGTCTGATATAGTTTAAATTAATATTGTCACCCAATTATCGGAAAGCCCGACCAACGACAGCTGAGAAGGGACCAGAGGCATCCGAGCCACACCCACCCATTAATCTCAGTCACTAACTCAGAGGATGATTAGGGAAGTGTCACTTGTCGCTGGCCGCCTCTTCCCCCCTCCCCTGCCATCTGGAACCTTCGCGGTGATTCACTGAAACTAGAGGCTTCGAGAAAACAGCGATATTCCTATAAAAAGGGCTGCAGTGAGTGAATTGAGTCAGTGCTTGGCCAGCAGCGAAGGAGTGCCGTGTTAGTGAACGGACGAGAAAACTGTGTACGTGCATCGGAAGAGTGTACGTAACTGTGAGCGTGCAGTGTAACTGTAACGGACGAACTGGCGAAACGTAATTGTTTGCATTACGTATTTCTGTATAATTGGCAAGTGTTCAACTGTAAGTAGGTGGAAATAAAGAACATTTTTGAGTGGCGCAAACGGACTTTTAATTTCACGAACCCACAAAGTCGCAATATGCATCAGATTAAAATATAATTTCTGCTTTCTTGTATTCAAAATTTATTTGTTAAAATTGTCTATTTTTAGGTATCAGTTCTAACCGTAATATACCATTGTGTAAAATAGGGTTCAATAAATATGGATAAATAAAAAAATAATAAATGAACATACTCACTTTCCAGCTACGAATCGCACCAGCTTTTGTTAATTTAGAGGCCACATGCTATCAGAGCCACAGAAATAGTCATGTTTGGAAATTTGTAATAGGTATATTATGTTGAAATGTATAACTTATATTCTGGTTTATGGAACAAACTTTAACCATTAAAGTATTTTGCTGTTAAGCGAAGTTCCAAAATTGAAAGCAAACTCATTGAAAGATGAGGAATACAGTAGCTCGTGAGAAATGGTTGGATGTCATTATTCCAGAAGCTCGGTAATTTTTACAGCCTTAACGTTCGTTCCGGACAAAGCAGCGAGAGTTTCCGGGCGAAAATTAAAGTGAGATCAGAAGGGACGGTGATTGCTTAATGAAGCGCTAAGGCGATCTCCGACTGCACATCATAAATCACCTTGCGACTTATCAAGATGGCTGTCCCCTACGGCTTTGTCCTAGCCCGGCATTATTTTCTTTTGTCTTTCGTCTCATTGTTGCTGCACGTCACAGCTTTACCGATCATGACTGGTATAATATATAAACCAGGGGCGGTTCCTCCATAAGGTTGCAGGTTTGCGTTACACTCACTGATTCTGAATATACAACAGGTGCATTTTGCACATTAAAGCTGTACTTGTTTGCATTGTTTTATATACAAACATGTTTCAATTACGCTTATCGTCTGTAGCTGCCCATGACCGCAGAAGTCGAAATAAACAGTGATTAGCTGTAGGAGCCGCAGGTTTGCAGTGAACAGTTAACCTAAGATTTTGCCGAAATGTAGGCCCTCTGAGGGGGTTGCCGGAAGGTGAAGAGAGGGGAGTGGCTTCTTATACATTGCTTAAATGGAGGTTTATAAACCTAGCTCCTCCTACTCTTAGCAACGGCTATAGCGTGACCTTCAGGCTTAGCTTCTGTGTGCTCTGCTTTTCGAACACAGGGAGAATTTAATTAAATGCATGGAGGTTATTCAGAAGAGAGCTCTGTTAAACAACGGCGCCACACTTGTTCAGGCTTCTGGGTTTATGGCCACTTTGAAAGATTATAATTTTGTATTCTGGCTGTCTTTCTTCTACAAGATAATGCCACATGTGGACATTTTGTACAATAAGCTGCAGAAACGAGAATGCAATGCCACATTTGCCGTCACCCAGCTAAACGCATTTGAAAGGGAAGTGCAAAAGGTAAGAAATGGCGTGGATATCGAGGAACACGAAGAAACTGCAATTAAGACTAGAAGAATAGAAGATCATAATGTGAAAAGAAGAGAGCTCTTGAAGTATGTGACATTCTTAGAGAAGCAAAGGACAGATTTAGCTTCACGGGGCATCTGGTAGCCTCAACTTTGTTTCATCAAGAAAATTTCTAAGACATTTCCAGAGGATTCCCTTAGAGAAACAATAAGGTTCTACCTTTTATCATTGGAACAAAAATTCGTAGAGAACTGACTGTAACTTACAGTCGAAAGGAATTTCGTGGAATGTCCGGCGCTTTTTGCTTGATGGACTTGATTAAGGAAAACAATTTATGTGCTACATTCAGCGAATATGTCAATCTTCTCCGAGTACTATTAACTATGCCAATGTGTACCGCTGAAGCAGAATGCTGTTTCTCAACTTTAAAAAGAATAAAAACTTTCTTTAGGAACACAATGTCATAGGACCGATTGTGAGCATTAGCAATGCTTTCAATTGAGAGAGATTTTGTTATGAATATCAGAGACTTCAACGCAGAAGTTATCGATAGATTCGCGAATTCTAAGGAGAGTAGAGCTGAGAATCTGTATAAATAGGTGAGTCATTACTACTCTGTATTTTATTTTTCATTTGTGCACCACCAATAATTTAACCCACCAGCCGCCACTGGTATAAACTTTCTCTTTACCTTACCCTTCATACCATCAATTTTTATTTCTTATTTCTGTCGTACGATACTGTACTTTTAGGATTGAAGCAATTATTTTATGAGGATTATAGTGAGATCATCTCCGAGTGGATTATCTTGAAGCCCCAGGTTATAAAGCCATCTCGAAGCAATATTTTGTGCTCAACGATGGTATTTGAAGATGCTATGATGATGTATCACGTCATAGCACCATCGTAAAGCAGGATTATTTGGGATGAAGGTGGATGCAGATTAATTTCTTACCTTTGGTGACGGTCTTTAAGAAATCTAGACGTTCCTCCTGCAACTCTGGTTAATTAGCTCCATCTGTAAATGTTGAGCGATGAGATCTTTTTCTTTCCCAGGATCGTGGTCACGGGGCTGAGAAAGTTAATATAGTTTTTGAAAGCAACGGGCCAAGATGGATTAAACTCAGAGTTATTTAAATATGGGGGGTTATTGCTAAAGCTCCGACTGCTACATTTCTATAAGTTGTGCTGGAAGAAGCAATGTATCCCAGAAGATTGGCTTATAGCCCAAACAATCTCTATCTTTAAGAAAGGGAAACGAAATGACTGTAGCAATTACAGAGTAATATGTTTACTGGATACGGCCTATAAAATATTTGCTAAAATAATAAACAAAATGTTGCAGAATATAGCTGAATGTCATTCGGTATGTTTCGTTTAGCTCCGTTAACATAGATGACAACTTTGAAATTTGAAATGCGTTATACACAGACATCTAGTGGCCAATACGCTAAGCTTTATCATGTCCACCATATTTCGTTTTGCTCAATTTCGAGGTTAATTAGCTAACCAGATTACAACAATCGTATGTTAGAATTAGAATTTTAGTTCGTCCTTGGCAACATACACATGTTATGAGACACGTCAAAATGTATAAATACAGTATATACATAAAGTCAAATTGATTACATACAATATACACATTAAGCAGCTTTTCTATGGTTTCATGTGGTATTTGCATAGACTAATTTACTACAAGAAATGCCATCATATAAATATTACAGGTTTGTGAATGTACTATGCTCCCAGTGCTCATTTACATGGTTATAGTTCTAAAAATTCATTAACCGTATAAAAAAAGTGTGCATGTAAAAATTTCTTAACCTTATTCTTAAAGTGTTTTAATGATGCAGTTTGCTTAAATGAATTTGGAAGTTTATTATATAAAATTATCCCTTTGTAGTTAAAGCTTCCTTCATAAAGGCTCGTTTGGTGCGCTCGAATTGTCAGTTTATCCTTGCTACGAGTACATCAGCATTTACTTGAAAATGATTTATATTTGTATGAACTTTTGTAGATGTTATGGCTCTCGAAAAGGGACACATCATTCGTCTACCTCCGTATAACTGTGATCTGAATGCAATTGACCTGGCGTGGGCAAAACTAAGGAATGCTTCCAGAGGATGCAACGTTACTTGTGATGATTTAGCTGTGCTTGGAGATGATTAACGGATAGAATTTATTTGCGTGACATTGCACTTCTGTTTGTGTCAAATCTAAAACATTGTATACAGGAGTTGGATGTGAGAAATTTTATCTTTGATGCAAACCATAACTAATTGGTGCAGAAAGCACTCTGGAAAAGTTCCAAGGTAACACTTTAAATTTGGTTTCAGCTTCAGCTAGCTTCGTTAAAACATACACGTTTTTTGTGATTTTACGTCCTCCGACATTAAGTCGTATCGGACGATGAATGGAATGGTGAAATGATGCTCAAATGAGCTCAGGGTCCATAAAGCTTAGAGTTACGCAACATTCGTCTCTGAGGATAACGGAAAACCCTGAAAAAACTTATCCAGGTAACTCACCCTGACCGAGATTTGAACTATCTGCGTACTGGAAATTAATTGTTCTTTCACACTGGCCTTGTATAGGCTAAATTGTGGAAACGTAGAGCCAGAGTGAAAATTCAATGCCATATGCGATGTCATATCGGCATGTTGGCCATAGTAGCTCAGTGGTAGAGAGGCTGGACGGAAACCAGAAAATCCGTGGTTCAAATCCCGGCTATGGCATTGAATTTTTCAGTCTGACTCTACGTTTCCATAATTTAGCCTACACACGGCCAGTGTGAAAGAACAATTAATTTCCATTAATTGACTAATGGTCGGTTAACCTATAAAGCCCGCGGCCTTAAAGTACTTACATGTAGTAAGTCGCCATTAAGGTAGTTGTCTGATAGTTTATGAGAACTTCTAAGTGGTTTACCGGGAAAATACCAGTCAGTTTGGAGAATTTAATGTCATATCGGCACGTTGGCCATAGTAGCTCAGTGGTAGAGCGGCTGGACGGTAACCGGAAGATCCCTGGTTCAAATCCTGGCTATGGCATTGCATTTTTCATTCTGGCTCTACGCTTCCACTATCTGCTTACTGATAGAATAGGTTGCATTTCTCTTGGTGGCCGCTGTAAACACGAAGTTTTAAGGAAACACTCACTTACCTCTTTCGAGGCTAAATTCTCATTGCTCAAACTAATTGCACACAGTTTACGATCTCCCAGTTCCATATCCGTCATGTGGGACTCCTTTTGATTGTATCATGAGAATGTCTGTTACTTGCCTTAGAATATCTGAGTCAATCGAAGGTTGCAACAGCGCCGTATTTAGTCTGATCTTGAGTAATCTTTGAGTTATGGAACTGGGCTACAAAGTTGAATGAACCGCATCTTCGGGACCGGTTTCCAAAACAACGGAAACCTTGATTCCTGGTTTTCATTCAGTAGCTTGTACATTACTTGTACTTCTTCGGCGTCACCAACGAAGCGTAAAAGGAAATATCAAATGTGTAACTGCTTTATTAAATCTCTTTTACAGCTTTTGTGTATACAGAATAAATAGAAACAAAATCTGTATAATTAATACACACTGTCTCAAATAATTGTTCTTTTTTTTAAAATCACATAAGAAGTACGTATAAGAAGAGCCCGAGTTCGAATCCCAGACAGGTTTAGTTACCTGGATAAGGTGTTTTTCCGGTTTTGCCCTTACACGTAAACACAAATGGCGGGTAGCTCTAAGCTCCATGGACCCTGACACATTAAGGCATCATTTCACCCATTTCATTCACCGTCCGAAATGACTTAACTTTGGAGGACATAAAATTAAGTAAATAATAAATAAATACTTAAATGAATGAATGGATGGATGGATGGATGGATGGATGGACGGACGGACGGACGGACGGACGGACGGACGGACGGACGGACGGATGGATGGATGGATGGACGGACGGACGACGGACAGATGGATGGATGGATGGATGATGGATGGATGGATGGATGGATGGATGGATGGACGGATGGACGGACGACGGACGGAAGGAGGGATGGACGGATGGATGGACGGACGGATGGAAGGATGGATGGATGGATGGATGGACGGATGGATGGACGGACGGAAGGAGGGATGGATGGATGGACGGACGGACGGACGGAAGGAGGGATGGAGTGATGGAGGGATGGAGTGATGGAGGGATGGATGGACGGACGGAAGGAGGGATGGATGGACGGACGGACGGACGGACGGAAGGAGGGATGGAGTGATGGAGGGATGGAGTGATGGAGGGATGGAGTGATGGAGGGATGGAGGAATGGATGGATGGATGGATGGATGGATGGATGGATGGATGGATAGATGGACGGATGGATGGATGGATGGATGGATGGACGGATGGACGGACGGACGGACGGAAGGAGGGATGGACGGACGGACGGACGGAAGGAGGGATGGACGGACGGACGGACGGACGGACGGAAGGAGGGATGGAGTGATGGAGGGATGGAGGGATGGAGGGAGGATGGATGGAAGGATGGATGGATGGATGGATGGATGGATGGATGGACGGATGGATGGACGGACGGCCGGACGAACGGACGGACGGAAGGAGCGAGGGATGGAGTGATGGACGGACGATGCACGGACGGACGGACGGACGGATGGTAGGGAGTGAGGGAGAGGCGAAAATACAAACAAAACACGGTTACTGCGAAGGAAGGATTAACCCCATCAATTAACTTCAATAA